>VZRN01002947.1:715444-731000 GCA_013397935.1 Dasyornis broadbenti | reverse complement strand
TGGGGAGACTGTTTGCCCGTGGGGACACCATCACATTGCTGCAGTGTCAGGCGGGCTGCTGCAAGTGAGACCCATGGCTACGCAGAGGAAAAGAGCCTCTCCCCTGGGCAGGGGAAGAAGATCTGAGTGATGAACTGAGCTACCCACCCACCCCTCCCTTGCCTCATTCCCCTGTGCAGCAGCTGGGAAGGGGGTGGGGGGGGGGGGGGGGTGAGCAGAGAGGCGGTGTCCTTGAAGGCTTTATTTTATTTCTCATTTACTACTCTGACTCTGTTAGTAATAAATCACTTTTTGCAGCTTTTTTCAAGCTCAGTCCTGTTTGGCCCATTTGAGTGCATATTCTGGGTTTCCTTATCTCAACTCATGAGCCCTGGGTGTGGGTGTGTAAATTTGTGGGTACCTGGCATTTGGCCAGGCTCAAATCATGACAGTAAATATTTTATAGCATAAACATTTTTACCACCTTTTGCTTTTTACCAGTTACTAAGACATATTGCCAATACTACATCAGGTTTTATCTATGTTTTCTGGCTTTTTTTTCAGGTTTTGAAGCATCTCTTACATCTGCATGTGTGTGTATGTCTGTACCTGCCAGAACACAATAAAAGAAATAAAAGAATTATAAATTCTTCAATAACCCTTTACAGAATATCTGTATTTCACACACAAATTCCTCATGACAGAGTCACTTGGACTGTATTCAAACCCACAAGGAGGTCATACCTCCTGACACGGGACAGTAACTCTCCCTTTCCCCATCCTGACTTACTGCACAGAGGCATGATGAAACACTTTTATCCTGGTGGAAACTTCTAAGAATGAATATGTGAAGGACTTGTTATATCCCAGAGGCTTACCTTTTCCTAAAAAGAAAAGAGGGGTTACAGTGAATCAAAAAAACAGAAGGACTAGGGCTACTAAGCTTTAGATTTAACTAAGATTTTTGAATGATTAAAATACATGAAAATTACACACAGAGAATTTCCAGATGGGAGTTTCAAGATTTCATGGTGAGATGTAGCTCCCCAGTGTTTTCTGAAAACAACACCTCTCCTGATCTTAAAAAGTAGAAATCAGTGGATTTCCAGCCCTGGTTTCACAGTATAAGTTTATCCATCCTACAGTTTTAGTGGGCAAAAATCAGGCAAGAGGATTCAAGTATTTGCTGATAAGCACTTAAAGGCTTCATCTGTTCCAAAAAATATTTCAATCAGTAATACATCAAAAAAGCATGGATAAATTATTTATCTGATTTGTTTTATTAGTGTTTTTTAATACATTTCATTATTTCATCTATTTCCTTGGAGTGAAGGATCAGCCTTGGAACAGAAACTGTATTAAAAAGGGAAAAGGCTTACAGGAATGCTAGTGCAATGGGGAAGAGAAAAAAGTGACAGCCATTCCCACGGGGCTTTAATAAATATTTGTGAAGCATATTTAGTTTAATTACACCAATTAGTTATCAAAGTCCAAAGCCACGCTACCTGAAATGTCAGTGCAAACTGTTCCTTGGGCTTGAAGGCACAATGCACAGCAAAAATAAATGTACGAAACCCAAATGTGACTGCCACAAAAACAAACAAGGCATGAGAGAAAACATGAGCTCAAAGATAGATCAATTAATCCAAAGAACACCAACCAGACAGGTGGATGAGTCATAAACACAGTGTAGGCAGAGTTCCTGTTGAATGGAAAATATAACTTAACACAGCATGTTTCACTCTGAAAGACAATGAGGCCAACAAGATACACTAAATTGGGTGGCAAGCCTCTTACCTGCACCATGACCGTAGAAACATCCTCAAACAGGGAGCAAGGTCTGACTTTCCTCTTTTGGAACATCACTCACTCTTCTTATGATCAGCCCTTCTCAATAATGTGGTTTTCTTCAGTTTTTAAGAAGATTGGTGAGGGGCAGGGGGAAGTATAATGTAAAGACATTGGTTTTGACATCATAAATAAGATGCTATGCTTTCTTTTCACTGGGAAGGTTTGTCAGAGAAATATGTCAAGTGTATATATCAAAAGAATTACATTAAAAATATTTAATTGTTCTTCTCCCAGCAGCAGGGAGAAACAGTCTTCCCAGAACTACGAAGTGCCAACATACTTGCTTCACGGGGCATGATGATTGTCCTGCAGAGATGGTATAACCTATCACAGCCACTTCTGGAACAAATCAAGCACACTGCTACAAGGGCTATAATTAGCCTGTTAAAATATTTTTATTTTTAATTAAGTGAATGTGTAGATAAGAAAACCAAACCACAATACACACAGAAAAGGCAAAGTTAAAGAATACATGACCCAAATTCTAAGTGGTCTTCTGTGACTGGGTATTATTGCCTTCTTACTTAAGAGAACACAAAATTGTTTCTTATATATGATATTTATTATGAAAATCATTTTCTCAGAAGTCAGAAACTATTTTCAGAGGTATGCATCAGGTTGTACTAGATTGAATCTAGATTGAATCTAGATTGAAACATGCAGTTTAAAATATCCACACAAAGTGACCTTTCACAAAGACAGGGTATCTCCACTGATTCTTTTTAACCACTATATTCAGGGGTTAATTAGAAGCATGCACTGGAGATTTACAGCATGGGAAGGAAAAATCTTGTTTTGGAAAATAGCCATACCCTCACCTACTTTAGACAGTCCTATTAGTATCATTAGCTTTGAAACAAGAGCAGTGTTTAGATTTATCTGACCTGAGATTTGGCCCTTTTTTCTCTCTTTTATTTTTTTTTTTTTTTTCCAAATGGTAACCTAAATCTATAGTGCAGTGGGTTTTTTCTGCATTTCAGTTATATCTGAAGATCTAGTCTTCTAAAGAAGTATTCACTGAAGCAAAATACATTCCACTCTTTAAGAGATTTTTTAAAAGGTCAGCTTACCTATGATTTATGTAAATTTTAAATTACTATAGAAATTACTGAAGTTGGATTACAGTACCCTCTTTCTTTAGCCTACTTCCCTCCATTGTTTTCACTGGGCGAACTGTGTTTTTGGAAAGACGAGGGAATTTGGAAGAGAATAGAAAACGCATGTGAAGAGTACATGCCATGAGCTGACAGCAGGAATGACTTGTGACACACAGGCCTTTTTGGTAGCCCAGGAATTTCATTATATACTCTTCAGTGCCATCTGCTGTAACCACACGCATTCAAAAACTCAAGGGATAACCAAATAGCCAGTCTCAATAGCTGCATGGCAGGGAAATTATCTAACTCTAGCCTTAGTTCTGCTCTACAAGGGTAGAATCCCATGAAGAAATCAAGCACACATCATTGCCAAAGATGAAGAGCTTGGTCACAACTATGGACATATTCTTTCAACTTTTTGCTTCACTTTCTTAAGATGTAGCAAAGTACCCTTTACACAATTTATACCTGTGAGAATTGTTGCTTTATCACCACAGCAGCTTGTCCGGCCAAGCAGGGACAGAACTTCAGCTGCTGGTACGACTTGAGAGCAGCTTATCCTTTTCATATTCATCCTGTGAACCTGGGAAAATGAAGTCAAGAAACAATATCTTCCAAGGTACAAATTGGATTTGGGTGCCTACACTCCAAAAACCTAAATTCGTAAGACAATGGCAAAGCCTTTATCTCTTCTACCTCCAACTATTAAAGCTGCTTTGTTAGGTGAAGAAAATATAGCGCTATTAAACACTATCTTATCTTAATGTCTTTTCTGCAGTTATTGCAAAGAAAATAATGATGACTTTTGTGTGCTTCTTAGAAGAAGTGTACAATGGGACTGATTATATCCATTCTGTCCTTCAAGATTCAGGCAGAGGTCTAGAGCTCAGAGTGCTAGAGAACAACTTTCTGCTGAAAAGTCATTTTTTCCAACAGGAATTCCATGGTGCATCGTTCATCACAAGATACATGACATATTTTCCAACAGAACATTTAATAAAATTCATGTACTGAACATTTTGTCTGTGTAAATGCTATCCCATAGTGTAATAGAATCATAAAGGTTGGAAGAGGTCTCCAAAATCATTAAGTCCAACCTCTGCCCAAACACCACCATGACCACTGCACTATAACACAAAGTGCTGCTCCATGATCTGTTTTATGTTAGCTTTAGGACGCTTAAACATTGATAAGGACTCCATTGTTCTGGGGGCTACAGACAGACACTGAAAAATTTCCTATACAAAAAAACCTTTTAGTCTAAATAGTCAAGATAAAGGAAAAGAAAAGCATAACAAACATTTTTTGTTTTTACATACTGAGAAATTCCAGCCAGTAGCACCTGCAATGTATTTCCAGAATGGAGCGTTATAGGTTTAGCAAAGAACCACCTGCAATTTGTTGGGTTTTGCATAGCAGTATTTATCTGTTCTGTGGTATTTGTGGCATTCTCTATACTTAGATTGGCAAATGCCACAAATTCCATGATAAATTTAAACACTGTGAGTGATAAATGTCAAGCTTTTAATAGCACCCACTGTCCCACTGTCACCACATGACCCTATTAGGAGATTGCACAATCACTGTCTCTGTACAATTTCTTATACAAGAAATAGTCTTTACAGCATTTTCAATGGCAATATATTTGTTTTGTATAAGCAAAGGAACTCTTAGTATATCTCTTGCAGAAAGAAGAGCCTGCAGGATACTTAGTATTCCTGATGATTTAATGTGCTTTTTATTTACGAAAATAAAGTCAGAAGGTAGTTTCCTATTTCTGTTAGTTACCTGTACAATGGACACAATTCATGATCTTAGTTGAAATTAAATAGCAGAAAAAGTTTGATGACAACATGTTTCATCACAAGGAAAGGTCTACAAAACTATTGCTGCAGCCATTAAAATACAGAATGTGACACCAGACATTGCAAACATTTTCTTTGGGCATTGTTTACACTTTCAGCAATATATGATGTATTCAGGTTACACCTAAAAATCTTATCTCAGTGGCACCTTTTGACTGAAGTTTGTAAGAAGGAAAGAGTATTTCACATTGTCACTAAAAACACGTAAGTTCTGATCTTAAAATTCCAAAGTACTGAGGTTTTCCTCTGAGCACAAAAGCTAAATCAGGAATTAACTTCTGTTTAATAACTTCTGTTATTAACTCCAGCGAGAAGTACTCATTTGCTATGTGGTACAGACATGGTCTCTGAAATTTGTTACCGAGTCAGGGATGCTCTTCCATTGCAAAGTTAAAGAGAAGGCTTAGGGAAAATATTTGTATGCATATATATGCACAAATATGTATTTCTATGTGTGCGTCTATATATATGTATGCTATTACAGCAAACAATTTGGAGAATCCAGAAACAAATGTAAGAGAGAAAATATCACCATCAATAGCATAATAACTCATTTTCCTATGTACAGTGAAGATATCAGTTCCATGCAAGTCTCTTTCAAATTCCATTCAATTTAAGTGCCAAAATGTATGGGCAAAAGAACAAAAGCTGCTGCATTACTACAGTTTGTCTGGTTGCCATACAGAGCTGAGCTGCACAAGAGAGCCCAAATTCAATTAAAAATAAATCTGAAATTATTTCCATGCCAGTAAGACTAGTAAGGCCTAAGATAATTTTTGTAAATGATTGTATCATTATTAAAGGTTCTGGTTTTTACAATACCTTACATTACAAGTTAAAAGTATATCTGGGCATTCTGTAGTATCTGACAATGGATTGAGATATTTAGTAAACCATACATTAAATGCCTACTATGTATTCATCCCTGCAAATACATTTTGCTTTTTAAATGTGGATCAAAAAATCATTAGGCATTTGTAAGAATAAAACCAGAGACTGTTTTTCACATTTCTGCATATACGAACAGGCTGTCTGCTATGAGTCCAGTGCTTTAATTATGAAAGAAAAAGTATGGTAATGAACATGAATTCACAACCAATGCTGAATTAGTAGTTCAACTGGTTAATGACATTCATTTCAATAATCAGTTACTCAAATTGTCAAACTAAAACATTAGATAATGAAGTCAGAAATTTAACATAAGAAATATGTCTGCTGATCAACCTATAACAGAAGACTGCAAAGGGGATGATTCCATTTAATCTTTTACCCAAAGTAAAGTTAGAGATACAGAATGGCCTTGATTTAACTGGTGGAAAACAATGTCTCCTTGTAGGTGGTGTTTCTTGACAAGGAAGGATCACTCATTTTAGGTGTTAAATTCAAGACATAATTCATGCCAAAGAAATAAAGTGGTTTTTTGCTTATGACTTGTTCAGTGGTTTGTCTTTAAAATCTGCTGAGATTTCTTTTTCTGCAAGAATTCTTCTCACCTCTGGCTGAGACTTCATCTCCCCTCTGACTTATCAGAGAAGCAGAATATTGTAAACACACATATACACACAGACCCAAAGCAGACAATTTTCTTGTTTAAGGTTACTGTCTCTTACTCTCTTGAGGTTTGGAGTCTGGTTTGGTTTGTTTTTTTAACATAAAATAGTGACAGTTTTACAAGATAGAAGTCTGTGTCCTGAAAATAATTTATACAATCAAAATAAAAAGTAAATAAGAATTAATGTGAAATTTAGTGTCAGAACTCATCTGTTACATAAACATAAGGATATGGTATTCCCTAAATTTTGATTCTTTCTTTGATAGCAGCTACTATAAAATCACTGTGTGCTTCTGGATGCTGTGGAAGATCCCCCCACTACTGGTCCAGCAATATGTGCCTCCCAGACCCTTTCCTTCCCAGAAGGCAATCAGCTACTACTTTTAACCTGTTTGCTTTCTCAGCTGAGACAGCCACAGCCAGATACAGGCAGCTGTGGTGGGGATAAATGTGTGGCAGGAGTTGTTATGATGCTGCATTTCCACTTTCTCCAGAAGAGCTGGAGTTGGAGGCCCTCTCTAGCATTCAGGAGCTCCTCAATTTCCCTTTGAGCGTCGCCTTTTTGCAGAAGCACGTCCAGAAGCCACAACGTAACTCACAAGGCGTTTGGGACTCTTTGGAAAGAAAGTTCATGTAGTCCTCATTATTATTGAAAATGATAATGTCAATGACAATGTTAATCACCCTTTCTGGTGATCTAAACCTGATGGGCTTAGAGATTCAGAACTAATCTTTAAGCTCTTTCTTACTGCCTTGCTACCTTCATCTTGTTTGGTACCTTCCCAGACTTATTATATCATTTACATGTTATATAAATCTATGTCAATAAAGCTTTATGCGTTATGCGATGCCTCATCCACTTTTTTCTCTGTATGAATATATATCTCCTGGTTAAAAATGTTTCTAAAATACAATTCATCTCCTCTACAAGAGCATACTATCCTGTATTTGGTAGACAACATATGTATTGTATTTTGTGAATTCTACCTTTATGATGAAACATAAAATTGCCACCAGGTGTATTAATTTGTGTTAATGCCTACTATATTAATTTCATCCAATATTATTCACACAGGACAGCTTAATAATAAATTAAATTCATCCTTTAATTATATAGCAGCATTATAACATTTTTCCTATAATTAACATTTCTTCATGCTGACTTTTTAAGATTCAGCAATTGTAGCCATCCTCAGGAGAAAAAGCAAAGGTAATTGGTAGTATATTAACTGCCTGGATTTTTTCTTTCTGAAGTGTAAAGAGTGAGATTTACTAATCATTCAATTTTACAATATTTTATTCTTTTTCTTGTGTCTTGATAATGACAGAGACTTCTGTTATGGCTTGCTCCAGGGTAGGATGGGGTTCAGCTGTTACTGGATGAAGCATCAATCTCTGCCCTGGTCTCATATACGGTTATCCAACCAGCAGGTTTTTATCTATTTTTTTTCTATTTTAGTGTCTGTATTGTAGACTAATCTGACTGTCACATATATTTAGAGTCACCTAATATTTTCTAAGTATAAAACCCTCTCATTCTATATTAAAAAAATTACCACTCTACAGAATTCAATTATTCAAGCCAAAAATTTTCCTATTAGTGCTTTGCCTCCGGCTGACTTTCTTAAAGCTTTAGCTAAAACAGCCTTTTAAGAGATTAGTACAAAGTAGATAACTCTATCAAATTTGTGACTCTACTATCAATTGTTTTAAGGAACCTTTAAGCACAAACAAATGAGTTCTGAAACATCTCCTTATTTCCTGTAAAAAAACAAAAACAAAAACAAAAACAAAACCCCATCTTTTTAAGCAGAATCACAGTATTTTCAGATACTTAGCACATACTTCATATAGATACTAAAAGCATTGTGTTTTGATCATAATTCTCAATACTCCTCAAAAGCCAACATGCTCGTCAATCTACAGGGAAAGTTTTCTGTAAGATCTGAGGGTCAGCCAGCAGCGGTAATATCCCAATGCCCTTCAGTAGTCAATAACTACTGGGCAGTGTTGTTCTGGCTGCCAGAACAGGCAATAAGATTTTGTCACAGCTCTTACTGATGTGTGTCAGTATTTCTTAATACTATTTAACCCTTCTTACTGAATAAAGTTTCTTTATGTAGCTTAAAAATCACGTCAGACTGATTTCCACAGAATTCCTTCCACTCCATTGTACATATAGAGCAGCAAGGAGCTGCAAAGTCAAATAACAGGACACTCTTCAGTGTGGCTGACATATCTTTTGTCACGTATTCACACTGCTTTTCAAAATGTGTGTGTTGAATCTATAATTTGGCTAAACATTAATTCTCTTTCTTCCATTGAAAGGGCACCTCATCAAAAGCAGGGTTAGCTGGGCTCCTCTAGCCTTCAAATTAACGTCAATGTCTTCATTAGCTGAGGTGTTTCAGAGGTGAAGATTGTTGATCTCAACAGGGTCTGGGTACAGAAGTCGTTTAATTTACCTCTTTCAAGAAAATATCCAAAATAGTTTTACCTATCATATAGATGCTCTGCAGTTAGTTTCTGCATCCCATTCCACCATCTTCATTTTGCATGCCTTGTAAAATGCAAACAGAAGGTAAAGTTTAACAGCGGCATCTCTTAACAGTGTTTTGAATCCTAGATTATGTGACTTAACATTCAAATTCCTCTCAATTAAATTAGATCTCGTTTTGCTTCCAGAAATAGTTATTATAATTCCCATATAATTGAATTACTAGTTTTCACTGCACTGAGTGGGAATACATCATTTTCAAAGGCCAAATACGGGACTATTGCAGTAAAAATTAATGCATCTGGGAAAATGCTGTAACAAGAGTAAAAGAGTAAGGAATTGATACTATTTAGTCCTGTCCTACCTATATGCAACACATGACAATTTTGCACAGTCCTTGCTGCTCATATCCATTTCCACAAACTGTGAATTACAAACCCCGAAACACCTGTGGAAGGAATGTTTCCATCAGTCCTGCAATCAGTGGCTTCCTTCAATTCCCTCCTCATGCCCACATGCTCAAAGGTGAATCCCCACTCAGAGCTGTGAACATGGTGCCAGCTGTTGCCTGCCATTCCTGACCTGTCAGTCAGAGCCAGTCAAGGCAGGCATCCACTGGGGCTGACTTAGCACGCCCTTTGCATACTTGCTTAATATTTTAAGCTCCAATTAGTTGCAATTTATGTCCAGTATCACCCTATTAATTCACACTAATACCTGAGATAACCTTTCTGCCCAGCCAAATCTTTCAAATTAGCAAGCAAGACCAAGCAAAAAAACATTGCAATGGTTCTGAACAACGATATGCACAAGTCATTGGCAAACATCTGTGTTGGTCAGACACCAGGAAGAGTCCCCATGTTTTCGAGATATACAAAACTTCGTCATGGTGTGAACCCATGGTGCGAACTTCAGAACAATTACCTTCTGTGAGAACCTTCTTGAGAACAGTGGAGGCTGTTGACTTTGCCTTAAGAGATTCAGAATTAATTTGCATTTTATTATGAAAAGCCCTATTTGCAGCAACATTTCAATAATACTTTGTGTGGTATTAAAATATTTCATATTTATGTTTAAATTTTCAGACTGTTAAAATTTAATTTTTATGTTTGCCTAAAATATTTAAACGCATGTCTAAATTATAAAATGTTTTAAATGTCATACTTATGTTTATTTATATCTGACAATTCCATCCAGCTTCTCTGCCCAACTCCAAAAATATCTAGAAATATTTGAATATTTCAATTGCCAATGGACGGTAGGAAATTACAGTGGTCCCCCAGTAAAATGTCTTCTAACGATAAGTAAATTTGAGATAAACACTAAATATATCTTCAAATTTTCAAAGAGTAAAATTGGTTCACATCTAATGACTATTTTTAATGCCTTTCAAGAAAATAAGAGGTAAGAGGAACAGAAAGTTTCCCAACAAATGTGTCCACTACTTTTTTTAATTAGCATTGGATTATGAAATTAGCATAAAGTCTTATCTTTTCAAACAGCTCCAATGACACTCAACTAACTACATACTCAGCCTGATACATGCTTTAACTGATTTCCTAAATATTAAGCATATTCCAGTCTGTACATCATTCTAACTATGATGCTGACTGGTTCCATTACTTTTATGAAAATGTCCGAGATCATTCTGTACTTCCCTTTTTCATTACTACTTTTTAAAAAAATTGAAGAGCCCAGTTATAAGAAGTCTTGGTGAGGAATACAAATGCCCATGGAGAGCGTGCAGTTTATGATTGTAGTATCTGGGTCAAATAGCAAGAAAGGATAGCAAAGATTATGGATTAAAAATTGCCTAAGACATATGAATGATGATGTGAAAATAATTGTGATTGTAACAATTGGATGTTTATACAGAAAAGTTTGATTCTTGTGCATTAGTACAATAAAGACTTCACTACTTTATCTCTGGCTTTGAAGAGATAGGGAAAGATGAGTAAGCTGTCAGTTTTAATTAATGTTTTGTCATAAATATTTATAGCCCACAGAAAAAAATTGTATGACTCTTTAGGATTGAGCTAAATATTTATAAATCACATTCTAAATGTATTAACATAATTCTTTACAGAAGCTTTGGCTTTTAATAAATTAATATTAAAATGTCTGGGTTACAACAAATGCAATAGAAAAATCTTTCTGAACTGACTGAGTGAGTAAGAGAGGTTTTCTTTCACATGTTCCACTTACTGGGTCTACCCTAAAGGTTTTTGCTTTATAAGCCTTGAAATATATTGCTTCTTTTGTTTCAAGTTTCAAAATTAAAACTATTAAGCATAAATTCTTACTAATAGAAAACCATGACCTAACATGCCTACATCAGTTAGGACATGGATGCAGTAAAAGTATTCACAGGTCTGATGGGAGTTTCCAAATCCCAGGGGTTTAGTCTCATTTTTTTGACCAAGAAATACTTAAATTAAAACAAAAGACAATAATTTGTAGGTTGCAAGTCCCAGATCTCATTTATTTATAAAGCAATAAATATTAGAAGCACAAATAAATTGCACGGGTGTGTAAACAAACTGTACAATGACTGAAGAGTTCGGGAAGGTTTGCCAGAAGACTCCAAGAAGCAAATTGTCGTCATCCTGAGTGGGAAGTAAATTGAGGGGAAAAGTGCTTAGAAGCACTTGCGGTGTACAATGGATGGACCAGCTTCATCATACTCCTGTTTACTGATCCACATTTGCTGGAAGGTGGACAGAGATGCTAGAATGGAGCCACCAATCCAGACAGAGTACTTGCGTTCAGGAGGGGCAATGATCTAGGATAAAGAAAAGCAACAAAATCCTCATTTCTGAACAATGAATCCGTATCATCAATGCTACAAACCACCAGATATTTCCTTAAGCAAGTAAAGAACTTTTCTATAACAGTATTGATCTTCAGAAGCTGTTACAATACATGTAACATTCCTTAAAAAAAATCTGTAATCATATTTTCTTCTTTTCTAACACTTGCTTCTAACCAATATAATTATTCTGATTAAAGGGAATTTCTGCTCATTTGTCCATCAGCTGTTCGTCTCATTTTTGAGCTGCTCCTGTATCCCAGTTTAATGAAGTGGACCTTGTCTCCATCTTTATCCACATTTTATAACACAGAGTCAAATTCCTTACCTTGATCTTCATAGTGCTAGGAGCAAGAGCAGTGATTTCTTTCTGCATGCGATCAGCAATGCCAGGGTACATTGTTGTACCACCTGAGAGGACGTTGTTAGCATAGAGGTCCTTACGGATATCAATATCACACTTCATGATACTGTTATAGGTAGTTTCATGGATACCAGCAGATTCCATACCTTGAGAAAAAAAAGAAGACAGTAGGCCAGTAAATTATACAAGAAGTCTCCATAAAATGAAATTGTGGCATTTCTCCTCATCTTCAATATGAACTTCTATGGAATTTTTCTTGTTAAAATGCTTACTGTTACAGAAAAATATAAAAAAATAGAATTACAAAACTAACTTAGAAAATGAACATTATTTGTGAGAAAAGGTAAGAATTATAATGCATGTGCAAAGGCAAGAGACTCAAAATGTACAGTAAGATAAGTAGACACATGAGATAAACTCATTCAGTCTATGGCAGTGGAAGAAGGATCTAGAACAGAAAACATGAGTATTGGTATATGTCAGTCTCACTAAGCATTAGTTGAACATAGTAAAGACAGTAATGAAGACAATAAAAATAGCTGAAGTAGAACTAAAGAAGACAACAGTAACTTCTTCAATCAACTCAAAATGCAGTCTGTACTATTCAGAATCATCAAGACAAGACACAAACATGACATGGAATAAGATATTAGTACTTGATGGTAAGAAAAAAGAAACAAGAAGCAAGTGTTTGTAGGCTGCATTCCAATTTATTAATTTTAACAGGTGCTTCCTGAAAGGGCTGACACTGGATCCACAGCAAGATGTCAGCTGATGAACAACTGCAAGTACTGCTTGGGACTTAAGAGTATAAACATTTGCTGCATCCGTCAGCTGCATACACAACCAGCAGAGCTCACCATCTCTACCGTGGCAATGTTTAATTACAGTGCATATAAATATACACAACACCTTCACTCCGTGTTCTTCCCCCCTCTGACACTTCTTCATGGAAATAGATACTGTTTCGAGTGTAAGCCTAACAAATGCAGCACTGAAAGCTATTCTTGCCATCAGTGACACAGAATTAAAATGTCTTGAGTTGGAACGGACCATAAAGATCATGGAGTTCAACTCCTTAAAGATGACATTATAACTGTATGTTTTATCACTAAAAAATTGTGACCCTAAAACCTGATCTAAAACTTGCAACATGAGCCCAGAACTCAGTTAATTACCAGACGAGTGCACATCAAGCCCGTTTTACAGGGACCAAAAGATCTAAATCATTACTTATTCATGTTAGATTTTGTGCCAAATTTAGGTAAGCAGGAAGAAGAGCAGGGCCCCTTCCAAATCTTCCCAATTCATTCATTCATACCTCCTACAGAAAGGAGAATTTCCTGGGAACACTTACCAATAAAGGATGGCTGGAATAAGGTTTCAGGGCAGCGGAAACGTTCGTTACCAATTGTGATCACTTGACCATCAGGCAATTCATAGCTCTTTTCCAGAGAGGAGGAAGAGGCAGCAGTGGCCATTTCATTCTCAAAGTCCAGTGCAACATAGCACAATTTCTCTTTGATATCACGAACAATCTCCCGTTCGGCTGTAGATATAGAAGAGTCAAATCAAGCTTTGGAAAAGCACAATACTAGAGAAGATGATCAGCCAAGAGGGACATGAGGATTTCCACAGTAGAGAAAAGCTGAAGGACTGACCTGTTGTGACAAAGGAGTAGCCACGCTCCGTGAGGATCTTCATGAGGTAGTCAGTCAGATCCCTGCCAGCCAGATCCAGACGCATGATAGCATGAGGCAAAGCATAGCCTTCATAAATAGGTACATTGTGGGTGACACCATCTCCAGAATCAAGAACAATACCTGGGAGAGAAATGAGAAATGCCTCAGAGAGCAGCTGGAATCACCTGGCAAATGCTTAGAGCCCTTAGACACAGGAATTAGCAAAGAAACACAACAAAATAAAGAATTTTTCAGGCAGTATAAAATAGCATTATTCTTTTTCAGTCACAAAGATCTTTCCAATTCTTTCTGCCTTTGCTTGCCTGGACATTCTTGTTTGATGTCAATTTTCCCACAGACCAGTTTTTCCATACATATGTTAAGATAATCCATAAAAGCAAGCCTTCCACTCCTACTACACTGAGAAATAAGAATATCTGCAATATAGTGATTGTCTTGATCTGATAATGGGCATCTTTTGGTCCAGTTTAAACTCTTAAACTGGTGTAACACTTGTATTACTGCAGAATTGCTACAGGAATGTCTCCTCATGTGTGCCACAACAAGCAGTGGCGGAGCTGGTTCCATGGTGCCTCTCCAAAAGCCATGCAGATAGTCTGTAGAAAGAACAATGTGGACCTATTTCGTATTTGCTTTTCTGCTACTGTTATCATTAATTGCTATAAACTAAAAATACCTATTCTTCTGTCTACTTGAATGAGTTATGGTGTGTTTTCTTCCTATTTGGAATGGGAAGGAAGAAGAGTTCCTGAAAGGAAACAGAATGTAAATGGTGTTTATTTGTCTATTTTACCTGTTGTACGACCAGAGGCATACAGGGACAGGACAGCCTGGATTGCCACATACATGGCAGGTACGTTGAAGGTCTCAAACATTATCTGGGTCATCTTTTCACGATTAGCTTTAGGGTTCAAGGGGGCTTCTGTGAGCAAAGTAGGGTGTTCCTCAGGCGCCACACGGAGTTCATTGTAGAAAGTGTGGTGCCAGATCTTTTCCATATCGTCCCAGTTGGTGATGATGCCGTGTTCAATAGGATATTTCAAAGTAAGGATACCTCTTTTGCTCTGAGCTTCATCACCCACATAGGAATCTTTTTGACCCATACCAACCATAACACCCTAAGAGAAGAAAACACAGAAAAGCATTATTTGAGGAAGACGACATCACAGAGCCCAAACAACTACATGGCAGACAACTAGCATGAAGCTGAGTCAGGAGAGGTTTAGGTTGGATTTTAGCATAAGGTTCTTCACCCAGAGGGTGGTCAGGCACTGCAAGAGGCTCCCCAGGGAAGTGGTCACAGCACCAGCCAGGCAGAGCTCAAGAAGCATTTGAACAGTCTCAGGCACATGGTGTGACTCCCAGGGCCGTGCAGGTCCAGGAATCAAACTTTGATGATCATTGTTGGTTCCTTCCGAGCCAGGATATTCTATGATTCTACAATTCTAACTACATTATTTTCAAGAAAGGTACAGGCAGTCCCACCCCTGACAGGCTGTTTGGGAAAATAAATTAGCATTACTAAAATATTAAGTCAACAGAATTTGAGGTGTTCTCATAAAATCTTTCTTCCTCCCATCAGATGAATGGATTTTTCCCCATTTTTAAATACACGTCTTACATTCAATTGCTTCCTTCTGGTCCAAAAATTTGACTGAAAGTAAACTGCACAATATCATGAGCAGGAAAAGATACAAAGAGAGTTTGTAAACAGGAAGATACAGAGTGGAATTAGCATTCTAGTGACGAGTGGAAGACACTCGATATTACTATGGAGCCTCAGCAGTGATTTATCCAGGATAAAAAAAAAAATAAGAAATTGCAAATGTTTTAGGTAAA
>VZRN01002947.1:627341-714086 GCA_013397935.1 Dasyornis broadbenti | reverse complement strand
CCGGCCCGGTGCGGCGCCGCAAACTCGTGATGCTCGGGCTTGGCGGAGGGTGCGAGGGAAGCCGCGCGGGTGTTTTCTCCCCCGGGTTTTCGTTTTTCCACCGGAAAAAAAGGGTCACTCGAGTTCCTATTTCATCAACGAGCGATGAGGTTTCTTTGGTGCCAACAACTGAGGCTCCTTTCCTGCATGGAGGCAGCATCTGCTTTCTGTGTTGCCTTAGGAAGGAGCAGCGCGTATTTAATTTCTTTTAAACTTTGATGAGCACATGCTGCAAAAATCACCCCTTTCTCTGCTTTTGGCTGATATCTATAGCACAACATGGGATGTGCTCATTTATGTTAATATGCATATACTTTAACTCCTCATTTTTGCTCTTTTAATGCACACCAGATCACTAAGAGATAGTGATATGTCTAGGGCAGAGGAAGAGATGTGGGAATAGCTTGGACAAAAACCAGCTATGGTATTAATATAATGTGACAGTTGTTTTCCTGCTCAGTTGTTGAAACATCCACATTGATAATTTGTTCCAGCGGTGGAACCTAGAAAATCCATGTGTCTTCAGGACTTTTTTATTTTGTTTGTTAAAAATAGAAAGACTGGAGAGGCATCCCTTGAGTGGGTTTGGCCTGGTATGTGAAAGCAGAGATTGTCAACTCATGTCCCAGAGAAACTCATTATAATATGGACTACACTGTCCTCCAGGAGCTCAGCTTGTAAACTGCCCCATGTCTGCCTGTGACACAATGCCAGGATGGAGGGGGGAGAATTGAGGTTTGGGACAGAAGGGAATGGTGAGATTCAAAGTCAAGAATGGAACACTCAAGTGAATCAACTGCTTTAAACACAGGTCCGTTTTATGAGATGCCGTACAAGGGCTGGCAGCCATCACATGGTTATATACATCTTAAGTTAGGTGGAATTAAAGAGCTTGTGAATGCAACACAACCTGCAGTCTTGGGGGCTTTTAGAGGTGTTGGTGTAAGAGCAATCTTTGCACTGTGGTTTGGCTCTGACAAAGGGTGAGACAACTGGAAATCACTATTTGTTTCTAAACGGTATCCAAAGGGGGCGTCAGAGACTCTCAGACTTAAATTTCTTCTGAAATCAGATTGTGGAATCAGTTTCCTTGTTTCTAGCACAATTAATGAGCTGGTTAGCTCCACCCCAAACCCAGTTTGTCTTGGGTTTGTGCCCAATTATGACCACAACTCTGAAAGAGATGGTAGCAGTAAACTTCTTGGACATTAATAACTTCTGCTTTTCTTTGAATGCCTTGAGGAAAGAGAACCTGTTCCAGGTGAGACACCGTTTGTGTACAGAGTTGTTTATGTATATTTGATACATGAGTATATATAAATATATATGCACATATATATTTTATATGCATGTATGTATATATATTTGTATATATTGCTCTTTTTTTTCCTACATAAGAAAGACTGTGTAGGACTGTGAAATACAGTGACCTCAAAAGGTCAAAGCTGCTAAACACTGTGCTTCAGTGCCTCTGCTCTGGACAAACTTTGGCTCTTTATTTGCTTTGTCTTGATGGAAAATCAACTAAAATCAATACTGGTGGGCTAAGGACCCCAGGTAAGTATATATTTATCTAAATTGATCAGGCACATATAACAGAGATTCAGAAGTATTTTGGTGATAGCGATGCCTATTTATATAAGAATTCAAATATGTACAAGGGTGTCTAAGCATATACACCATGGCATAGAGCACCGTTTCAAAGAAAAAAATACCATATGCTCTTTTCAATTTAAAAAATTCATCATATTTTTCCCCATGGTAAGATGCCATATATAGTTTAAATCTGCTCCTTTTTTTCCCTAGCACATCTTTTCTTCAGAAACCATATAATGTGAGGGATTGACCAGCTTTGCCAGCACTAGAGATTAGTTTACAGTGTTATCTCAGCTGTTGCTTGGTTCAGAGGTGTTGCAGTATTTACATAGAAGTCCACTGCTGATAGCTGCATTGAATTCCTCCCCAATCAGACCCTCTCTGATACATCCTACATTCCCTTCGGCTAGAGAGAGACAGACTCTCCTGAAACAGAGACAGAGCCTGCTCTCACTGAAAAATCTACGAAATAGTTTGTATTTTCTTGTTTAATTTCTAACTAAGTTTTTGCTTTCTCTACCATCTCCTCAAGTTTTAAATTTCTAATCCAGCAAGACTCACAATTAGGATCCTGGTGCACTTGAGAACTCACCAATCAACACACCAACACATTCCATATATTGCAAGGTCAGATGAAAAGGGCACCACACAACGTACGTAATTCCAAAACGTCATGTCCTTCTGTGTAGCCATTTGAAAACTGCCCACCTAAAGTTATTCCTTTAGTCAAAATAATTCTGCTTTCTATGAAAAAGTGCTATTACAGTCTCGAGTAAACTAGAGAAGCAAACAGAGAAGCAAAAACCTGAGGTAATTTATGCAATGTCATCTACAGGAAAAACAGTCTAGCATCTGAGTGACCAGGGCCCCCACATGCTGTGTACGTTTCTCATGACTTTGCTATTGGGAGTGACCCAGAGACAAGGGAAACACAGGGAGTTGGAGAGCAGACAGGTCTGCAGTGGACGTGATCTGCATGTCCCTAGAACAGCCTGAACACACAGGACTATGAAGCCTCAATGTGTATGATTATTAATAGGAGAGCAAAATTAAATACATGTATGTCTGTATATATAGAGAGAGGCATAAATATGTATATATGTACATATGAGACACATTCTTATAGGCAAAACTGGATGTGTTATTCAACCAACAAGACACTGTTGTGACTGCAGCCAAAATCAGAACATGAGTCCTTACCTCTGTATGACAAAAATGTGAATAAAAAAATCACACTGTGATCTTATGATGCCCAGAAATCCTCACAACTGCTATTCAGATTTTGACTAAAAAAAAAAAAAAAGCTTCAAAACATAGCCTTGATTCTTCAAAATCTTTAAAGCATAGAACATTTATTACAAGAGACCAGATTATTTACAGTAGTTGGCATTCAGAACTTGAAAATGTGTAGGATCAGGTCCTCTATTCTATAGTTCAGCCTTTCAGATGATACTTTTTTCCTGTAAATGTCCCAATAAAATCAACAAATTTTTCATAAGATATCAAATTATTGTATGTACAGTATACCCTGACCTAGCAGGTTTTAGAGCAACTTCTCACTTAAAATCTGCTATTTCTAAATCCAATGAATGTTGACATATAAAATCTGTCCTAGCACAGAGCCAAATGTTACCTCTTTTAAGCCTCAGGCCAGTGTAGGCTTTGAAAGAAATTTTACATTTTCAAGAATAAGAAGAAAATACCACTCTGACAGGTTTTCTTTTGTCTCTTTTGTGTCTTTTGTCTCACAACAGCTGTTTGGAGCTGTATGGTCTTTAGAAATATAGGCAGCATTGCAGCAGAATCTTGTTGATGGGCAGAAGTCCTGATGAGAATGCCAAACATGCAATATATGATGAAAATCACTGTCATGAAGGAGTCACTGTCACTGACATTGTTGTTATCTATGTCTGTGCAGTTGTGAATCTCTGTGTGTGTGCAGATGTACAAAGAGAAGCCAGAGAAGACAGTTCTGCAGTCATCACAAATCTGAAATTATCCCTATGAAGCTATTGAACTTTTGAGCCTCCCAAGTAAGAAATCTTTCTCCTAGAAGAGAATCTTCCAATTTAATAATCACAGTCTGGCAAACCTTTCCAGAGAATTCATTGGGTGTTTCTCTTTCTTCATTATGTCTTATCCACCCTAGTACTAGCCCATGTTCTATGCTTAATATATTCCTTGTCTTCTCAGCATTTAAACCCTTCACATAATTGCAGGCTGTTATCATCTCCCTGCGTCTTTCTCTCACTCACTCATGTACTGCTGCACTTCTATAATTAACCTAAAACATCTTAAGTGTGCGCTGGAAGGGTAAAATCATGAGGTGGGCACTGGGAGTTAGAGATGCAGCTAAAACATCTTGTTGTGAAGCTAAGAGGTTGAGGCACAGGCAGCATTAAGTGGAGGTGAGTGGCAGTGAAAGGAGTTTGTGCTTCTAAGTCTCTTACTCTCCAGAAATATTATTTGCTACGTCACTTCAAAAGAAAGGGTGAGATTCTCACGTCCATTCTGGCCCCTTTGCAGTGGAAAGAGCCCATGGCATGGAGGTCCTGTGTGCCTGCACAGGAGGAACCTCTTGCTTTCAGGATGGCTGAGTGCCTCTCGCAAGCCAGCGCACGGCAGGCAGGGCAGGGTAGGACTCCAGCATTCCATAGCATGGAGACCAGTCTACTCTGAAATAAAACAGCCCAGGGAAACTGCTGAAGTTCAGGCTGCTCAGGCTGTCTTATGCACTGAGGGACAGGGAGTAGTTCAAGAGGACAGAAAATTGTCCACAACACTTCAGCTGTTGCCAGCAGGTATCTAGGTTGGAAGTCCTGTGCAGTGTCTCTGGGAGATACCTGCCCTACATTAGAAAGCTGATAGACAGTATTTCTATCAGTATTTATGAATCTCATTTCTACTGCTGTTGTTGTGGGTTTTTTAGTTAGAAAACATATCTGACCTAAACATCAGAATATATGGAATACGAAGAAAACCTTGGTGAGGGCTTGTTCAGTATCATATAATCATACTTTGATACTTGATGTGTCTCTGGCTGCTAATACAGTGTCAATATATAACAATTCCAAAGGCAATGGCTAATTACTAGATGTACTAAGGACAGTTTTACAATACCTTATATTAAGAATATTTCCATAACCCATCAGTGCTAAAGGCTGAATTCTGCCCTATTAAATAAAATTTGTGATTATTTTTATTTAAATTATATTTCCTTCTTATATGTAAGTACAAAAAGCTCAGATTAGCAGAATGATCACTCAAGAAGTGTAAATGACACGGGACCTTAGTAGATATTTAATTAGTATATACATTTGGTAGATTTATTCCTAGATATTTAAAGATGACAAGGGAGAACGGTGAGAGAGGGAGAAAGAACAGAAAACATATGCTCAGAAATTTGCAGCCAAGGGCCCTTCCTCATCTGGGTTTATGTCTCACTCCACCTTCAGTCTCCTTCAAGCTCGGTGTACTCATTTGTTTTGCAATAGATTTTTTTTGCCGTAGATTCTGCCCCTGTCAGTGATAAGGACTTCATAGCCTATCCATGTACTGCTTTGAAGATTTAACGTTTTGAAAACTGCTACCAGACCAGTGCCATGAGCAGATGAAAATCTACTACCAGTGGTGGTGTTTCCAGCACGCTGCTGTAACCTCCCACTACAGTCTGGTTCTCTACTGTAAGTCTTTCTGCAAGGTCTGACTCACAACCATCTCTGGTAGTTCATGTCCAAGCTGAGTGGTGTGGTTGACACACCTGAAGGATGGGATGTCATACAGAGGGACCTGGACAAGCTCAAGAAATGTGCCCATGGGAATCCCATGAGATTTATCAGGACCAAGTGCAAGGTGCTGCACCTGGGTTGGGATTATCCCTGGTATCAACACAGGCTGGGGATGGACAGATCAGAGCAGCCCTGCCCAGAAGGACTTGGGGGTGCTGGTGGGTGGGAAGCTGGACATGAAACAGCCATGAGCATTCCCAGCCCAGAGAGCCAATGGTGTCCTGGGCTGCATCCAAAGCAGCGTGGGCAGCAGGGAGAGGGAGGGGATTCTGCCCCTCTGCTCTGCTCTGGTGAGACCCCAGCTGCAGTGCTGCATCCAGATCTGGGGTCCCAGCACAGGAAGGACATGGACCATTGGAAAGAGTCCAGAGGAGATTCACCAAGATGATCAGAGGGATGGGGAACCTCCTCTGTGAGGAAAAGCTGAGACAACTGGGATTGTTCAGCTTGGAGAAAGGAAGGCTTTGGGGTGACCTAATCGTGGCCTTCCAGTACCTGAAAGTAGTCTACAAGATGGAGAGGGGCTTTTTGCAAGGGCGTGGATGACAGGACTAGGGAGAATGGCTTCAAACTGAAAGACAGTAGGTTTAGATTAGACATTAGGAAGAATTTCTTTTATTTTGAAACTAAAGGAACCTGAATCTACAGCTGCTGCAAAGTAATGTGTGAGTTTCCAGATTGTTTCTCAGCTGCCTTTTGTTTTCCAGAATCAGAGACAGATGTCTCATGATTACAACAAAAGCAGCAATGAAGCAGTCTATTTTAGTTGCATTCTCACTAAGGAATTAAGCTTGAATAGAGGAAACCCTCAAATACTTGCTTTTCAGTTAACCTCTATATGTGCATTTGCTCGTACTGTGTGTGAAAGCAGGAGGACCAACATTTCTTAATCTGCATAGACTAAGGAGAGAAGGAAGTATTGCTTTACAGATGAGAAGCTAAAGTTGGATGAAGTCACACTGGAAATTAGCAGTTTATGTAAGAATTGAGTCCTACTTCTGAAACCCAGTTCTGCCACTGAATAAGAAGCACTCCATTGCTCTCAGATATGAGTACATAAGACTCTGAATCTGTGGTGCAGAGTTTGCTTTGCCACTATTGATAGATATATCTTTCCACAGAAATGTTGTGATACAAGACTGATGGATTCTGTTGATGCTATTAGGAATACAAAGATACTGGATGAGTCTCATAAAATTGTGATGGTTGCCATGTACAGTTTTGCAAAGCTGTGTGATGATTTTTAGATAAAGACATCTCAATTATTAACAAAGGGTATAGCTGCACTGTGTTATATGGAGTTCCAGTAAGTGGATTCAGGAGTAGAACTAAAGGATGCTGAGACTGGCTTGGAACTTCCTGGAAAAATTATTTATCTTGCTAAAAAATCAAAGCTGCTTCTAAATACATTTACCCCAGAGGTTTGCTAGTCTGTTTTTCAAAGAATGCTCTGAGGTGGCATCATTTCACTTTTTTACAGTTTAAAAAAATCCACAAAGCTACAGATTTATTTTGCAGAAAAACACTATCTGAACTACGAAGAAAAAGTTTTATTTGATGGAAACTATTTTTTTCCCCAGTTTTTAAGTATTTTCAGGATCTTTTTCCCCTAGACAAATTCAGTAGAAAAATTATTTTTGTCACTGTTTTCAAAAGATGGAAAAGTATCTCAAACGTAATAGTTTATTAATCAAAGCTAAAACTCTGATAATCAAAATGAAAAATCTCTGGAATCTTGCTGACCATTAGATTCCCTTGAAAACTGTGCAATTAGCAATTAAGCAGCTAGCTACAAGATTGAAGAAACTTCCACAAAGTTACCTTATAAAGAGAGTTTATGTAATATTAAAAAAATCCTGTAAGAGTAAGTTCATCTATTATGATTGCATATCATGTTACAAATGCAAATTTTGTCCATCTTTTGCCATTCATTTCTCCTTATGCCCAGTAAAAGAGTGAGACATTGAGAGAGAAAGCATAATTCAAAAACCTACCCTCACCAGTAAAGGAATAGTTATGTAATATGGGTTCCATTTCCTGCATTTTCAGTCAGCCACTGGATCACAAACCGTATAATATGACTACATTTTTGTGCAGTTATGGCTTAGGCTTTTTACTAGCTTTTATGAAGAGTTACTTGTGTAGTGTGTTTTATAAAGAATACCCAAATATTTACAAAATCAGTATCCTATAATGAGCTGTCTTCAGTAATGGAATCTTAATTCCAATCCAGAATTTCCATAATACATTCAGTACAACTAATAAGAATCCATACCAGACTGACACTTTTCATTTTACCAATAAAATATATGTGTAACACAATAACAGTACTGACAGACTTTTAAGATCTCAGAGAGCATTTACTAAGCTACTCCTATTAAGTACCTACAGGCTGAAAAAAAAAAACCCACAATGAAAAATCAGAGTGAAATGAGAATAGCAAAAGCACGTTTGAAGCCGTTATAGAATGCTTGGTGATGGAAACAATTTCAGTGGACTAAAAGGGGATTCCTTCCAGGGTTTAATAACTTTCTAAGTGGTATTCTAGAAGGACAGTGGGAAATATTTTCTACCAGTACTTGTTTTGTCTTTTGTACTTACTTATTCAAAGTCCTAACTACAGAAAAAAAAAATAAGTCAGGGTCTACCTCTTCTTGTTAAAAGATCCTGTTTTATACAAGACTAAGCATTTACCAAGGCTTCATTAGTATCATAGAAAATAGGGCATTTCTGAGTTAATTGTAGAACAGAATGCAGGATTTCCAATGTTTTGGAATACTTTATTTGAGTTCCTGTCATCCGTAACATAGGAAGACGTTACTGGCTCATCAAACTTAGTAATTATTTATGCTTGATACAAAGATGTTTAAAATCCAAATTCCAATTAGTATTTTGCATAAAGCTGTCCAGCATATACTACAGGTAGGAGCTGTGGACAGCAGCAATAGAATTTTCCATTTAAAATACTGTTAAGGCATAGCTAAAATTTCTATTGTTTGTCATTCATCCAGTAAAGAATGCAACAGGAACTATTCTAATCTTGGGAACAGTGATCTGTTGCAGGTGGGGGTTTGAATCATTGCAAAACCCTGGAAAACTTCTGAAAAAAAGGGTCAAAATTGAAAGGTTAAATGCATAATTAAAGAACAGGTAATCTACTTAAAATCTCAGTAATTCAAGATCAGAGAAAGTACCAGATGGCATCAGTAAAATCTCACTGGTGAAAGTTCATCATTTAAGTCAACTGGGGAAAATGTTACTGAAAATACAGTTTTAATCTGTTGCCTTAAGCGCAGTAGACGTTCAGGGAAAAAAAGAAAGGTCAATTCAACGGTTCATAAAGCAATAATTTCCCCATAAAATATTTTCTAAAATAATGCACATAGTACAACCAAAGGCAGTCACCACAAGGAAAATCTAAATGTTTTCTTACTTTGCAAAATGGTATCAAAACTACCAAGCCATGAGGTTGCCCTCAGAGGAATGGCTCTGATGATAAGCAATTTTTGCCAGTGCAAAATTCCTTGGATAGACCGAGATATTGGATATACACTTGACATAGCCTGACATGAAGAAAATTTCAAATGTAGCATACTGCATTTCGAAGTGGGATAAAATGGCCTTAGGACCAAGAATTCAGCAAAAATCAGTGAAAAAGAAATTACTTGCGGAGGGTTCCAAGTCATCTCATGAACTGCAGGTGGAACCAACACACCTATGCCAATTCTCTAGATTGCTGCTGAGTGACAACCAAGAATTAGGTGTGCAGCACCTCAAGCCTACCTTACATTTAGCTACACATACTTTTTTGAAAGTAACAATTGAAATCTATGATGCTTTTAAAAATATACCATTTTAAAGGTAAAGGCCTTAAATACAGAATCTCTTCTGAAATGTAAATTGTGCCAAGGCTTTTGGAAACTGAAAGGAAACACTTTGTCTTCTGTAAGATTCATCTGCGCTGTTTCCTTTTTCTGTCATTCATGGTCAAGCTGATTCCAAGTGAAGAGCCTATGACAAATCAGGTGAAAATTATCTAAATGGCTGCTGTAAGAATTAAACTAGTGCACTCAGAATGCAGGTTCGAAGTACTCAAGTGCAAGAAAAACGGGAATTAACTACAGCAAATACAGAAACATGAGATGTTTGAGAGAAAATCTTTAGAAGAAGGCTGAAGGAATTCATACAAACCGCACCAAAAATCTTCACAAACTCCCATTGAATTTATAGGCTTTGGAATAAGCCCAAGAAGAGTTGTCTGTGTATATTGCTTTCCTATCAAATTAAGAAAGACACAACAACTATTTATAGTTGAATAGAAGGCATAAATGCCCAAGGATAAAGAAGAATTTATTTGGTAGAACTATACCTAGCATATTTACTCTGGTCCTTAATTATATATAACTGTGTATCCTACAAAACTGTTAGGGTTGTCGTTTTCCAAGGATAGTGTAGGAGTTCAAACCCCATCAGAAACTGGACTATTCGTATTGAACTAAGCAAACTGACATATTATTTTGTTGGGTCAATTTCTATAACACCAGGAAGAAGATTAATTTCCATACAAGCATAAAATAAATTCAACATTAAATAAGTGATAGGATGAATATTGAACATATCATGTCTAAATATATTCTGAAAATTCTAACAGTTGGTCCGGAAACATATCAGCTAAGAAGCAGATAAACTACGTGAGGCCTCAAAGCCTGAACATTAAGAGAAAAAGATAGAATATGCACTGTATTAACAGTCTTGGGCTAGCTAACAACCAGCTTCTGTCCTAAAGTCGGTAGTTTTCTGGATCTTCAGAGGTCTTCCAGTTTGATATAACTAAGATGTTCCTGCTTCTTAGTGTATTTTAAACTCGAAAAATTCCTGTGAGGCTTTTATACATAAGGCAATGAGGTACAGGTTAATTGACTTACTGATAAACAAGAAATAGTTGATCAATCTGAAAAATTCTTCTTATAAGTACCACTCCAGTGTTTTAAGCATCAGTCCTCTAGTCCTGAAATTTTCTGCTAGTGTACCCATTCCTATTAGTGTTTTGGGGCATGCAGTTTTACTGATGACTTTAACAAGATCAAATAGTTGTCAATATGAAGAAATTCCTTTGCTCAGCCATATTTTCCAAGCTGATCTGCATGAAAGCCCTAGCAAGTACTGCTGGTTTCAGCAGTTATACCCACCTGAAGCCAAAGAGGAGTGAGATTCTGAGTTCAATTATTAATAAAAAGGAAATTAAATACTGGAGGCCTTACCTTTAGGAAAATTTTCTCTGTAGTATTCAAATGAAAAGAAAAAATAAAATCTTGAGCACAGTAACACAAGGGGTTTGAAAATCACAGCTTAACATATATTCTTGGTTTGCTTCCTGCTTCTGGAACTGTTGGGAGAATGTAGTTGGATATAAAAATATCACTGCTGCTGAAACAACCAATATCATGAGAGATTAATTACTTAACCTGGAAAATATCATGTAAGATACTTGAACTCTAAAAGGAAAACTAAAGGAAGAAAAGATCCTTGTTCTATATAGCACCCCAGAAATTTGAGTTAGGGGAAAGAATGTTATAAACCGTAAATTCTGGGTAAATGTGTCTGCAAGTAAAATTTCCGTAAAGTTAATCATGAGGTTGTTGCTTTTGAATGCTCATGACTTTGAATAGACTTTTATTTGCAATAAAAATTCATTTAAATTATCAAATGTAGCATATTTATAATGCAGGCTCCATCAATTATTTATTTGTCATGCATCATTACTCTTACAAGAAACTGAAGAATGACAGCAACAGTGCTTGTTTAGTAATGGCCTCTAGATACATTGTGGGATATTCTAGTTGGGTTTTTGGTTTTTTGTCTTTCTGTCGTTAAAGGACAGAATATTGGTAAAGAAGAGCAGTGGTGCTACTCATCCTAAAGGACCTGCCATAATTCAGAATAAAGCCCTTCTGTAGTCAGAGGGAGGTAATTTCTCTCTGTAGAATTACACATTAATAGTGCAGTGCTAAAGAGTTTCCAGTACTAGCACAGAACTACTTAAGAAGTTCTGCCAGAATGAGGTTAAAAGTGATTTTGTTACACCACCAATAATGATGTAAGTGTGGACTGGTTTAGCGCAGAACAGGATTTCTAACCTAGTAGCAGAATTGTATATGAGCTTGTGGAAGAGGTGACTGGTTTGTAAACGTATTTTATTGTTTACTTTAAAAGGATAGGCAAAAACCGCAGAAGAAAGGTAAAAAAAGTGGAGAAGAGGAAGATGAATGAAGAGGAATTATTGTTTCAACTAACTCTACTGCTGTTCTAACTATTCTGGAGCTGTAACAAAATCTTCCTCCTTTATCATTTAGGGGAAAAAGGCAACAAAGTAAGAACACTTACGGAACTCAGGCACTCTTTGGAAGAACTGTGTTTGGGACTACCAATGCTTGGTTTAGGAATATCTAGAACTGTGGGCTCCAGGTGGGATGCAATGACTCAAGGAGATGCACAAGACAATCCACTGGGCTGCAAAAAGAAAAATATTCTTTTCTATTCTACCATTAATAGATAAAATAAAAAAATACTTTTAAAATTGTGTTTATTTCATCTTCATCTCATTCACTTTCTAATTTTGTCTTTTAATATGTTTTATAGTGTACAAAATGTGTTATTACAGAAGCACTCATACATAAGTTATACATTAATAAATGCACATAAATTGGGTGTGCCTATTCCAAAATTTTTACTGACAGAGGTATGCAATCAAAATAGTCTGGAGACCACTAGCCTGGAACACTTAATACTGGAGGCCCATTCCAACAAGGAAATAATAAACAATAGGATGCAGTCCAAAATCTGATCAAGGATGGCTGAACAAGTAAACTTAATAACATAAGGTTTAACAGATTGTGATCCAAAACACAACACAACAAAAAAACAAAACACATCAACACAAAACAAAATGCAACAACCCCTTAACACACACTCAGCACAAGAAATTCTACAACTGTTAGGTCAGGCATAAAAGCAGCTTTTTAAATATAAAAGGGACTTCAACAAAGTAAAGTGTGTAATGGAGAAGGTAGAAAATACCATGAAGGAAAATAAAATCAATTAACAAAACCTCAGATTTAAAAAAATCTCATAGGAAAAAGAAAAATTATACAAATTATGATGAACTAAAAAAAAACCCAGCAAAAACAGGAAAAACAGAGTGAAGAGTTAAAGAGAATAAAGATGGTTAGCACATTAAGAGTGAATGGAAAGAGAAAAGAATAGAGGCTATTCTGGCAAACATTCGCATCTATCTTGATTGCGGGGCTCCAAAACCCATTGCAATCCGAAAAGATTTGAGCAATCACCTACTAATTTTTAATTTGAGAGTGATGGGGAGGGAAGAGGAAATAAAAGAGGTGCTCATAGAGATCACTCAACATTCTAATTCCCAGTGTACTTCTCACAAATCCTTCTGGGGCGCAGCGTCACAGACACAGCCTGTGGTACCAGCTGGGTGTGTAACAGCAGTGACACAAAGAGCCAACCAGCTGATGCTCCAACACTCCCAGGATGCACCTGCTATGCTCGAGCAGCAACTTAAAGACATTTGTATATTGAAGGCTCCATCTTACCAGACAGTACAGAGTTGGAAGTTACACAGTAATATTTAGGATTGAGAAAGTAAGCTAATTACAGCATTGATTTTTAGAAAATGTATTTCTATGCAGAACAAAAAGTAACCACAGACAGATACTCCAAAATCAGCTTTCAACAAAAAATCTGACTTTTCATAAATTTGTTTCAATTCTGTTTGACTACTGTGGACCCATAAAAGAGGGAGAAAAAAGAAAATAGCTGAGTCATTCTGTTTGTGCTAAATAAGTTAGACCAAAAATATGCTTTCATTCCAGCACTCAGAAGCCTCCCTACAGGGAGTCCATCACATGAACCACATACGAAGTTTAGGGTTTGAGTTTGAGTGCATTTATTTCTCTTATTTTTAATATCAAGAATACATACTGTGCCCAGCCTAAATCTCATATTTCCACCTTTTATATTAGCATGAATGTTAGATGAATGTTTAATGTCCAAGCTTCATCTGTCTGCTCTGCCCTAGCGGAATTCACAGCTCCCATGTTAAGTGTTAATACACCAGGGAAGTTAAATGTTTCAGAGAACAGAATCAGCAAAAAAACTCCTGGTGAATCACCTCAGTCAGCATTGTGTTTTCTCTGATCCTATCCTCTAAAATATTAAATTTCTCCTGTGTATCATCACCCAGTTCAGCATAAGATGATGCTTGAAGGTTGAGGCTAAATGAGGACAAGGGTATTTCTGAAATACCATTCATCTTCAAAGCTTAGATGCTCTTTTTTGCCAGTCTGGATTCACAGTCTGAAACCACTTTTTAAAGGCTCAAAAATGCATCAGTTATGGCCAACTATATTTTCCAATGGCTTTTTAATTGCAGTAGGTTATTGGTAAATAGCATGTGTAATCTTTTTGTGTTCCTGTTGAGGTAGAAATACGTATCACTCCCTCTCGGAACCAAGTTCGAGGCAGTTCCAGGCAGAAGCTATTGCGAGGGTAATTACGGGTAGCTATACATAGGACTGAATCTCTCACTATGCCCGAATGATTAGGTGCATTCTCAAAAAGAGGTAATGAGAGATATTAAGGGGTTGTTTCTCTACCTATTCTTCCCTTTCAGTACTTTAACAAGTAACTGCATTGCATCAATTCTGTAAACTTGCCTTAGAGATGGTTCTCTAAGCTGCAAGCTAGAGAAGATGGACACTCTGGTTTCCTCAGGCATTTTTCTGTATCCTTTTTCACCACAGAATTTTCCAAGGGTCCTGCAGAACAAGATAATATGTTAATCTCCACATATGAAAATCTCTGGAACAGATTTGATTAAAATTAAAGTCCAAAGCATCACACCCAGAGCATGCCCTTGTAGTACCCAGAGTGACACCAAAACCCCTGCTGAGGAAAACATATGCAATCATTTAATTTCTGCTTAATCAGTAACTGCAAGAGAAACATTCCTGACTTTGGGTGCTTGACTTTGCAAGCATGATATACTTTCATTGAATTGTCTTTGCACAAACGTTTCAGGGAGATTTTAAAAAGGAAGCTGAAATTCAGAAGTGACATCATACAGCATCATAATGCTTTTCCCCAGCAAGGCTTGTGTCTTTCACCAGTATTACTGTCACAGGGGTAACAGGTTTCCACAACCCTGTTGGAGGAAAGTATCTTTCCTGGGTGCATTGTTTTCCTCTAAGTCTTTCAACATCTCATCAGCCCTATAACCTCATTCTTACTTACTTACATTCAAGTCTAGCTCCTCAATATAACCTTGGCTGCTCTATCCTCCTGTTTTCAATCTTTTCTAATTAATTAGGTTTTGACACTGAGTTCAAAACCTGAGAAATGCATATATATCTACCTTTTCCAAGTAAGCTAACTTCTCCAAGTACAAGGTATCATTATTCATTTTCAAAACAATAGCTACAACTTCCACTGTATATTTTAGGAGACAAACCTCTGGATTGTTGTTTTCCATGACATGCTCAAGAGAAATTCACACAGTTAGAAACTAAGAAAAGGTTGTTAAATCTGAAAAACAAGGATTAACAGAGTAAATGGATGAAATCCAACAGCCTACAGTTGGAAGCTTGTCTGATGCAGAGCTGTCTCCATTGCCCAGCACAGGAGCTGGCCATTGCAAGCATTCTGAGCGTGCTGCCTCCCCAGACAACGCCCCAGCGTCCTTCAGCAATGCTTCGCTCAATTCATCAGGTCCTGTTAAAGCTGTGCGAGGAGAAATGAATCCATGGAGGGCACACAAGGCTATGCTTATGGGCCAGCCAAGAAACACCAGCACAATGAGGCAAAATAATCTCTACACTAAGCAGTTGCAGTCTGCCATCCGAAACCACTGACATGGAAAAGAGGGGTTAATTTTGACTGCAAGTGGGTATAGAGACATATAGATAGAACTCTTTTGTTTGAATTTTTTTTTTCTTTTTTTCTTTTTTTTTCTTTTTTTTTTTTTTTTTTTTTTTTTTTTGAGGGGAAGGGAAAGTTATTTTCAGCCAAGATCTGTTTCCCCTATTTAACAAAAGTCTAATTTAAAAAATAGCAAGTCACCATGCCTTCTGGGAAAACTTCCTGAGGAAAAAAGGAAAATACCAGATTCACTTTAATGAGTAGCATTCTAGACTAGAGCAACTTGGATGCAAACTTTTAACACAGCTCTACAAAGATAAGTTTCAACGTTCCTTCAATGTGTGATGAAATGTGGCTATAGATGAAGAATAAAATTAATGTTTGGAATATAATACAGTAACAAAATCCCAAGAATTAGACTATGGCTAGTCCATAAAGCTGTAGAATATCTCAGGTTGTCAATATTATTTATTTTCTGGCTTAATCAGGAACAGGTTGCACACAACTAGTAGCAGGTTAATTGAGTTTACATAGCTGCTGGTTCTGTTCATTATCACCTACTGCCTGTGATGAGCTCTGAGACTATGTGCTTTATTTAACAGATCCATCAAGCCTATTATCCACCAAGAATATTAACAACTATCTCCCCAATGACTGAGATGTGTTGTGAGCTGTCAGAGTATTTTATTTCTGCCTTGCTCATTCTTTCAGCAGTCTGGAAAATTGCAGATGTATTTGTAAGTATGATAATACCACCCAGTCGAAAACACAACCTGCCATTTTTTGATGGTCTTGTGAGATGTCCAGCAACTAAATAAACCTAGAAAAAGGATGCGATAGAAAAATAAATTGATCATATATAAAATACTGAGACATTTCTCAGTGTTTAATTTTTAATATTCACAGTTGATATTTCATGGTAAAAATACAAACTGCACAGGATATTCTTTTAAAATTAGAACCCAAGAACTCTGTTCTCTCTTGGCTATCAGATGACTGCTGTCAATTAGTTATATAGACAAGGTGATAAAGGGGTTAAGCATCAAGGAGAGAGAGAGAGAGAAGCAAAAGTTGGGGAAGTAAAAAGCGGTATTACTCAGCCTAATGAGAGATCACCAGATGTGGTACATTATTATTGAGCTAAACAGATTGCTCTGAATCAGACATTAATGAAATACATGAAAAAGTGGAGGCACCTGTGATTCAAAACCATGACAGAGTAAACAATGACATGAAAAATAACAGTAACTCTGGGTGTATGGGCACATACAGAGTTCCATTTCTTCAGACAAGTTCTGTTTACAAAGCATTTAAAATATGACCAGAAAGAATATTTTCTTGAACAGTATAACATTACCTAGAGAGTGTTGCTCATGGACTAATTTCACAGCGATCATACTAATATCTCATACTAATATACTAGTGCTGCTTCCGCCATTCCCGTTAATGAAACTAGGCCAGAGAAGGGCAAAAGGAAAGGAAGGTGTGGATTAATGAGCTGAATTTTTACTGCTTTATGTTATCATACTGTAAAGTACACAAATTTATCAATTATGAGTAAAAGCAGAGAAGTATATGGAAAGCAGCCTTACCTTTACAGCACAGCTTTATGGCTTTTTAAATGATCAGATTTTCTCCAGCAGGCACCCACCAAAGCAGGAAGCCAAGGTGAATATGATGTTTGACATGAGCCTGTCTCCTCTTTTGTCACCTGAACACCATTGACCACACTGTAACCAAAACATGGTCATGCCCACAGAGACAGATGTGGTCTCAGCAAGTGGCTCATGCCTCAGGTGGGCTGCAAGGAATGGAGGGATTTCTGTAGATAGCAAATGTCTCTCAGGAACTGAGGCACTCCTAAGCCTGACATTCCCCAACACTCACAGCTGTAAACAGACAGACATAGCAGAAAGTATCTTTGTGCTGGCTCATGGAATCCCAAGAGGTGGCTGGGCTATCTGGAGCTGCTGGGCAAGGACAGAAATGTGTAGAAGTCACCAGCATCAGCCAGAGACTGCACATCCCAAGGGGCACTGTTGGCTGCCGTGGTAAAGTCCTTGTGGGTCACCTGTTCGGAAGAGTTGAAGATGCAGCTCCCAGCCTCAGCCATGGTTTGGCAGATGCATTTTAGTGAATACAGTGAGTTTATTCTGATCTCAACTACAAAAAGTATGAGGCAGAGAAACTAAATATAGATGTTATTGCATGCTTTAATTAGAGAAAACTTTTGGAGGAGAGATATGACACACCTGGAGATATTAAAAATGAGTCTCTCCATTCCTTCCATGACATGAATAGAAAAATAAGGAGGGCTAGAAAAGTTTTGCAGTTATCTTACAGGAAACTCCACTATGACCTCTGGGAAAGAGTGTGTTCTTCATGTCGTTCACATGGCCTGAAGTTGAGTCAAGGGAGGTTTAGACTGGATATCAGGAAAAGGTTCTTCACCCAGAGTGGTTTGGCACTGGAACAGGCTCCCCAGGGCAGTGGTCACAGCACCAGCCTGACAGAGCTCAAGAAGCATTTGGACAGTGCTCTCAGGCACAGGGCATGACTCTTGGGGGTGGTGCTGTGCAGGGCCAGGAGATGGACTTCAATGGTTCTTGTGTGGCCCTTTCAACCCAAAATTCTGTGATTCTGTGATTTTGGTACAGGCATACCAAAGAAACAGGAAACAACCAAACAGGGAGGAAAACATGTCCCCAAACCCCTATGCAAAAGTTTCTGTTTATATTCATTATACAAGCACTTCCTCAAATCCTCCAATTTCCTTAATTTTGTCTTTGCCATCATTTTGCTAGATAACAAGAACATTTTATGATTTCCAGGGAATGTTCAGTGTGTATTTCTGTTAGTGCATTTGGTAATTTTTAAAAGGCATTTAATAAATGCCATTGTATAGACAGCTTTTTATAATTCAACTGTTTATGCTCCTGAAAATTCTGTTAAAATCTGCTTAGAATATACTAAATCACATCAGAGTGAAATGCTGTAAGATATTCTAAGTAACTTTCTTCTTGTGGAGATATCTCAAAGAAAGTCTCTGCCACAATATGAGTTAAGCATTTCGTTTAACAAAACATCTTACAGTCAATGTAAATATATGTTGATTTGAACTATGTCAACATTTTTTTCACCGTATATATGAAGAAGTGGGGTTTTTTTTATAAATTTATTTTATCACTGAAGTTGCTAAACAAATATTTTGGTTGAAAATTTAAGTATATGGATGTCATGATATTCACAGTTATAATGCAGCTGGCAAGCCTGACAGCTTGACAGCTGAAATTTTAAACCCACAGTCAACTTAAGCAAAAGAACAAATTCAAAAAAGGTACTGCACAGGACATAGCAAAATAGTGAAACTATGTCTTCAGCTTTGTATTTGCTGAACAGGCCCTTAACATCAAGTTGGAGATGGTTTGGTTTCTTCTTCCAATAGAAAGCAAACAATCTTCGCTCTGAACATGTACCCACAGAAATAAAATTGCAAATTAGTGCTTAATTTCTGATTGCCTTTCCTAAACAAACTAGTTAAACAGCTAACTAAATCTGTCTTCAAACATCTCAGTTATGAATATATTCAAGATGTCCTAACTCTGGCTTCAAGCTAGAACAAGACAAGAAAGATGGTCCTTCATGTTCTATTGGGTGAGGGACTTCCCTATTTTAAGCAGCTTTTACAAGGGTATCTGAAATGGTGATATTTCAAAAAATGTAATGAAAACATTATGAACACATTCATGTCTTTTCTCAGAATTACCCAAAAACTTGTTATGAATCATTGTTCCATGTCTCCAAGATTGCTGATTTGAAAAGATATTGATATCCATACAGCCTAGAGCTACATCTGAAAAGAAAAACCCCTACCCAAACCAAAACTTATGTGAATCCAACAGCATGTAAACATCAAAATCTAAAAGCATAACCTGAGAATCTGCACATATGTCCTACCTAATGCCCCAGGGCTGAGTGGCTTAGGAGAGACTTTGATGTACGTGGCCAACACTGAGTCGGGCAGTGACAGTTTGACACTCTAGGCCAATTACCCTTGTACAGATTTCTACTTAGGAGCAAATCCATTCTTTTTCACGTTAGTCTCTCAGAGGCTTACCTTGCTTTCCCAAATGCAAGCAAGGCTTATGTCTTTCACTTCCACTGTATGTTGAATGTGGCCACATCTAGACTACAGAAAGCTGCAAAACTAAGTCAGCAAAGTTTCCAAGATGAAAAAAAGAAGTTCCTATCAACAGCAAATTGAGACAGAATGCAGAGGGCGGGGGAAGATTCCCGCTAAGGCTTTTCTGGTTGATGAGGAAGAGAGCTTGGCTCTGCAGGCATCAATGTGAGAAGACTCAGAAACACAGTTGCCTCCCTTGCCTTCTCCAAGGAGAAAAGTAGCCTGAGGTGGAGACAGGTGCCAACTGGGAAAATATTTTATCAAAGCAGATGTATTTATAGCTCGTTTAAAAGATCTTGCCAGAAGAAACACAGAGCTGTTGTTACATTCATAAACTAAAACTAAACTACTGAGGTATATATTTAGCTTACTGATACACATTTCTGGGCATCTCCTCACATTGTGCTCATGGCATATTATGCACCTCTGATCTAATGGTCTCAGCAGTTTCTACCTATTGCCTTCCAGGTCCCAGTTACTCGCAGTCATGCAATCCCTTACACAAAAGTTTGGGTAGCAATTTTTAGGACAACTTTATATATGTGTAAATTTAGCATCTTTAGCTAAGGTCTAGGAGAATCAAGATAAATGCTCTTGACTCAAACCCTCATTAGCTTGGGTGAACCATGCTTTCCTCTAGCACTCTCCTTTGCTGGCAAAATTCAGAAATGCTAGAGAGGGATTGCCTTCTCCACACCTCCTCCAAGGTACAGGAGCGTTAGCAAAAACAAAAACTTGCATTGACTCTTTATCCTACTGTATTCTTTTTGGAACACTATAAGGCATCATTTCTAAATGCAATAAAATAAATCCAAATAGAATAACTTTAAATTTGTGGGACAAACTCTTTTAGGTTGTTTAAATTGAAAGGCTTTTTGCACATTTACCTAGAGAGAAAGCATGGGTACATATTTACTTATAGTTCCTTATAATGAAACAATATCAAAAACCTGGCTTAGAGTAATAATTTACAAAATAGGCTTTACATTATGCTTATATAAAATCTCAGGCTTCATACTGACAAAACCTAGCACATTTATGATTAAAGTAAGAGATTCTCTTTAGAATCAGCTTGATATCAATTTACTGCTACAGAAGGTGTGCATGTGTACTTCCACTGATATTTGTGTCTCAATAGATAAAATATTATACCTGCTGTGTTTGCTCAGTATTTGTTTCCAATTTCTAATGATTGTTTCAGCTCAGAGTTACGTGAAGGTGCTGAGCACTGAGAGGAGTCAGGAGCAGCAGCTGTCCTCAGTGTCTCATCTCATTACACAGCTCAGACTGACAGAACGCCAGTGGGTGAGCACTGCAGGAGCAGGGAGCAATCTAGGACAGCTGTCCCATCACTGAAGTATCTGTGTATGCAGGAGCAAGATTAGTTCATAGTACATTAGAGATCAAATGAGATAAAGAACTGAGCCTGTGAAAATTTCTTAGCATTTCTTTGCTCTGAGTAAAACTAGCAGGTGCCTGAAACATGGGCAGAATGGACAAGGAAAAAGCCAGTATGATACTACATCTTTCACCAGGACAGGAAAGCAAGGCATAGAGGACAATTCTAATAGCTTTATGAAGATTCTAGTGAATCACCCACTTCTGCACAGAGGTTCGTCAGTTTTCAAAACTAGAACTCAAGTGGTAGCAGAGGAACGGTTCAACATCCAAACATATTTCATCAGAGCTGGTCACAGTTTCATATTCTTATTTTGTGTGAAACTCCAAATTTTAAATTCTTTTCAGTGCTAATTGGATCAGCAAACAAAACAAAACAACCCAGAAATTTTAAACAATCAGATATGTTGATGTGGGAGTTTTTTTGTGCGGCTGAGGGTTTTTTTGCTTGGTTGATTTTTTTGGGGTTTTTTTGGGTTTTTTGTTTTGTTGTTGTTGTTTTATGGTTTTGTTTGGTTGGTTGGTTTTTGTTTGTTTGTTTTGGGGGTTTTTTGTTTGTTTTTGTTTTTTTTTTTTTTTGTTTGGTTGATTTTGGTGTTTTTTTAATACTGTACCTTTTACTTTCTATTTCATCCTTGACTTCCTGAAAATGTGCAATTCATGTAAGGCAAAAGTCCATTACTAAAGGCATGTAGTTGAACAGTTTTTGTTTGTTTGTTTTTAAATAAGCAACCAACAAACTGTAATATTAATGTAGCATTTTGAGAAAAGCATTGCTTTGGGAAACTGTAATCACATCTGGAATCACACTGTTTCCTAAAACAATGTCCCACAGAAGTTTCCAAATAACGTAATTTATTTTCTGTTTAAAAACCCATAGTTGATCACTTAGAGTTTATGTAAATCACAGTTATTGCAACACAGACACAAAGTTATAATACAGAATTGAACTGGATGCCATGGGTTCTGGTCTTGCTCTCCACAAGATTTTTCACTACTACACACCAACAGAGATAAGAAAATCCAGATCAATACACAGTAGGCTATCAGTAAAGAAACTGATCAGTCTGAAAAATAAGAGCTCACAATTTTCATGAAGGTGAATGTATAGCATTCTCCTCTAGAATCTATATGAAATCACAAAACCCCTAACAGAGACTTTAATTTCAGTAAATATTTTAATCAAAGAATAGTAATTTTCACTATCTTTCTCAAATGCACAATCATTATCTCTTATCTTAAATTTAGTCATTATTAGGTTTGATTCAGAGCTATACAGAGGCAACACCTGGATTTGCATGGGTTGTCTTCAGACTTAGATCATACATTACATTGCATACAATACAGCAGTTTTTTATTTAACTCTGATCATGCTTCTAGATGTTGTCAGTGACAGACAGCAAGACAACCTTTCCACAGCTGGGCTTTTCTTCAACCCAGTTAGTCCTATTTTGATATTCTCGTATGTGTCCTCAGCAGAGGAGGATTATCGGTGAGCAGATTTCTCCCCTCTCTGACTCAGCTTGCAAAACATGGTCTCGTTTTAGAAAACAGGGTATTGCCCAATAGGACATTACTGCTGCTGCCAAAAATCACTCTGAAAAAATAGGGCAAGCCTAAACTGTTGTGGCTTGTGGTCAGAAACAGAATATTTTTGCCTCTATACTGAGCTTCTCCCTATCCACTTCTGCTGCCCCTGAACTACTTCCTTTCTTCCTTTACAGTAGTTAAGATACATTCTGTCCCTAGCGACTGTCCCATCTAAAAATAAGTGCTCTTGACACACAAGAGATGTCAGACCAGCACAGCAGGATGCTGAAGCGTCTCTAGATGCGTAGCAGGGCTTCTCTTACAGTGGGTTGCAGCAATTTAGGAATTCACACTTGATAAATGCAATAAGGGCGGCTTCTTTTTATCTTCTGCAAATGGTGCCAAGACTGATGTATTCCTGATCCTTATTTGGCAATCCAGCTTTCTTCTCTTATGCTGTTCTCTAGAATTACAAAATTTCTAATGTTTGATAAGGCAAACATGCACTGTTATTGTATATAATTTTTTCACTGACATCTATAGATGAACTATGTAATTGTCAGCAGCTGACTCAACTTTTTGTTTTGGTCTACATTTTCTTAAAACATGCTCGTACAGAAATATACTCTGCTCTGATAGTGTTTCTAAAGTAGAAAGATAACGCCTGAACTCTGGAAAGTTTCTTACCTAGAGCTGACACAACTCATCTTCAGCTTCTTTTTGAATCTTGTTTTCCAGATGCAGAGGTACAGCAACACACTACTCTGTGTTACACTTAAAGTTATTACTTGATTCAAATATCCTTGTCCCTGCTCCTTTTTCAAGGTGAGTGAAAATCATAATGGAAGCTAAATGAAACATACGGTCTTTCTTAATAGCAACATACTACATTAAGATAGATTAAGATAAAGCCCTGCCAAGAGCAAAGCCCAGAGATCTGCCCTTGTTACCTACCATAAGAGTGGAGGGAAAAAACCCACTTCCTCATTACTGTAGTAGTGTTTAGTCTGAAATACTACTTTTTAGAAACTGAGAGGGAGTAATTGCAATTATTGTTTCCCTCTCTTCTATTCTCTTCAATGTGGCAATTCTGTAGATGCTCATGTTTGCAAGCTTTGGAAATCTGGGTACTGTACTTTTTCAGATACCGCTCAAAACTCAGGAAAATACATGGACTAACAGAGGATATTTAACTGAACGCCTTTCAAGAACATTCTTTTCCAGTTTGCAAAGGAAACAGCATTCTTTGAAAACATTATAGCATATGAACATGAAACTGTTATTGGGCTTTTCTGACAGCTACCTAGGAAACCAATACTCTGAGAAAAAGGATTATAAAAGAACTAGACTTGAGAAACCACATAGCAAAGGAAGCACTAAGGGCCATAAAAGGAACTCTAAAATTCCCACAAATGCATTCATTTTCAATTGTCTCTCCTGAGAGGATCACCATGTTTGGCAAAGGAAACTATGCTGTCATATATCTTAGCAGCGCTCACAGCTCCTTGACTGCTGTGGGATGTGATTCATTGGTCCACCAGGATATTCAGTTTTGTCTGCTTGCTACGAGATTTCAAGTGCTACCTTCTTGTTTCAATAGAATTGTATGTCACCATGTTTATCCAGCCTGTGATCATTACCACGTCTAGGTCTTCTTTTAAAAGAATTCAGTGATTTCAGAAAGTTGGTCTTTTCCTGTCATCAAAGCCATTCAGTAAAAAAAATTTTGACTTCTACTCCTCATGAGAATACTTTTCTTCAGGATTCATAGCCTTTTACATTCCAAGAAATGGCAAGATCCATTCCAAGAGCGAAGGGAAACTGCCAGTGCTTGCCTCCTTTCCAAAGGAAGTTAGGTCCTACCTTACCGAACACACAGAGCAGTACTTGGTATCCACTACTAAAGCAAATACAACATAGGTTAGCAAAAAGTAATGGCCTTATCTTTAGAAGTTTATTATATATTATACTTAACATTATAGATTATATATATTGTATGTCTTATATTTATTATTGCAAACTGCTTATTGAGACCTCCAGCTTGTCCCTTCCTTTCCCCTTGGCAAAATTGCTCCTGAGCATTTTAGACCTGACTTACATCCACCACCTTCGCCAAGCCCTTTTGAAGTTCATACAGACTGAAGCAAAAGCAAACCGTGCTCTGAGAGTGTTACCAAGGCATTTTCTTTGATAATGCCAAAACCTGCACTTACTGCATTATTTCAGTCACAGATGGAAAATGGCCTGTATTTATATAGGATTATCTCAGCTATATATGGATGACAGAACCCAAAGTAAATTGCTCTTTACCTTTCTTTTTCCGGGTATCACAGAAATGAACAGGACATTGCCTTACTGTATCATTTTCACATTAGCACTACATCAGCCTCCAAGGGTTGAGCCATTTCTAAACTAGTCTCTAAAAAAGTCTGGAAAGTAGTAACTAAGTTATGTTACAGGTTCAGTGTAAGAGGAAAAAGAGGCAATTCATGTAAGGGTTGGCTAAATAAATACGAAGAAAAACCACTAGTATCTCTTTAGTTTCACTCAAATGAGTTTCACTCATTTCACTCAAATGTCCTTCATGGATTTCTTATTATACTGCTTTGGAACAATAAAATAAAGAACTCTTATATCTTTTCCTCCAGTTCATACCCTTAGAGGATTTTGCCCTCAGAATGATTTTAATTTTGTTCACTAGGTTTTCATGCACTGCTATAATAATTCTTTGCAATAATGTTTAAAGAGAATTTTTTAAAGCTATTTTAACAATGACTTTGTTAATTTAAACATTCTGTCTTTTTAAAGTAATTAAATGTCTGTATTTTTTAAAAAATTTCAATACATTTAGTTTAACAACTGGATATTGTTGTTCACTGGAATAGAGATGCTAAATCCTAAGCAAATATTGCCATTGGAAAACAAACCATGTAGATCAAAATTACAGTTTTAGACTACTTCACTTGTCCCACTTACTCTTTCTTGTAAGAAAATATAAATCGATCATAAAAAACTATTTTGGAGGAAAAGACAAAGTTCATCCTTTACCAAAAATTAAAAAAACAGAACTAAAAAGCTTTGGAGGTAAAAGGCCCCAAACCCGACCTCACTCCAAATCAAAGCCTCAAGAACCTTCCAACCACTGCTAGAAAAAACCATGATTTCCCCAAACTGCTGAAAATGTATTCTCTTAAAGTCACCATGTCCCTGAAAAAAGTCAAGTTTAACACATGAAGACGGCATTAAGGATAATGAACAGCCTGTTCCACTCCAGTTACCTCCACTTTTTTTACAGGTGGTGCCTGATCCCTCAGAAAGCTGCTCATTAAACCTGTTCAAGCTTTTGCAATTGTTTGCAGTTCAATTGCCTTTTCCTGCAGTTTAGCCGGAAACAACCTCCATTACAAGTCCACTCAGGATTTTAGGGCAACACTGAAGTCTAGGACAACTCTACTTGGCTGCTGTTCTACAAGGACTGAGCCAAAGTGACCAGACACACCTGGGGCCTGCACACAGAACACAGCACGGCACAGCCAGGTGTGGACACTGTTCACTGCAAACTGCACAACTCAGAAAGGGTCGGCAGCCCCTGTCAGCTTTGGGTGCTTGTTAAGAGCCATTCTGTCCTAATTACTGATTGAATCTCTGTCAGGTAGATCATCCATTTTAGAAAAAAAAAACAAAACCAAAACCAACTTGAGAATCCTTTTCAAATTCCTAAAATACTAAAGCAAGTAAAGGATTGTTGGACTCAGTATTTACAGAAAATTAGCTGGAAAACAAAGATGACAACAGTCAGCTGAGCTAGTTGCTTGTGGCCTGAAGGCTGAGTATTATTCAATTCTGCATGAACATGTGATTGCTACTGCATGAAACTTAATACCTAAATATTCAACACAATTCATTCTTCCAAGGAGGGCAATGCAGTAATAAACAGTACATTCCTTTAAATCAAAACATGCAAGGATAGAACACAAATTCTGCATAGATTGTTAGTTTCTTGTTTGAGAAAACTTCATTTCAGCAAAGGAAAAACATAAGACAACACTGTGTATTGAAGTTAAGTACTTAGATTTGCTACTCCTGAGCTCCCCTCTAACTGATGGCGGGGGAGAAAGATTTCATGGAGGGGGTACGAGATCCCAGCATGCACAGACTCGGTGTGCAATAGATGCATTTCATGGAGCTTGGCATACATTTAACTTGATACTATTTTTTCCTGTACTGTACTTTAAAAATACTACGAAAAATAAAAAAATTCAATGCTATTAAAAATGCTTGGAAATTAATTTTTCTCTAGTCATTCTATCAAGTCCATTTGGCAGCTTCACGACTGCAACACTTGAAATCCAAGAATATTCCCTTTGCCAGCAAAAGAAGGTGTTCCTATGGATATTGCTGTGTTTGAAAATCTACTTGGAAATTCCTAAGTCTCATTAAACTACTGACTAATTCGCCAAGATGGCAAGTATTCATAATGAAACGGAAAAATCCTTTCTCTGATCACTTTATGAAATGTGTGCACTCAGAAGTTACCCTAAAAAACTCCTCTCAACCATTATGCCATTAATACCAATATTGTATGTTTTGCATATCCTGCATTCGGGGAACTAGTTTCACTTTTCTTCCTCATGTAGCTTTAGTCTGGGCAATTACGGTGTCTTCTTCAAGCAAAAGAAATTTATTTCAAAACACTAATTTAGAGCTCAGTGCTGTTGAAAAGCTGCATCCTTACTTCTTCTGTAAAGAATAATAAATTAAAAATAGCATCATCAGAAGTCAATAATGAGAAATTGTTAAAAGTACCTGGACCTTTGAAATCTTGAGAATCCACTAAGGTCAAAATTCAATAAAGCTTTTGAACGCTTCAAAGTCCCATGACAATTCACATTGCTCAGACATACAATCAAGTATCTTAATGAACTTGAGCCTATGCCTAAAATACCATCTCAGTGTATAAAAGCACAGCTCTGCATAAGGAATTCTCCATGACAAAATACTAAGGAAACTATAAAGCATGTCTGACCAATATTGAATATACTTAGTGAGACTTACTGAGTAACTGAATTAAGGGTCAAATACTCAAAACTGGTATAAAAAGCATCTTTACTGAAAAACTTATTAAAAAGGACAATGCACATAATTTCAGGCCATTAAACAAATTACATTACCATAGTGACAAGAACTCAGTAGAATGTTTGCCAAACATCTTGCTCGTCCACAAAGTATTCAGTGAAAAATATACCAAACAGGTCAGATTACATAGGCAACCATTTAATGAAAGTCAATGTAAAAATTGCAATTATTTTTCTCACTGCTCTTTTCCCTGTCAATTTTCCAAAATGCATTAAGGACAAGGATTCCATCAATCACTTTTCAGTCTCATTCTCAGGTTCACTGTCTCCACTATCACTGTCTCTTCCAGGGTGTTCTGGCATTTTTCGATGTTCATCCATTTCATCCACATTCAGTTCTCCTTCCTTCATCATTTCTTCCACTACTTCATTTCCTTCTGCATCTTCCTGCATGCCCTGACCTTCACTTTCTACTTCAGTCTCTTCAGTTTGAGTTGGTTCTGGTTCTTCAACCATGGCAGGTGGGGGCAGTAAATGCTGGATGATTGAAAAAGGAAAGATTTTAAGTTTTTACATTTTAGCTTGAACTGTTTATGTTCTATTTAGAATCTCGCAATAGGCAACAAGTTAACAACAAAGACTTAAAATTTAGAAGCCTTAATGATTTGTAAGCTCTTCACTCCTACATATGAAAAAAATTAGAATAATGGTCACACAATGGTCATCTTAGATATATTTTTTTCCTGAGAACAGGGTGTTAAAAACTCAAGACTTCCAATTCAAGGACAGAAAACACATTTCATTATCCTGAACAGTCAGACAAGTAATAGGGTTAAGGGAAATCCCTACTTGGAGCAATATGCATATTTCTACTCTAATCTCATCTGCTACCATTTCAAACTCCTAGATATGTTTAACTTGGTTTCTGAGGCCTTTAACAGGTCTGTATTTAACAACTCATACCCATAATTTCCCCTTGCAACATCTTATAAAATACTATGTGAATCTTATCTGTATTTACACAAGTTGCATGCACAGCTGTAAATGCAGAACAATGCAAGTTTCACTAACAGTTAAAACAATGCTTATTTTCACACAGTACTTCTGAAAAAGTAATTTAGTGTATTCAAACTGTTCTGCTTGCAACCAAAAAAGTAGTTTGCAAAATATTTTAAGCAGGAGTGGTAGCCAAATAATACAATTGGAAAAAAAACATACCAGGAATACATTGAGATGAAGAGTATGGATGAATGCTATATAACTCCAGGCTGTACAGAAACACTCATACTTCTTGCAGCCTGACATTATTTAATGACATGACAGATATATCTTTAGAATATTTTGGATCATTTAATGAAAAGCAATCTTGAAAAACTTGGTAATTGTTTAGTTTTGTTTTGCTCAAGAGGCAACTTTGCTTCACATAACAAATGAGGTGTTTAATTACAGTGAAGTCTTACCTTCAATTAGACAACACTAATATTACAAATGTGCACAAGCAAATCTATGAATCAATTATGATTACCAGCAGAGGTATGAAAAACATTTTCTGTAGACTTTGAAGTTATCAGATTTGTCTCTATAATCTATCTGTGCACAGGAAAGTGTATTTCCAAACCAGCGATCTTGTCATTACAAAAGTACATTCTTAATGCATGAGACAAACTCAAGACTTCTGTGATTCAGTTAGATGCACGTTCTGCATTGTGATGACTACTGTAAGGACTAGTGTAAAAGGAAAGGAAAAATATAATGCTGTACTTAATAGAATAAAAGAAATTTAATGCCTGCTTTGCATTTTTTTCAGTAGTTCACTTCTTTGCTTCTCCTACAAGGAGCTCGTGATTTATTGTCACAGTAGGAAAACAGCAGTTTTGTAACTAATTTTAGCTAGCAATGGATAAGATCAGGATGCCAAAAAGAACAGGTATTAGCAGAAGGATCCATATTTGATTAAGGTGCCAAGCAAACACTTTTAGGTAAAATTTAGATGCTACCATCTGCTTTTCAGGACATGTATACACTTCCCTCTTCTGACAGGACTATTCATTTATACTTTAATGTGGCCAACTGTACAATCGACTGAATCTTCATCACATAACACTTTGCATGGTTGAAAGATCTCCAACTATATTAGACAAAATGGCCTCAAAGCAAGTCTTGTCATGTGCTTATAGGACTGAGTTTCAAAAAAAAGTGTGAGCTTTCTTTCACTACTACTAAAAAAAATTACAGTAAAAAGAAATTCTAGTAGTGTCCTCTTTCTATATCCCCTTTTCTTTACAGCACACAGATAATTACAGCATTTCTCCAAAATAGTGAGAAAGTATCCTGTCTGTCAGAACAGCCTGGCAAAGGCTTTTTCTGGGTAACAAAATGCTTCAAATTTGGCTTATGTTTTCTCTCAGAAATAAAAATAAAATCTAAGAGTCACTGGGTAAGAATTGCAGAGAAAAAGCAATTTTCTACCTGAAAGTCTAACATTCTGTTAAAGAAGAAGTTTTGGGTTCTGATCTCTACTGATTACACTGCTCCATATTAGATGAAACATGGAAGGAGAAGAAAAAGCGAAGAGGATGTGACAGAGACATCCTTGCGTTAAAGAATAGAACCTAGGTCTCACAGATAGTACCTCAGACTATCTGTTCAAGGACAGAGTCATGCTCACACTCTTCTCCCACAGCCAGCTAATACAGAGTGAGTAGCGTCCTTTTACACCAATTTTGTCCACATATGGAAATCCTTCAGAAGGGCAAAAACCAATAAGGGAACTTCAGAGTACTATGAAAGAATAAATTATAGGTAATATAAACATGACAGATCCCAGACATTGAGTGAAAGCTGATGCAGTTGAGGGTGGCATTTAAGACCATTCCCTTTTGGCTTAACTACCTCTAGGCTTTACAGATGCAAGTATGCTGAGTAAAGGCAGCTTTCTGCTCACTAAACTGTCTAAACTACCTTAATGCCCCACTCACTTTCATAAGACTACACAGAGCTTCTGCTGGGTTCCAAATTCTGCTTCAGGGATTAAACACTGACAAAACCCAGTACAGAAGTGTCTACAACTGCTTCCAACCCCCATGCAATTTTGCTTGGTGCTGAACTAGTGATGAAAGGTATTGCTCCAGAACAGAAAACACTACAGCTGCAAACCAGCCTGGATAACAGGGTGATTAAACAGAGTTAAAATGGTTTCAAGATATGATGTGGTCTTTCTCTTACAAAACATTATTGAGTGTTATATTATATGCAGTGGTGTTATAATCCCACCAGCTGAACTCCCATACTTACCTGAAACATAATACACAAGTTTCCTTCAAATTAATACCGGACAAGTTAGTTCTTTAGTATTAATGGTGTATTAATATTATTTATTTATTTAATATTTATTTATGTATTTGTGGCCCAGATAGGTTTAGGGCCTTAAAGTGAGGCTTAAATCACTAGAAGATACAGCTTTTGCTACTGCAACATTTTACAAGACCTCAATATTCTCACTCTCAGTCACAAACACTTCTTGAATTTTAAACATAACATGAAGACACTCAAATCTCAGCAGCTTCTCACGCCATTTACTGAAAAATTATTTTATTTTAAATGCACTCCCAAAGTTAGAAGGTCCTTACCTGTTGATGGTGGTGTGTACTCTGTATCATGTGCATATACATATTGTACACAAAGTTAGCCATTTGAGGCATATTCTTAATAACATGTATTTGGTGAGCTGGTCTTTCTCCATTCTAAGGAAGGGGAAAAAAAGTTGACATTCAGCAAACAAAGCAAAGCAACCACTATTCAAAGGTTATTTAACTATATTAGAAGTCATAAGCCCCAAGAAATTAAAAAATGCTTTTCAAAGAAAAAGAAAATTGCTGAATTCTTTGGAAAGTTAGAAAGCATACGTCTTACATTTTGGGTAACTGGATAATCATGATACTACAGCCCGAAGAAGAAATTTCAAAAGGCGAGGCTGGGTTCTGATTCTTACCACAAAGCACATTTTGGACTCGAGTAATTTAACATATTAAAAGCAGAAATAGTTTATGATCAGATTAAGATTTAGCCTACTTGCCTGCTGCAGCCCAGCTCCTTGCTCACACTCACTGACCATGCTCATTACATTCTTGTTGCACAGCTGATCTGAAAGTTTCAGCTGAAAGGGCTCCCTCCCAAACTTGTCAACAGCATTTAAGAGCAGGGAAAGATCTGTAACTGAATTTTGGGTGCATGCAGGCGTCCCTTCTCAAAGCTTCAGGAAGCAGAGCAGATACGCTCCTTTGTTTCTTCATTCAGCATCCTGCTCTGTGTGTCCTGTGCTTAGATTCTCAACATGAACCTTTCCCTAAAGATCTAGTGCAGTATTACAAATTAGGTTTTTGTACTTATGAACCTCACTCAGCAGCAAAACTCTTGGATATTGGAAGCAATTTAAAGAGGAAAAAAAAATTACTTTGTAATCCTGAATTACTCAGTTACGTGTAGTTTTGCCTCTTTAAATGAGAAATGAGTAGCTTTATGTAGCTTGAGAAATAACATTATATTGTTTCACAGCAAGATCAAAAATACGCAAACACTAAAAAATTATCTCTTGATCACAAAAGAAAAATACTGGATCATTTACACAGGCAGAACTGAGGAAAAAGCAGACACACCAGTTATACTGAAAATCAAGTTCTGTGGAAACATCAATTGAAACCAGCTTGTGCATACCAAGATAAAAGGTAACTCTAAGGAGTTATTCGTAGAATCAGAATTGTTAAGATTGGAAAACACCTCTAAGATCAACAAGATCCAATCAAGTGGCACTGTTGATTTCACCATTAAACCATACTCTCAAGTGCCACATCCACACCTTTTTTTAAATACTTCCAGGGATGGTGATTCCATCATTTCCCTGGGCAGACTGGTCCAATGCTAAGAAGAGGATGCACCAATTTAGCAGGGAAAACAATTCCACCTCTTATGGCCCACTCAAAAAAAGTGAGCCAACACAAACACCCATTATAGATACCAAAATCCAGTGCAGCTGTCCATACCTGTCTTGCTGTTGGAAAACATTCTGTGGGAACGATGTGGAGGTGAAGTGGTCGAGCTGTGAGTTGGCTGAAAGCTGGAGTTAGTTCAAAACAGTTCTGAAATAGTGACACCCTTGCAACGATATAAAGTCCAAGTCTGGCTCTTGACATGGCAACGACTAATCGTCGGACATCCCTTCAGAAAACAAAATCAATCATGTTTTCACTGATGACACACTTGCAATAAAAATAACTAGAAGTACACAGGAGTCTTCATTAAAGGAAATATAAAACCATCTGCCAAAATACTACCTTGTCTTTAGGCTTTTTTCGTACATATTGTTTCAATACCTACCAAATCCTAGCACCATTATATAGAACCATAAATATATTGGTTCACTGTACCAATAACACTATGACAAACCACCCTTTACTATTTTCCTACACCTCAGAAGTAAAGTTGAGAGTAAACATTGAGAAAAATCTCAATAGCATTTCTGTACCTGAATGAATAAAGACGAATTTGATAACTCATCGGTCTACCTAAGATTAGACAAGTCTTCCTCCATCACATCCCAAATCAAAAGTGCAAACATTTAAAACTACGCATAATAATGCAACTTATGTAATGATCAAAGACTTCTGATGCAAAATAAATAAAAATCTTACTTACAGGAAAGGATCTATGAGTAAATTTAAGCCAGCATTTGCTCAACAAATATTACAGTCCCATCATTCTACCACGGTGAAACCAAGTTCAGCCTACCTGCAATAATATAAACTAATTACAGGGTAAGAGCCACTACAAAAAGATAAAGTGGTTGTGAAGAGGGTACCAGACAGTTTTAAAAGGAAGTGTGTCTGAGCTTCATAATATACCTAGCAATGAACTTCATTTCTGCTATATACTCAAATAATAGAACACTTTTCTATAATGTACTACAAACATTTCTATATCTGATACAGAGTACAAGTACTTCTATGGCCCTACAAGATGTTCTTACATACCTAAGGTGGCCGACAGCTTTGGTACGCACTAGTGAAAGGAGAATATAATCGTTTTGTTGACCTTGAAATCTGTCCACAGTTGTTACCTAGAGAATTAAACAATAAGAAAAAAACCTCCACAGGTTAGTATTTGCCGTTTCAATTGAAACATGACACCAAAATTTTATCAACTTTGGACTGAGATTGCAGTAAACAAGAAGAGAAAAGAAAATGTTTTAACTGATTTAGTTGGCTTCTAACAAAAAGCCTGGGTTTTTCTCTGGAAAATGTTGGGAGGAGCTTTTGTCTAACTGTATACTGTATCTTTTACTTTTTTTTTTTTTTTTTTAAATCAGACAGCTAGCAATAGGGTGTTAATACCAAAAGACTATGGAAAGCTATTAGCTTTGTAATACAGTTTTAACCTGTAAAATTAGCACCAGACATTTGTAATTATATTCTTTATTTGTTTCTTCAGATTCCTGATCCTACATTCCATCAAATAATTTCCACTCTGGGTGGATCTGTCTAAAGATGTGATTTTGGAGACTGATGCTTTTATTGACGACAAAATAAATGACAAAAAAAGTTATTCTGTCCCACATAGCCTGTAGTCTTTTCACCTTCACCAACTTCACTCCATCCATCACATTATCAACAGGGAAAACCAAAGGCACTAATCTATGATATTCCATAGAATACAGGTTCATAAATACGTGGTTAACCAGGGAATACTTCCACAGATAGCTGTTTAAGTATAGCTCAAATTAACTGATTTACAATATGAGAATTTAAAAACACAGAAACCAGAACTACTCCAATGACTGATATATTTTCAAAGTCACCTTGTTTGGCCGTCCAATCAGTGGATTATTTCCACATCGCTGATTAATGACATCACGGATCAGGTGTTTCTGTCCGTTGTATGTTGTCAGGATACTTATCCTGTCTGCAGGATAACCAAGCAGGCACATATACATGAAAATTGCCACAACATACTCTGCTTCACCAAGATTCTAAAGTTTAAAAGGAGAGAAAAAGACAAAAAAAAAAAAAGACAAAAAAAGGATTACTCAACGTGTAAGGTTAGAAAGAATAACACCTGTGACATTGTCAAGACAAATATTTTAGTGCTGAGAAAAATGTCCCTAGGTCTGATGAGTCTTTGCTCACTTCATACAAGCTATTTTGAAAGAATAAAAGAACCACAAGTAGGTTTAATACCTTCATTCTGATTCCTTTTCAGAAAACTGCTGAAAATACCTACTTCAATATTATTGTTAGGCACTGACTGAAACTTTGCAATATTCACTCAAAAGTTCCAAACAGTCACCCCAAAAAGCTGCAATGATTCACTCTCCAGTAAACTGAAAGGAAGAATTAGAATAAATAAAGGTCTTTCAAGCATTAATTAGGAGACAGACATCTGCATTATCAAATGCAGTTCTTTCCACTGCAGGCTATACTATTCAATTACAAACTACCAGCTGCTATTTTGTATATTGTAACTTTCTCTCTCTGTCATTACTTTTTAAGTCTGTCCCAAAGTACCACTCTTCTGGCTACAGGAAGCTTTGTTCTAATTCCAAACTGAAGTTATTCATAGCCTGTTTAAATCCATTTTCTGTAAACAAAAATTATCTTTCAGGTTAAAAAGTTGTTCTCAAATGCTGACATTTACTCCTGCTCTATTTATACAAGGAATTTTATCCCCACTTGGCATATGTTTGAATGGGCTGGACATACCAGCCTCATTTATTTTTTCTTACTAAGTGGGCTCTGCATTACTTGGAAAATGCAGTTGCCAGGCATATCAAACACCTGTGGGTGTAAAGCTATTCTACAAATTTTAATCCTCTCTAACTCTGGAAAAAAAAGCCCAAATTCATAAACAGAAATAATACATGGCAGCAATCTATTATCTCATGAAAAACCATGCAATGCCACCAACATTCTCCATTAAACATCATTCAATTATCAAGATCACAAAATAAAAAGTAATGGTAGGAAGTATTAGAAGAGTTTGCACGTGTAAGTACTGGTATAATGAGAAATGTGTTCTTCATCCTCTTTAGCCAAAGAGTGGTCTAAAGCAGTCTCACACTCTCAATTATCAGGCACTTCTTTTAGCTGCTTGTGCTCCACTGGACAACTTTTTACTACCTGCACATTACAGTTTCAAAAACAAAATCAAAAGAAACTCCAAACAATTCTGTCCTCAATCTAGCAATGGGATAAAAGTGGATTATGACTCACCATTGCTTTCTTCTCTAACAGCACACTAATTTGTATTGAGAAAGTATTGCGAGGAACCCAAGCAAAACCTATGAGTATATTTCATACCTTTTTAAAAACATAGATTAGGGTAAGTCTCAGTGATCTTCAGAGGGAGAAATTAATATGAATATTGTCATCATAAAGTATATAGTGTGCTTTCTATAATATTAAGCAAAACAGAAGGTGTTAATTCCATGTTTTAATTAAACTCCTTAATTTGCACATTGATCCAGCTCTAACTTTTCCAAAGTCCAAGTTTGGTATTTTAGGCACCATAGTCTGTTTCACCACTATTTTTAAAAGAAGAAAAATAAAAAGACTGAAAATACAAGCTTCTCATTACAAGTGTAAAATATTTTCCTAATTTAAGAGAAATAGATAGAGACTGTTGTTGATGACTTATTTTCAAAATGTAGTTGACAGTTTGAAAATTTAGTTCAGAAACTACATTTTTTGGCAATTAGCTTCATCCTCAATGTCTCTATATCTCTTATGTATATTACTAGCAGTACTGTTTTATTCTTTTATGAACCAACATTTTAGCATTCCTACATATAGATCAAATCAACACAGTGTCTCTTCAAACTCAAGTATGTGCTACCGAGCAAACTTCAATTCTTCGTGTTCAGGGGAAGCGCCAGTGTTAATTTCACTGTCATGGCAGTACAGCTGAATTACAATGGACTTTAATTTGCCTTAGGTCAAAAATGACATTTTTTAATGAATTACACCAAGTCTCATCCCTTCCGTATCAATAAGAAAACAGATATCAAAGTCATTCACTGTGCAAAAACCCCAACATAATATGTTTTCATTTACAAAATTCAAAACACATTAAAAGGAGGAAAAAATCATACACATGACTCACTTAATTGAGAACATGATTTACACATCACTTTACTGTAGTTTGATAGTCTGTCTTCACGGCAGATCTAATAAGCCCTACTGAGATTAATAAATTACACATGTAGTATTTCCCTTACCTGATAGAAATAAGGATTGGGTTCAGACTCTCCTACACCATTGAAGTCTTCTACATTTATAAGCTGGAAGTCGTACAAAAAGCCAGCATTGGCTGTTCTGAACTCTGGCAGAAGCTGCACGTGAGGCAGGTTACCCAGGTTCTTGTAACGCCAGTTGTAGAGGTTACATAAACTGTTCAAAACCACAGACACAAACCCCAAGAGTGAGTTAAGTTACAGCAGGTTCTTGAACTCAAATTCAGTTCATAGTTAGATGCATACAAGATCAGTGCTTCTGTAGGTTTTCAGTGAAAAGAATAATTTTGCTAGGCAGCCTGTACTGATATAAATATGAACATGAACAATCTATCCAGCAATACTATTTTTAAGTTGTGATTCTGTTTTGTTCTCTCTCACAGAAAACTTCAGATGCTACATCAGCATGGCACACTCAGCTTGAAGTCTGTTTCACTTAATCAAGGTACAAATTTTGCAAGAATTCTAGTGAAAATTTTCACAGGCAACAAAACTTAAGGAATATTAATGCAAAAACCAGATAGAAGAAGGAAACAAATATTTTCTGCATTAACTGTGGTAAAGCTTCTTACAGTAAAAAGAAATTGATTTATTTTGTGTAGTGCCAAGTATTAACACAAGATATGAACGGAAACAAACAAAAACTACCTAATTCTGAATGATCTCTGGTATTTATAGGGACAGTAATACTAACAAAATGCCTCATTGACAAATGCACAACAATATCCAGACCAGATTAAGTAGCAGATAGTTCATGGGGAAGCTACCTGTGATAAAAAAAGACAAAGCATAGAAAGGTATGGTCAAAAAATCCTTGATCAAGAAATTACTTGCAAAGTGAAGGACTTCTGCTCTCTTATCCCTAAGAAGTTCACAAAGCTTTTGCAAAATAAACTTTATTTATCATCACACTCAGATAAAATTATTTTTAAACTCATACTGAACTGTCATTCATAATAATAGAATATTAGAAAACAATATTCTACATTCCCAACATTTCCTACATGAAGAAAATGAAGTTATCCTTCATATTGTTTACTACATTTTATGCCTAAAATAAAGATTTAAAACTAAACCCAGAGTAGCAAGATTTTATATGGAGTAATTTTCTCTTATTTGGTTTTATTTTTCCTTTTTAACATGACACCATAAATACGGTACTTAAATTACCACAGTGAAAAGACAAATATATAGATAAAAAAGAAAAACTGTTTTACTACAGAGATGCAGTATCTCCTGTAAAATAAAACAGGCTTTACGTTCTTGTGTGGACAACCCGAATGTGTGCAATCTCTGGATGCATCTCTGCTGAAATACTACAAAAAAGCACCCTTTTACAGACTTTAAGGGAACTATTATATATTCAACACTAAATAAACCAAATCCTCATTTAACTTTGAATATATTAAATGTTAGTTTAGAAAAGAAAGCTTCTGCAAAATCTCAGCTGTAAAAAAGCCCTAAACACTTAAGATGAGTAAATTCCTTTAAATATAATTTTCCTTAAAGTACTCATGCAACAGCAGAGTACTACTACATAAAAATAACAATGAACAAATTAATCTGATTGCATTTCAGCGAAGTTAAATCTGCCTTCCTAGTCTAAGCTGAAACAGATGGAACAACACAACTGAATTCCAGCTTTGCAAACTCCTGTCCTAAGAATAAAAAACAGTTTCCAAAACTGTATGTGCCCTTCTCCCATTTCTAACCAGTTTCTAACAAGCTAGACAAGTGATTTTCTGTCTTACCTTGCTCTTGCTCTTCCTTGTGCATCCAAATCAACAGTTGGCACTCCAACTCGAACAAACCGTGTAAAAAGAGACTGTTCCATGTTGGAGTATTTTTGAAAAGCCATGTTCTTAATGACTGGTGGCAACTGATGATGGTCACCAATCATAATCCACCGCTTCAAACGACTGAATCCATCCTGGGGGTTCTAGAATTGAACAATTACACTATTGCAATTATTACAATATAATCAAGGCACTCAATTAAAACACATTAATAGTTAAATTGTCTGCCTTTGTCTAAGCCCTTCAACATTTGTTTTTAAGCTACACTGAACTGCAGTCTTTTTAAAGACCATTAGCTTCCATCCAATCAGAGTGCAGAATTGTAAATAAAGTCTCCTTTCTTATAAAACAAGAAGTACTTTATCTACTAAAATTAGTAGAGAAATATCAGAATAAGTATCGTATTATATTGCTTTAAAAGCCAAAAGTAATACATTTTCAAAGAACAAAAGGGAGAGCCACAATTATAGATGCTACAGCAGTAAATAAACCTGATTACTACATACTAATGTCTATGTAGTAGTGTCCTTTGAACTTTTATTTTTTGGATTCTGAGGTAGTTAATATGAAGCATCTGAAACAGTTTTTAGTGTTCAGATGCCTGAGGCACAAACTGAACTTGCCTTTCAAGTGCCTCTGTAGTTCATGTGCTTCACCTGTTTACTTCTGTAATTCTCAAACAGCCTCTTCCATTAACCAGGATGTGCCCCTAACTAATTCCCATCTTGGTTCTTGGATTGAATGCTCTTCAGAATTAGCATCCTGGAAACTTCCAGCTGTCAGATCCTCATGACACAGTCCTGTGATAACTCCCTTTCCCCATGGGAACACTATTGAAGACAGAATGTGAAGTTCCTTTTCCTGCCACTTTAATTGTAAGAGCTCTGAAGCTGTCTCTGATCAGACCACAAGAAAAGGAAACTGAACTCTGGATTGTCCAGCTCATCAAGTCTGAAAATGCCTTAGTAAGAAAGCAAGAGGATGGAAATAATTTTTATTGGCAAGAAGAAGGGGAAAAAAAAAAAAAAAAAAACAACAACAACAACAAAAAAAACCCCTTTACTTTTCACCCACTCCCAACAGCTTCTGCTTTGGATATGACCAGGCATTCTATATAGTCATTCTGTACTTATCAGCCATTTTAATCTTGGACAAAGAGCCCCCCAAAAAATGCAGTTTTAAAAAATTTCTCACTGCATTGCAAGTGAAGAAATCAAGTACTGCTACTCTGGAAGCCCAGATCCTTAGGTTTTGTTAAAATAAAAACCCACTCAATTTTCAAGGACTATCTGGATGGCTCACATAAATAAAGTCATGGAATATCTCCCAGAATAAGCCTCTATGAAAAGGTCTACTTGAGTTACACAAACTCTTCAGTTTCTCCATTTCTCACATGTACTTGTTTTCCTTCACCTGCCAGATGCATCTGGTTATTCAATGCTTATTCAAAAGTTCGAAAAAAACTGTAAGATGCTCACTTCACTAAATAAAATAATTTAATAATCAATTTAAAAGTTCTTACTGTCCACTAAAATAGCAAATATCAGTTCTGGGTTACTTTCTGCACACAATATTTTTCATTTTAATATTCAGTATTATTCAAGAACAGAGAGTCTTATTTATAGGGGTTTTTTTAAAATATCTTTTATGTTTCAAGTCTAACCTGCAACAGGAGAGGTATAAAGGTTTCTATCTCCAGAATCTGAGCAGACTCTTCCATTAAGATGTTGTCATACTGAGAAAAAAAAATAAAGAGATGTCCATAAACACAGTAATACAAATGAATGTATTTATTCAGCCTACCAAAAGAAAGTATCTGCTACTCATTCTGTTTTTGCTGGTGGGACAGTTACAGCAGGATTTCACCTTATAGGCAAAATATCATTACTACCAAATGGGCAATGGCAGATGTCTCTGTACCAGTTAGGGCTTACATCTAGAAGGAACCCATGACCAAACTACGTTACATGATTCCTATATGCCATAAGCACAAGAGAAAAGCTTTGTGCAGTGGAGCAAATTAATTTGGTATCATTGCACTAAAGCTGAAGAGGAGATATTTTGTGATCCAATACAGTGCATGATCAGTGAAAAATAATACTGAAAGAATTACTGGTGGCTGGCTTTCGTCAGAAAAAAAGACTTCACTAAATTAATAGTGACTGTTATCATTGCAGAGTGAAAAAAACATTTCATCATAGTTCTTTTTCCTTAAATTGTTAACTTTTGGGGTAAAAAAAGTTCTAAATGCCATGTTTTTCTATCCAGTTTTGCCTTTTATTAATCCTGTCACTGCTGTTTATCATGCAACATGGCAAAACTAACTTTTTTAAAATGCACTATATTAAGCATTTTTTGTATATACAGTAACTTGTAACTAATTTAATCTTTTACTTCCAGGAGTTATGTTTTTCTTCAGTAAAATTAAAAAACTGAAACACACTTGTAAAAAAATGCAACTCAAAATAATCTATCTGCCCAGATTTGGAGCAGATGAAGTTCATATGGGGTGGGGGACAGAGGAGAACTGACACCAAAATCAAGTAGTACAGTACAAGCAGCACTAATCATTACTTTGAAACCTAATTCAACCAGGTCACGTCGTTTCAGAGCAGCATGAGTACAAGTCATGGCAATGATTTTTGCTTCTTTCACCAACAGGTATTTGGATCTATCCAGGCCACTGCGGAGAAGTTCAAATGCTCTGAATTCCTGTGGAGGACAAAAGAAAAGTCTTGAAAGTCAGAATACAAAAAAAATATAGCTTATAAAGTGTTTACACTTAAACTATCTGGCCATCTTCTTAATATAATTAAACAAGAAAGTTATGAAGGTATCTACTGTTAACAATCCCATCTGAATAATTTATTGTGGTTTCCAGGTTTCCATATTTCAAAAAACAATCTTGTAAAAACCTATTAAAGAATTCTTGCAACCTGTATGCATATATAAATTTGCAGACAGTTATTCAATTAATTCTGAGGAACCCTCTCAGAATCCCCCAGAATTTTGTTTTACTCTATCTTCTTGTTTCCTACTTTACTGTATCATATCACATCAAATTCAGTATTAGAAAGACCATCACAGTTAATATAATCAAATGATACACAAATCACCTTTACCCTGACTTTTAAAGGCCTCTCAAGCAATTCTGGCAAAACCAGAAGATACTCTGTAAAGTTACTTCCAGGTTATCTGATTGATTAAAGGCAATTCACTGTAAATACAAAGACCCTGTGAGGATCAGAGGAGCAGTGATAGGTGTACCAACCCTCGAAACATCATCAGTGAAAATGGAACATGTAGAACAGCTGCTTCCTAAGATCCAACTAAAAGAGGCTTGACCCATGTCCCTGTTGTGAAACGTCTCTGTATTAATCGAAGGTGGAAATTCTCACCTTGCAAGCCAATGAAGCTGCCTCAACATATGTATTTCTTCCAGGATGTAGGGAAAATGAGAATTTTGGAACTGTATAAAGTTTTTCTACAGGACTAGCCACATCCACTTGCCTTTAACAGTTACATGTCTTACCTCAAGCTGAGTGAATATTTTCTTAATATGTCTAAAACACCCTTCAGCAATTTCCATATCTTCTTCATATGATTTGCCTTTGAAAACTGGTTGCGGAGCATTTGCAAAATACTGGTGAAAAGGAAAGAAATTGGAGACATCTGCAACATCTGGCAATTTTCCACCTTTAACTTTCACTTTGCTGATGTACTCCTCCCAACGAGACATTACCTATGACAAAGCGAAGTGGTTTTATATCATAAGGTTTTTGGCAATGTGGAGGCTTGCATACATAGCATTAAAAAGAAATTATCACAAAAGTAAGGTATGTCTTAGTTGGCATTTGACCTTGTGTGTCAGGATGACATTTTTGAAGTTGTGGTGGTTTGAATTTGGCTGGCTGCCAGACTCCCACCCAGTTTCTCTCACTTTCCCTCTTCAACAGGACAGCGGGAGAAGACAAGATGGAAAAGCTTATGGGTTGAGACAAAGACAGGGAGATCACTTAGCAAGTAACATCGCAAGCAAAACAGACTTCGGGAAAATTAATTTAGTTTATTGCTAATTAAAAACAGAGTAAGATAGTGAGCAACAAAGACAAAACCAAAACCACCTTTCTTCTCCACTCTCTCTTCCTTCCCAGGCTTAATGTCATTGTCAATTTTTTTACCTCCTCCCCACCCTGAGCAGTGTAGAAATAATGGTGCTGTCATTCAAGTTCACAACACCACACCTCTGCCACCCCTTCCTCCTCACACTTCTTCCCTGCTCCAGCATGGGATTATGGCAGGCTGCAGCCTCCTTCAGGATATATCCACATGCTCAGCATGGGGTACTCCATGGGCTGCAGTATGGATATCTCTCTGACACAGCCTCTCCATGGGCTGCAGGTGGAAAACGTGCTTTACCACAGTTGGCTCCATAAGTTATGGGGGAACTATGCTCTCGTGCCTGGAGGACCTCCTGTCCCTTCATCTCCTTCTGATCTGCATGTATGGGATTGTTTCTCACACTCCCCTCTTTGCCCTCAGCTGCTGCAGAGTGGTTTCTGACCTCTTCCTAAAGAGGTTTTCACAGAGGCACCACCAATGTCGCTGGTGGACTCAGCTTTGGTCAGCAGTGGGTCTGTTGGAGCTGGCTGTGTCCAGCCCAGGGCAGTTCCTGGCCTCTTCTCAGAGGTCATTCCTACAGCCACTTGCTACCAAAACCTTGCCACATAAACCCAATACAGAAGTAAACTTATTATCTCCACTTACACACTACTTTGATTTAAATACCAAGAGGGATTCATTCAGGAAGAAACTGAACCACAAGATGAGCTCTAGCAGTGCTCCTAGCACTCTTCAACACCTAATGTCCATTTAATGTTAAGGTCCGCACTAAAGCTAGCCCAGAGTAAGTTCTGCAAAAACAGTGTGGCCGTTCAATCCTAAGTACCACTCCATAAGTCTTCTTACACAACACTAATTGCAAATGTAGACCACATCGCTAAAAAATACATGGAGAGGAAATGAGGGATATAAAACATAATATAAAGCAGACCACAGATTTTCCTATCTAAAGGAGAAGCTTCAGGTTAGCTTTGCCAGGATTCATGAAGGGCAGCAATGACTTGGCGAGCCAGCAGACAGGATTTAAAACAATAGCAACACAAGCAAGTCATGTTGCCATTTTAACTTTAGCTGTTATTGTATTGTGAATCACCAAGGAAAATGCTTTTAGTTTCTACACTCAACTCTGAAAAATTCACTGCAATTTTTACAAAGTGTTTTGTAACATATTTAGGTCATACAGTCTCTGCAAAAGTATTTCAGTCCTTACTTGGTATAAGAAAAAGTGGCCAGCTGTTTCACAAGTGTAAGAAACGTCTCCTGGGACTCCAAGACTCTCTTGTAATCGCCCAACTTCTCGTAGAAGTTCAAGTCTTCGAGCCAGCACATAATTAACTCTTCCATACCTACAAAATGGGTTACATGTAACATAATTTTTGTTTAACTCAAAACAGTATTTAAGTATCACAATGAGAGATCACAAAAATCCCAGCACCCCCCGCAAACCCCGCCACAACTACAACCCTGTCCCAAAACCTGAGAATTTGCTACATACCAACTACTTTTATCAGTTGAGCCCTAACAATTCAAAAAGCCAAGCTTATGAGAAATAAAGTTCTCACATTCATTCAGCCCACCTTCAAATATATTTCTCAACTTTTATCCCTCCCGCCCAAACTGCCAGAACCCATAGCGCTTGCAGAAATACCCCATAGGTCTGAAGTTACCTTGAGAAAGCATGAAAATTGACAATGTAGAGTGTCTTAAAGAAAACTCCTTTTAATGATGAACATTACAGTTCAAGGAATATACTAAGCTATGGATACTACTAAATAAATACCTGCTATGGCATTATTTCACTGGTTTTGGCTATCAAATTTCTGGAATAACTTGACTACATCAAAGCATTCAATTTAAAAGAAAAAAATCACAAGGTATTTGTTTTGCTAAATACTGAACTATGTACATGTGGGTAGCTTCTAGCGACTATATATAATTTTTACTACAGCTTTTGAAGTCAAAGTATTGCTGTGATAATCCAGCAGTGGACAGTTCAGATATTTCCAGTGCACAACCATTATACCCCGCTTACATATATGAATGTGTGTAATCCTACTGACGTCAATTGGACTAACACGTGACAAACATACAAATATTTAGAAGAACAGGTTCTTAAGTCTTTGTACTGATACAGAGTTGATAGCTTTCCTTATGTATGTATACTTCAAAATGTATTAACAATGAAATAAGCAACTTTGAGGTTAAGCAGTAATTGAAGAATTCAAAGCAGGAAGTTTAATTTCATGTTTATTAATGCAAGAAGCACCATGACTGCAGAAGTGAGTATCATATTTGTACAAAAAAACCTGTTACTCCAAGAATCTGCCTTATTATTCTAATTTATATCACAGATTAATTCTATGAAAAGTATAAGGGCCTAAAAAATATTAACTATTATTCAAGCAGTTGAGTTTGTGAACAAGCAACTGCCTGATTGTGCCTTCAGATGCTCAAGGAAGCACTGTGTCTGTACAGAGTAAGAACCGAAATTACTACACCTTGTATTGAAAACTAGTGCACTCTGTGTTGCTGGGATTCAAAAATATGAGAAGGGTAAAACTTGTCAAACACAGCTCATTTGCATGGGAGTTAGAGTGGATTCAACAGAGACATCTTGCTGCCGTGTTTATACAAGTGAGTTTATCATTAAAATCTCCTTTCTCACCTGCTGAAATCTTTCTCTGTCTCTAATTCCTCTTCTCCATGACCCAGACGCAGAAGGTGACGCTCATCAATGTCTAGAGCCATGATTTTTTCGAACAGCTGGTTCAAAGCCTAAAGATTGACAAGAACAGGAGAAAAGGTAGTTTTTAGAAGTTCAGAGGCTCTTGCAGGGGAAAACTGAGGAATTACTCTTAAGTAAGCTAGGAGATTATGCCTATTTTAGCATCAATGGAAGCCAAAAGAAAGTAAATACTAAAACTTCTAATCTTGCCAACAGGGAAATTAACCTACTAACACTTTTATTTGCATACTTTATATAACAATTACATTTGATTTTACAATTTTAAAATTTAATTCTATCACATAGTTAACTTAGTTGATAAAGCTATCAATTTACAAAACTGTCTCACAAACACCAATTTTTGTATGATGACATTAAACTATTTAACTTTTACTGTAAATTAGAAAAGTAAGATCTGGTACTGACTGTCAGGTGCTATGACTCTATTCCATTTGGATAAATAAATTTTGCTTAACTAAATTTCTAGGTGTGTTACATCTTCTGCCTTAAGCTCCTCAGTTCTCTAATGGCTTACTATCAACTGCCAAATTCAGTGCATTTCAAAGGAACAAGTTTGTAAGCATTAGATCATCAAGTTTTGAAACTAAGAATAAACACAAGCAAGCTCCACTTCCAGCTGCAAGTCATGTAACCATCTTAAAGTGCAGCATCAAGGCATAGGTAATGTACCCTGCTGAGATACAATTTATTTCCCAAGGTACAATTTCAAGTTAACGTCCTCGTGAAAGTCTTGTCTGGTAAAAAGAGTCTTCTCCCTGCCTCGAAGTAGTCCCATCTTTTTCTCCTCAGTGGACAAGTTCTCAACCTCTTCTCCCAACTTCAACTTGTCACTCTTCTGCACCCATTGCAGACTGGCCTATATGACTCCAAACTGTAACTCCTCATGAAAACTAGATCCCCTCCATTATTCTTTGATCTTGCTTTGATGAAAAAAGATGACATGTTTTGCAAAGGCATGTTCAGTTAAAATAGCTCATAACTGAGACAGGACAGGCTAATTAGGGAGACCAGGAAACAGCTGACCCTGGTTTCCAAACAAGTCATTCCAAATCAGATGCAGATTTCATAGAATCATAGAGTATGCTGAGTTGGAAGGCACCCACAAGGATCATAAAGTCCCACTCCTGGTCCTGCACAGGACACCTCAAGAGTTAGACCATGTGCCTGAGAGCATTGTCCAAATGCTTCTTGAACTCTGTCAGGCTGGTGCTGTAACCACTTCTCTGGGGAGCCTGTTCCAGTGCCCAACCACCCTCTGGGTGAAGGACATTTTTCTAATATTCAACCTAAACCTCCCTTGACTCAGCTTCATGACATTCCCTTGGGTCGGTCCTGTCAATGGTCACCCCAGGGAAGGGATCAGTGCCTGCCCCTCCTCCTCCCCTCATGAGGAAGTTGTAACTGCAGTGAGGTCTTCCCTCAGTCTCCTCTTCTCCAGGCTGAACAGACCAAGTGAGCTCAGCTGCTCTTCATACGGCTGCCCCTCAAGGCCCTGCACCATCTTTGCACTCTCTAACAGCTTAATGACTTTTTTACATTGTGGCACCCCAAACTGCATACAGGACTCAAGACGAGGCTGCACCAGTGCAGAGTAGAATGGGAAAATTAAGAGTAAGACTCTTCAAGACTTTTAACATTATTTTTATTTTATATATGCTTGAGAATTATCAGTTAGACTCCATCTATAAATGGGAAGCATTCAGCTGAAGAGGACTTCCCTTAGGAGGATGAAGCACAGTGCAATCAGTGTCTGAGAAAGCTAATTAGCAAAAATCTGGCATGCATGCAATGAATGTGCAACTGTAAGAACTGTGCAGAGAGTTTTTCAAAATACTTTCTAATTTTTACCTTCAACCAGTTAAACATGGTGAAATTTTCTGATAAATAGTTTAGAACTACATACCTGAAATTCAAGAATTTAATTTCACATTATGAAACTGGAAAAACTGCACACAAGCTGACTCAAGTTTCCATTGCTAAAAGACAAATGCAATTCCCAAACTATCGATCCCAATACTTACTCTTCTTCTAGACTGTAATTACAGGACAATTTCATGCATGATTGACACTTTACCTGATTAGAGTGGGTAACTATAAGAGTTCGTTGTTCTGGGAAATTATGATAAAGATTGGATATTATCTGAACTGCTACATCAGTTTTTCCCGTACCAGGTGGACCCACTACCTAGAATCAAACACACACACACACACAAAAATTAAAGCCAAACAAAAATCAATACACAATTTATCAGAATACTGCACAATAAAAAAAAAAAAACCGTTAGCTGTGGAAGAAAAAACCCAGAACAATCTCACAAGACACTGACATTATACCTTGCTTCCTAACTTTGGTGAACTTCCAGACAAAATATAATGTTTTCATAAAAGACTCCTTCAGACTATTTTGGCAGATTCCTGACTAAAAGGAATATAGTAATCCAGCACATGAAATACTAATGGGTTTCACAACACACGAAAACAGACCTCCTAAGCTACTTTAGACTCAGAACAGGCTAAACATGGGAGAAACAGTGAAAAGGTAATCAAGACACACAAGTGAAAAAGAATAAGGTGAGACAGACATAAAGAACAGGGGGAAAAAAAGTTCATTCCTTTTATTTACTCAGAAATATATAACTGATGATACAGACATACAATAACAGTTTATGTTTTCATAGGCTCAATTCCACAAACACTCCAAAACTGACACCTCGGACATTTTAAAGGTATCCAAGTATTGTAAAGCAACTCAAAATAATTTGTTCAGGATTAAGAAGCACAGAATAGCAGTTTTCATAAGCATCTACATGTAAAACTACAAATCGCTTTGAAATCATTCTTGCTTTATTTAAAGACTCTCCAACCATTGCAAAAGTAAATTCAGTTGCTGTGGAAAGCCTTCAGCCACTGAAACACAGGATACAGAGATATGTGCTGTCATATGTTTTTGTGAGGATGTTGAACCTTTGAATGTTAATTTTTCATATCTTTAAACTATTAATAGAAATTACCTCAGCAAGGCTACAGAAAGAGGCATTACTAGTATTTCACTGAATGTATCTAAAGCCAGAATTAAAGAAATAAGAGTACAGAATCCTTAAAAACATTCTTACCATAGTTAGTCCAGGCTGCATTCCCGCACGGATGGCTTCAATCTGAGTATGGGTAAATTGAATAGTATTGCTGTAACAAAGCAAAACAAGATCAGATAATTGATAGATTTTCCCAACAGTTTTGATAACAGTAATTCTTTTAACAAGTTTTATTTCAGTTAACTGGTTATATCTCTCCTGAACTACACACTTGCAAACTTTTGCATAAATTAAATCAGCATTACAACTATCTTTTTAATAAATACAAAAGTCTTGTAATTTCTAAACAAGATAGTAAATCGTTGTCTACATGACAACAAATTCATCCCATCTAAAAGATTGTTTGTCTTTAATTATTATTAGCAGAGAAAGCTGTAAAATTATTTAGGTATGACTTTCCTAATATTCAAAATCCTGAGACAAAAAACATTAAAAGACAGTATTTCTCTCTGTTCTTCAAGGGACTTTTTTAACAGACAAGGAATAATAGAATATTTTGATTTAAATATAAACCAAACCAGTCTCATTTCTGAAAATTAACTGCTATGCATGTGTTATCATTTTCAAGCAAGTCCCCATCCATTTTTTACCGTTTTGGTTGATTATATGGATATGGTCCCCTGTTTGGAATAACATGAGGCTCCACAACCAGTGTTTTAGCTTCTTCAGGGTTTTCTTCATTTCCATCCTCTTTTCTTTTCATTCCTTTACCTCCCTTCATTGGGAAAGTTATCCTGTAACACATAATTTAAGGTTACGATTCAACATATTCACTGTGATACAAACTGTCTTAGAAGGTGATAAAGATTTTTTTCTCACCATTAATTCAAACTTTCACACAATAGGGAAACAAGTGTTGCAAATGACAAAGTTTTAATAAAGAGGATTAAAAAATTAAATAAGAAATAAACTGATGAAGTTGATTAAACAAAAAGCATGTCACAAGCACTCTTCATAGCTGGACAAGCCAGGAGTAGTGCTGAGAGCCAACTAGAAAAACACTTAAGAAGTTCATAAGTGAAAATGGAAGGGACAGGAGAAAAGTCACCATAGAACATAAACTATGTCAGTGTTCTAAATTGTTCCAACAGATGAAGCCTTTTATCCTCCCATTTCAATTTTTTATAGCCTTCTTTATATATTAGCAAGCTTCTCTAATTCAGAAACAAATCACAGGTGAAGGAATTCCAGTGCCTATCCAAATTATCTCAAGACAAAAATGCAGATATCTATAACTGTAATAATCTCTTACAGGACAAATGTAGCAGTAGGAAGAGCAATAGCTCTTCATAAAGAGCAGTATCTCTCTTAATATACGAACCAAAAATGGTCATCAAGGAAAATTGTGTGCGAGATCTTTTCCTGACACCTTCAGACTATTTTTATATCATTAAATGCTGTTAGTGCCTTCTCCACACAAATGCTCCATGCAGTGTTTCCAAAAAAAGCTTGGGAGATTACCTCCCTGCTTTTCAAGATTCAATTTAGCCATGATAAAGCTGACTGGTACAGGGGAAAGCCATCTTTTCCCTCCACAGATTTATTCCTTCAAAAGCAAAAGACGTAGTTTCTTCAGCTGAAAAAAATGTTCTCCAATACTATGCACTGTGAAACTCAGTTGCCAAAGTTCAAGGAAGTACTCCAGGAGGGACAGAACTGTAAAGTCTAAAAATGCTGAACAACAGCACCACGGAAACAAAATGAGTAAATCTCATCTAGCTGCCACAAAAGTAGGCATCCTATTACAGAAATAATTTCTAAAAATAAGCAATATGAGATTTTAGACTTAATCCTTTGTGTTGATTGTATATTGTTTCCAAAAGTTCACATTTTAACTGATGTTGAAATTGCTGTTCTTAGCTTGTTTTAACGAGACATGTAAGAAAACTATATTATTAAAATTCTGCAGGCTGATCTTGCGGAGGTTAGATACCATAATACTATGTGTCTTGATTCTATCTCATAGTTTTGTTTTTTCTATATATTCCATAGGCTTATGTACAAGCAGTGCTCTGATGCTTTTTTGTACAGAATGGAACAGAAGCTGGTACTGGATCTAATGGTAGTACAGGTAACTCTGTCATGTAACTATCTAAATCCTAACGTATCTCCATCTTTTCTTAAAAGCAAGAGCATCTCCCTTCAGGCCCTGAGTGTAACTCCAGCTGAAAACACATTTCAGCAAGAATACCACACCAGAAGTACTTGAAATACTGAGATCACCTGAAGGGAGGTACATGCAGAACTGGATTGTCAACGGTGACTTTAACATTGTATCCAGGAAAGCTAGCTTTTAAATGATCAATGGACAGGAAAGTGTCATTAAAATCCAGAGTTGCAATCTGATTTGGCATTTTTGAATAGTGTGCACTACTTGGGTCTCCATATCCAAGAATGATGTCATGCAGCCAGTCAGGAACCACACAATCTGTGTTCATCAAATTCCTAATAGTCTCCAGAAGAGCCTGTAAATGAGAAAAAACAGAAAAAATAGGATTGAAGAGACTGACTTTTTACTAGGTAAAAATCATACTGAAGATCAAACAAATCTGTCCTAAGATGATAGAATATAATTATTTAAGTGACAGTGTTTGGTTAGATTGAGTTAATATATACACAGTACATATGCAACAAAATACCAGTATCAAAGCACAGAATTCTTAAACTAAGAGCTAGTAAAGATGACCATAATCATCAGCAAAGTTTTCATTCCAGAATACTCACAGGAGAGGAAAAACATATAGAAGACCCTCATGCAGCCTGAAGTTTCCTCTCATGTGCCTATAAATTTCATTCCTGCAATCAGCTTAAGCTTCCCTTCAAACATCTGCTTTCCACACACAAATTAATTCATCTGTTAATCTGTGCTTATGTCAGTTTTCTCTCCTTTCCTTGTGAAAACACCAGTGCTGCAGACCCTGGACTTGCACAGAGGGTGTCCTTTTTGACTACAAGGTAGCTGAGCTTTAGCCTTCCTGTTCAAGGGCTACTTTAATGACAAGTTTTCAACAATTGTCTCACTTAGACACCATATATCTGCTCTTCAGCAGCAGCAGGAACACAGCATACCAGATCTGCACTGATTTCCAGATCCAACTTGCCATGCCACCAAACACGGATACAAATGGATGGCAAACGCAGTGCATCAGCAGACCACACCAGAATATAATACAGAACCTCCAAATGCTAATCTTGTAAAAGAATAGACAGTCAAATCAAATACAGCATTTTATTCTGATAGTCTTCATTTACATATCCATCTCCAAAGGAGATTCTCTGCCTTATTCTTGCTTGTATTGTATCATTCAAGGAATCACGTAATGTGATCATCCCTGCTTAGTCAACCTCTATTAAGGTCCTGATTCTTCACCACTGCTCAGCATGGGTGAGAGCACCTCTGGAGTGCTGTGTCCAGTGCTGGGCTTCTCAGGGCAAGAGACAGACATATTGAAATGAGTCCCGCAAAGAGCCAAAAAGATGATTAAGAGATTGGAGAATCTGTTGTATGAGAGGATGAGAGAGCTGGGATTGTTTAGGCTCAAGACAAAACTCAAGGGGCAGTGGAGAATTTTTATCAGTTTGTATAAAATAAAAGGTAATGGGAAGAAGTAAGGTCAGTAGAATGAGAGTCCACTCAGCAGTGCCCTGTGAAAGGACAAGGGGCAATGGACACAAATTGAAATACAGGAAATTCCACCTAAATACATCAAAATATGTTTACTGTAGCAGCAACAGAACACTGGAACAGGTTGTCTGGACTGCTTATGTAATCTCCATCACTGGACATTTCCAACTGCAACTGTACAAAGCCAGAAGATCTTGAGCAACTTGCTCTAGCTGACTGCTTTAAAGAGGGCTTGGACTAAATCATCTCCAAATGTCCCTCTAACTTCAACCATTCTCCGAATCTGTTCCTTCCAATCACAATCATGCTGCGGATTCTGTGATAGCCCTGTGAAGTTACCAAGCTGAAGGCATCGTAGCACTTCTGAAGCCTGAAGGTCCTGCAACTACTTCAAAGTTATATGGATGGATGAGTCCCATATTAACTATCAATATTTATATGTTTGTTGTGAATATAGAACAAGTACTTCTGGCTTAAACATATATTAAACACAGCATATGTTCATGCTAAGAAAAGCACAAAGAAATCAAATAATGTCACTTTTTCAGGTAGTATTTCTAAATCTAGTGATCAGTTTCTAAGAGGAAATGTAAGAAAAATGTCCCTAACAGCTAATGTGCTGCTTCTGCATCATAAAAATTTTACCTCAGTTTTTCAAAAAGTAATATCTATGCATGTAAAAATAATAAGATTCGTTCTTGTAAGAACTCATACTGCTGACCAATTGTAGTGACATAGTGGTGTCACCTCCAGCAAACACATTGCATTTGCACTTTCTCTGCTGTCTCATCTGCTTAATTTACAAGGACTGCACAAGAGTTCTTCTGTCTTCTCTCCTACAAGCTCAGCTATAAACTTCAAGCTGCCTTCTATCTGCTCCATACGCTGTCTACACTAATCACAGCATCATCTTATTTTCTTTCATCCAGTTGAAGTTAGAAAGCTTTGCAAATGACACAGAATGCATGCACCTAAACTGGTAGCAATGTGATAAATGTGGAAATACCTCAGTTTGTCTTGAAAAATGCATGTATGAGACTTTAGTAAAATCCAACATATAATGGTTTGCATTGGGATTTGCCTGTAAATTAGCTGCAAGAACACAGCACAAATTTGAAAGCTATACTCACTCACATTTAATAGCAAAGCTGAGCAAACTTAAGCATTCACTGCAGGACTCTCCCTCTCGCTACACAAAACTGCACATATATATATGTGAACGAAAAGACTTATCTACGTGCTTGTACACCAGGAGGCTCTGGCAGAGGGCATTTGTATTTATAATGTGAACAGAACCTGCCACACACACACAACATAGACAATCAGTTCTGGTGGTTCTTTTTAATGTATGTATAAAGGACTCTATGAAGCACTTTCAAAATATCAACCCACAGGTGGATGGTACCACAGTGGTCTATGCAGGCTGCAAGCTACTGCTTCACACCAGAGGCATCTTTCTAGATACAGGAAAAAAAAAGTCCAAGTCTTCCTGCCTGTCTCTATCCATTTACACAGAACTTGCTACAGAATCCTTTAAAATTCAAATCACTTCAATTATGGAGTGCATGATTTTAAGGCACCAAAAAAGGCTAGTTTTTCATTCATGTTGCATTTTTATAATGGACAACTCAAGGAACATTAAAGATTCAGAGATCTAAAGAGCAAAGAAACCGAGTAAGAAATATTTTTAGGTGTATAAAATTATGCGCCCTCACAGTGAAAAAGCCAACAGCACCTCGTGCTACATTAGGAATTTGTCCAGCAGGTCAAGAAAAGTCGCTCCTTCCTTTCCGCTCAGCACTGTTGAGGCTGAATCATAGAATGGTTTTGGCTGAAAGGCAATGAGCAGGGCCATCTTCAACCAGACCAGGTTTCTCAGAGCCCTGTCCAACTCGACCTTGACAATTTCCAGGGATGAGGCATCTACCACTTCTCTGGGCAACCAGCGTTGCCTTCTCTGTTCCAGCATTTCACCATCCTCTTCATAAAATATTTCTTTCTTATATCTAGTATGCGTCTACCATATTTTAGTTTATAAACACAACCCCTTGTATTATCACTATTAGAAAGTTTGTCCTCATCTTTCTTATAACCCCCTTATTGAAAGGGTGAAGTTGGATCACCCTGGAATGATCATCTCTTCTCCAGGCTAAACAACTCCAACTATCTCAGGCTTTCTTCATAGGAGAGGTATTCCATCTCTCTGATCATCCTCATGTCCCTCCTCTGGACTCACTCCAACAGATCCTTCTTGTGTAGGAGACCCCAGAGCTGGACACAGCATTCCAGGTGGGGTCTTGCCAGAGCAAAGCAGAGGGGGAGAAGCATCTCCTGTGACCTGCTGGCTACCCTGCTTTTGATGCAGACCAGGATGCAGCTGGATTTCTGGGCTCTGAGTGCACACTGTTTGCTCATGTCAAGCTTGTCATGTACCAGTACTTCCTAGTGCTTCCCAGCAGGACTGCTCTCAATCTGACATACTCCAATGCCCAGTAGGAAACTGATCCAGTGACCCTCCCAAAAGCTAACAGGTTCCTCTGATTTTCACATTTTGACTGGTTACCCCTTTTCTTACAATTCACTGGTACATTAGGTAACAAAAACATTTCACATACTCCTGTAAGCCAAAAGGCACAATCTGTAAGCTTCCTGTTAGAAGACTGAAATTATAAACTAATGTTTTATTATATACTCAAGCAAAGTAGCAGTGTTCTGATGTTCAGTTTAAGAGTTATCTGCAGGGGAAAGTTATAACTAGCTGACATGCTCTACCTTCCTAAAAGGAAAGCCTAAACTTTGCCACCTAAAAAGCCTAACTACATAAATCTAAAATAAATATGTCTCAGTACTGACAACATATTCAGATAAACTCTTAACCTAAGAGTCAAGGAGCCTTACCTTGAAATTATTTTCTTTTGGTTTTCTTCTCATTATTATATTAAATGTCTCATAAACATCTTCTGCTCCATTTTGGATTGTATTGGTCATGTCTTGCTGATACTGGTTTGGGTCCAGAAATACTCTGTATGTTCTGCAATCACCTTTAAGTCTTGGTTTGGGTTCAGGTCCTGCCCATAACGAAACAGCAAGATTAGAGTTTAACTCAGTGCTAAGAGCAAATTATCATTCAAATGAGTGATCTATAATTGTTCCACAAATGAATTTTAGGCAAATTCGTATGATGAAACTAATTACTGCATAGCATCAGAAACATCTTCATTGCATTATTCTAATAGTTTTTGAATAGAATCTGTTTTATTCCTTAACCCAACACACTGGATTTGTTTAATTAATGTAGCTACATCAGATTTTGCCAGAGGAAACCAGTTAACCATTCTCAGCTTGCTTATGGAATTGGCTTGTTTTTCTCCAAGCATGTAACTAATTCAATGAGCATTCCTTAAAAGAGAAGCAAATTATCAATCAGGCCATTAAAAATAAAAAATATATAGAGAAAAAAGAGATAAATATTTTGAGCAAGTTTTGGTATATCATACCTTCTTCAATAACACGCCCTTTCTCGTCCAACATGCCCTGAATTTCACAGCCTCTGACATACACCAGGCCAGTCTGCTCAACAAAAGGCTGTCGTCGGTCAAACTTGGTGCCATAAGGCTGCATGGGACGCACCGTGATCAAAAAGCAGACGTCGTGCTTACGCAGACCTGGTCCCCAAAAACGAACAGTCAGTGATTTGATTGAATGGCATTTGCCTTATCAATTCCTTAACATATGCATAATGGAATGCAATAAAATTTCTTTTACATAAAACTGCACCTATATAGAGTATAATTTGTTTTGTTTCGAAATATGTTTTGAACTTAGAGAATACAAAACCTGTATAGGCTGTGTGATATAGTAACAGATATAAAAAGTAGAAATTGAATGCTTTTTTCACAAGAACAAACATTTATTTCAAGATTTTTCTTCTCCCAATAATCTCACTCCAGTTACAGAACCTAGCTATTTTCAGTCAACTCTAAAGAAGTGTGTCATTAGTCTTACTCTCATTGCCTCATGGACAAACCTCCAATTCATTTTTTTGGTTTTTTTACAACAATTGAAGTACAGTGCGTAGAACTGGACACAATATCCTACCAAGTCACTTTAGTTATCTGTTTAATAGGGTAAAAGGTCACTTAACCAAATTACTTGTTTACTGTGTTACATTCCAGTTTATAAATCCCAATCTGATTTGAGTTTTTTTTCTTCTTCCCTCAGCACTAACATGATGTTGGGGAGCCACATTCACTTGTGAGCAATGAAGACCTTTGATGATTCCATTTTGCAGAGGTACTGTCTGGTAAGTTATTCCCCCAGTATGCATTTGTACAGAGACTTGTTCTTGCTTAATAATCATCCCTGATGAACTACATCCTACTTTTCAAATGTTGCTTCTCCAGTTCATTAACATAATTCGGAGCACTAAACCTTTTCCCCAGTATACCTCCAGATTCTCAGAGATCTAAGACACCTTCAAAATTCAGAAAACATGCTGTATTTTTCACGAGACAAATAATTGCTCATTATGCACCAGATATTATCAAATAGAAGGCAGTTTCATCAAGATCCCATTATGTCAGGCAATGATTCAAGAATTCTTCATCTCAGTTTTGATTAAGTTAAAACATTTTTTTAAATCATAGAGGCTGTTTTAGCATTTAAAAAGCGAGGTGCACCACTATATAAATACCTTCAGTATCGTGAATTCTCTGCCATCCTCCTAGATTTTCTACTTTAACAGAAACCTACAGTCCCAAACTTGTATCTGCTCATTTATCACACAGTCCAGCTTTAGTATTTGTGCTACGTGACCTGTAATCACACTACGTAGCTCCAGCACATTTATCAGGTTTCTCTAACAAAAGAGAAAGGAGTGACATTTACTGATAATACAAGTGCATGCTTCTATGTCACTTGCCAACACGGTCAAGTAAAGTTCAAATCCCCAAGCAAAAGAACTGTCACCTGCGGATACTTATAAGAAACAGTATTTGGTAGAGTCAGTACTTCATGACACTGAAACATACCAAAAACTACTAAAATACACTGGTTTGGATTAAATAAAAATCTGTCCTCTCCACTTGTGTTTGAGACAGGTACCACATTCCCCATACTTTTCAATGTAACATTTTTAGAACTCACATTATTTAAAATGCTAAGTTAACTTTCCACAGTCCCTGTAAAGGATAGAATTTTACAGTTGGTCCCTGAATGACATCAGTCTGAAGTAATAAACATTCTGTTCCCAATGAACATCTGAGTACTTTCATAATTTCAATCTTCATTTTAGGAAACTATAAACTTCTTAAGCTTGGAATTTGAGTAACTGACTTCTAAACAGTGTATTAGGACTGACAAATCTGTATCTTGGATTAAAATCCCCTATTCTTACAAACAAGATTACATCACAATGTATTTTGATGAGCAGTTATTTTGAGCACTTCATTTCAAAGAATATTAAGTACCTTCCCATTCATCTTTGATGTTATCTCGGACATTCAAATTAATTGTAACATCTGCTCTTACTCGCATGGGCCAGTTTTCACCGATGTTGGGCTTGGCCACCTCCACCACTGTGAAAGAGACAATGGGTTGTGCCATCCTAGCCCATCCACCAAAGACCACACCTCCATATTCTGATAACCTAAGAAATAAACCCCAAAGTTTTGTTAGTCATTATCTAATAACAGATTCAATTCTTTTTTAAACTATGAAACAATTTACCACACAGTAAGTTTTAAGACAAAAGTAGAATTCTTAACTTTATGTGCTACCAAATTAGATTCACATAATCCTGCATTTTAAAATCAAAGCATAACATGAACTGACTTATATTTGAAAAGACAAAGGCAATTTATGCTAGCATTGTAAAAAAAATAGTCACAGAGACAGAAGAAAAAGGAAAGATAACAAAAAGCAACTACTGAGTAAAGAAGATATCACACCAAATAAACCTGTAAATCCAAAGAGGATTAAAAAGAGGCAGATGGCAAGTTCAGGAATACTCAGCAACACCTCTCACAGACCAGAGGAGTTGACTGTAAGTCTCTATATTTTGTAACATCAGCCAAGGCTTGCTACTCATGGAAAACTAATTCATCCATCTTAACACAACAAGGGCTGATTGTTCGCATCCAACATACTGCCTTTAGCACACCTACAGGCTGCGTTTGTAACACCCACAAACCCTCAAAATACCACCCCTTGGGATGGCAACACCTAATAGAAGGTCTAAGTATAAAACACAGTATCTATTTGTTACTATGTATTTAGTATCCACACAGTATCAGTTATTCTTTCTTAAGTACACTTTGGTTAGAACTGAACAGACTGGTTTGCACCAGTTAATAAATATTACCATGGTTTCATCCTACTGACACTATCTTCGATGTCCTGTCTAATCTCATAAGTAGACTCCAAGCGGAAGAGATTGAAGTTCCTCAGCAGGTAGTCATGGAGAGTCAGAAACTGTAGATTCAACTTGGGAAGTGCAAGACAGCCTAAGGGTTTAAGGGTAGAAGGCAAGATGTATTTGAGGGATAAACAAAAAGAAGATAATTTAATATACTGTTTCTATGAATTCATACATACATACTTTACTGTACAACTGCCACAGCTGTTATCCTTTGAGAGTTTAAAAACATATTTATCAATATGCACCTCTAAAAAGTATGTATTTCTCAGGTTTTCTCTAAATGAACCTGCACAAGATTGAAGAATTTTTCATCTTTCTAGCCTTAATATGGAGAACTACATAAATATTAAATCCATCCATGTATTCAGACTATAACCAAATCGATTTTATGAAAATCAAATGCAGGATGAAGTAATGGTCTTTGGAAATGTAACAATTAAGTTAGCATTAAATAATGATGAAAAAGCCTCATAAACTAATAAAACCCATGCAATATCCAACAATTCCCCAATTCCCATCTTTTATGTTTATTAAATGCCACGAAAACCATTAATGTAGAAAAAAGACTTTAAGCCAAGAAATCAAATTTTAATACCCAACTCTTAAGTTTATATTATTGGCTTGTTTTTCGAATGAGAATGAAAAACATAGGAAGATTAGTTCTGACTACACAAGGAGTATTAGAACTCCTAGAAAAGTCCTAAAGCTTCCATTGTTTAAGGATAATCTTACAAGCAAATTTTCCATAATTAAAATTCCAGTAACTTACTCATTTAACATTACTGGACTCTATTCCAGTTTGACAACTATATTTAAGACCTGTGAAAGCATCTTGCTTTTGAAACTTGCAATATTATTGTTGAAACCTTTCTCTGGTACGGGTACTACATATTGACTTTCACATGCACTGAGATAGACCAGCCATGAAGAAAGGCAGCAGAACACAGTAATTTCTATTCTGGAAAGCCTGATGGTGATAAAATACTTTTAACACCTTTCCCAACACCAAGTAACAAACACTTGTCCTGTAAAGCTAGTTATATGCACAAAGGGCAGGGTGCGAAGCAGCACCTCTTTAAGGCTACACAGTATTTATCAGACAGATATTCTTCTTTCCTTGTTTTCTGAAAGAAAATAGAAACAATACTCCTATCCTTCTTGGGTTAAATTACTCTTGCATAAGTTTTAGACCAAAGTAATTAAGCTACTTTTAAGATCACAAAAAAACCCCTAAAGACCACAAACCCAACACTGTCTGGTTTGAAACCAGGGCAGGAGAATACATGGAGATTAAAAAGAGGAAGTGTAAACTAAACTAAGAGAATCAAACTAGAAAACAAAATACTTGTAACAGTCTGACAGCAACAGAAATACTTCACAACAGCACCATCAACACTGTAATTGCAAAAGAGTTCACCATAGGAGGAAATGTTTCCATGAGCAACCAGTGTTACTTGACAAGATTACATTTCATCATTAACATTTCTTTAATGCGTGATTAAGAAGTCACAAAACATGTGTGACAAGCTTCCTCCTCCTGCTCCCCCCACAACACATAGATTGCCAGTAATATATTTGGCTAATCAAACATAACCACACAGTACACAGAAGTCAGCCTCCTAATACGGTCTGAAGGACAGTAAAGCTGTCCCGACCTGCATTTAAGAACCTGAATGTTTCAGAGCATTAGAACAACCTACGTTCTGTTCCACTGAAACAAAAAAGAGAATTTTAAAAAAGACTTGGCTTATCTAATAATTTCCTAGAAATTACAGCAATCTCCCTGGTTTAGGGTTTTTTTACTTTGTTTTGGTTTGGCTTCTTGGGCGGGAAAGGGGTGAAGTCTCTTTTTTGTTGCCTTTTTTTTAAAGATAAACATCATCAGCAGGCCTTTACTTCAGAAGACTCTAAATAAGCTTTAAACTAATTGCATCATACTACCTATAAGTACTTTTTCACTTCTTGGGCAGATCTCTAGATGACATTTGTATCATATCTGTTTAGAAAAAGATCCTTTGTTGCCTATAACTCTGTCTATCTAAAGGGGTCATCTCTTTCTTCTCATTAATACTTGTTTCACAGAGAATTTATCCAAAAAGACTAATTTATGCTAAGCAGATGAACTTAAAGCTTATACCTATGCGAACCAAACCCTCTAAATCAAAGCTACATGCAGAAGGGTATGGAATACTCACTGCTAAAATCCAAAACAAACTTTATACTAGTCTTTGAAGATATACGTTGTTATTTGAAATTTCCACATTCCTAATTAAATTTTTCCCATTTCTAATAAAATTTCTCATGATCTACACTGAAACAACGGTTTTTAAAAGTAGCTAAACAAAAATACATGCGCTATTTATTGCAAACCTTAAAATTACGATTCCTGTTTGCAATAGTAGCAGTTTGCTTCATTGATCATGAGCACATTAGGTTCTCAATTTAGTCATTGCCTCCCAATACCACTCTTTCACACCCTGCTCCCTTTTTACAAAGGCTTTCTTGAACACACTTAAGCGCAAAGCACAGACAACAGCTTTTCTGTTGCTATTTTCACCTGACCTGCGCCTCCGCTGGTAGTACATCTGTTATCCAGAAGCAAATAAACACCTTTGAGTAAAAATAGAATTCTGGATTTTTCTTTAAATTCGCTATATATTTGCTAACAATTTAATCTCAAGAGTTTCTGATTCATAACTGAAAAAACCCCCCTGATCCTACTCTAAGATACTGGAAGATGCCAAAGTACCATGTGTAAATTTCTTGGACAGAATGAAGATAATACATCAGAACTCCGTTTTTTTATTGCAACATTTACTGTTCTGTTCAGCATTTACTGAACTACTAATCATACCTTCTCCAGAGTAATATTCAGTTGGTACAATATTTTCATCCCAAATAATCTTCTCTGTGGGATAGAGAGGCATCTGGTTGAGTTGCTGAATTTGAGATATTCGTCGCTCATGACGGGAAACCTAAAGAAAGGAGGCATTTCAAACTTCTCTATGTCAAAAAGGAACAATAAAGTTATTTTTGAAACATACACATTAATTCATAAGACTACTTGTGGTCACTTGCATTTTCTCCATCAATATTTTTAAAAGTAAATATTTTAATGTGACTAAATGTACACTGTGGCATCAGAACAACAAACACGTAGTCCATCTACTGGTCATAATACTAGAAGCAAATCATCATTTGACTATTCAGCAGACAAAAAAATGGCACAACAAAACTGAAAATATTCAGTCAAGGCTTAGGAGAGAATCAACTTCGAATACAACTTATTTTAATTTCCATTAAACATATGATCAATACCTAACTAACACTGCTTGTTCAGTAACAGTTAGTCTTAATTCCCTCTTTGGGACATAAAAAAAATATCTACCCAATCCTATAACATATTATCTGAACAAGTATCTCTCCATGGCATCTGTAGGCATTATATCACTACCCTCTAAACCTTAGAAAACTACATGAACAATTTTTTAAGAATTCAACAACCACAAACCAAGCTTATGAAAGAGATTTTTAAAAACAGCTATACTATTCTAATACTGATATCAGATTAGATGACTAATTGTAATATTGGTATACTTTGAATATCCAAAAAAACATGATGCGCATCAAACAATATTTCAAATTAGTTTGAGGCCCAAATAGGTACTGAATATATAGAGCTACTTGGGCAGATTTTTTTGTTTTTAAACAGGACAAAAACGCTAGTAAATAAAGAGTAAAAGCTTTTCCAGAAGAACTCAAAACCATTGCCAAGACTCTCCTTGTTGACTTTTACAATTACACCAACCAAACACACATTAGTTTCTCACGGAAACTGTAGTTATGAATAGACATTTTCAAATACTTAATTTATATGGTTTTGAATCCCATCTTAATATGTCATCTACTGCTATAATGCTGCTGTGGTTCACAGGTGGTTCAGCAAAACATCCTAAATGACTACTTTACCGCAGTGTAGCTGTGGATGTAGCTATGCCTTGAGTTTTCAACAGAAAGCGTACGAGCAGCATTAACCATGTTTTTACCAGTAATTCCAGCAGAAACTCCTTTTCGTGGCTCGTGTCCTCCCCCTCGGCCAGGGGCGGCAGCAGGCACAGGTACGACGCCACCTGGTGGAGAACGTTGGAGCTGCACAGCGAAAGGGAAAAAAAAGCCTGTCACACCAAAACCAGAGAGACAGCACTTACTGCAGCTTCTTTTTCCTTAAAGAAAATTCCAACTGTCTATTTTGACCCCAGACCAACAGTTACAGGTCAGTCTTTTAAGTGAAGTTTATGTATAGGGTATAAGGTGAACCTCTCACCTACAATAAACATGGCAAGGGATGACTATTTTTTATTGTTTCAAGATGGGTACCTGACACAGAACCGAACAACAAAGCCACACGTTGCCTTTGTCAAAATACATACTGCTATCCTTTTACTCACAGCATTTACAACACAGTACAGTTAATACAGTGGCATGCTTTCAAGATTTCTGTTGTAGCCCTTCTACAGAACGGACTAAAAAAATTAAACAAGTTAGGGGTTAACTACTGCAAGTCAATTACTGCTACAACTACTTTAAGTAGCTAGCTTATTTTCCAGAAAACTAGTACTTTCTCACATTCATTAGAATAAAAGAAAAATATAGGTTTTTTTCACTACTAGTGGACCCAAACTTTCCCTGTCTCCCTATTTTAGCATATGTAAAAGCACCATGACAAATTAGAAGGAACTGGTAAGTCATGTGAGAACACACATGAGAGGTCAGAAAGAAAAAAATGCTGGAAATTTGTTAAATTAAATAATACTGAGAACAAAGAATTTCAATTTCAATTTGATAACTTACCTAAGGGGTCCAAATAACTTCACCAGTGCTTCACGAGTATCTACTGCAGCTACATTTGAGAGTGCAAAGTCATATAACTCTGGGAAATGTGCAAATGCTGCTCTCTACAAAACATTCATGCATGAAAACTGGGTGTAAGCATATTAATGGAAAAATTTAATAACAGCTTAAATACTTGGCGAAAAGCATAGCTTCTTACAATTCATAACACACACCACTCTATGGACCTCACCAGGACAGACATACAAGCCAGATTAGATCTCCATTTTTCTTAATACCATCTATTTGTTACTCCTGGACTTCTGACGCAGTATCTTTCTTACGCACCCTTCTATCAGCATTTGTTGTCATGAAAATAAAACATAAGAGACCAAATATGTAACTTTGCATACAACTAAGAAAAGCAAGGAACAAGTTTAACTTAACCGTGCTTCCTTGAATTGTTCTGCTGAAACTGACGGGAACAATTCTGAAAAGCGTGTGTGAATTTGCTTTGTCTCTTTCGTTCAAGGCACCACTGCTGGCACATGTGCACACTGATCTTGAGGAAATGCTGCCACCTACTGCATCATCACAGGCTCCTACAGCATTCCGCTTTCCCTTCTCAACAGACTTAACAGGAACAGCTCATTTTGGTAACTTCAGGTCCAAAATGCTCATGTTTTGCTGGAGCATATTTAGTCATCATCACACCCACCACACTGAAACATTACATGTCTTCAATATGGTACAGCCAGTCAAGTTAGAATTATTCTTGTAACTCAATAGGGTTTTCCCTATTGGTGTTTGATTTGGGAAATAACCTCATGCCTATTCCAGATGCAAATTAGACTAGAACAGCAAAACCAAATACTCTGTCTACCATAAGCACTTCATCATCTGCTTACCTGTAGAGAAGTTATTCTGTCATAGTGAATTGTGGTCATCTCATTCTCTGTCAAAGCATTTCCAGTCTGATCATTGATTTCAAAGCCAGTGTAGAATTTGAGCATGTCTAAAAGCTGAGATATCACCAACATAAATTAGTGGATTAACAATAAGAGAGACCCTACTACAAACAAAACTACAATTTTAGAGGTCAAATGCACAAACAAGAACTCCTCAAAGTTCTAGAAGAAATGAACTAAGGAGTGGTATCTGAATTTTATACTTGGCTGATGCATAAAGTAATTTTTGTTAGGTATCTGATCTGCAAGCCATCCAAATTACAGTATGGTTTCTTTACAGAGCAGGACTTGAAACTGAAACTAATCCCAGTAAGGTGATCTAGCCAGAGGCTGAGTAACTGAACCCAACTCATGGCTTGCTGCTACCAAAAGGGAGAGGTCTTGTGCCCTTCTGCCCTCTCTGATGGCAGCTCTGAAATTCATCCTACCTTTCAAAGGAATTATTTAACTTGGAGGAAGAAAATTGTTCAGATGTGCTGCTAGCTTTGTGTTCCATCAATACTGACCCTCAGAGAAAACGAACAAGTGCCAGAAATGGGGGACAGCAAGCAGCAGGAAAAGTAGCTGAGATGCAGTAAAGGGGACAGATCTTCAGATCCTGCCATAAAAAAAAAATTAAAAAAAAAAAAAACTCACACCCTAGCTATGAGTGAGCAAACTGAAGGAGAGGAGTGAAAAACAGCTGCACTGTAGAACAGTCTGAAGTCAAAATGACGAAGAGAAGAATGCAGCGGTGGCAACTTCTGCTATGTGTGTGGCAAAGTGTGCCAGAAGTTACACTGCTTTCTAGTTTGTACTTCTAAGAACTTTCCAAAACCAGAAACATAAATTTTACTATGCTCTTGTGAGACCCTACCTGGAGTACTGTGCTTTGGGGCTTTGGGGTCTCCAACACATAAAAAAACCAGTGGACTTTTTGGAACAAGCCCAGAGAAATTGACTATAGAGCTGAAACATCACTTCTGTAACAAAAGGCTGAGTTAGGACTGTTCAGACTGGAGAAGAGAAGGCTCCAGGGAGACCTTACAGCAGCCTTTACAGTACCTAAAGAGGGTACAAGAAGGTTGGAGAAGGACTTCTCACAGGACATGTAGTGATAGAACAAGGGGGAATGGCCTTAAGCTGAAGGAGGGCAGGTTTAGATTAGATATTAGGATGAAATTTTTTACTGTGAGGGTGGTGAGGCACTGGAACTAGACTCTGAATAACTTGGTCTAGTCAAAGGTGTCCCTGTCTATGGCAGAGCGGTTGGAATTGGATGATTTTTAAGATCCCTTCCAACCCAAGCCATCCTATGATTCTATGATATGTAAGATCAGCTACACACATAGGTAAGAAAGAACTACTGTGTGAAGGACTTAAATAAACATGTAGTTTGCATCCAAAGAAAAGCCTATCTTTAACAAACAAATATAAAACAAAACAGCTGCAGCATTCAGAAACACAGGGAACAAAAAAGTTATTTTCAAGAACTCTTTATCTCACCTGGCAGAAGAGATGACCCTCTTTCTCTCTTTTAGCAAGACTAGACAGGTAACAGTGAACAACAAGATGGGAGTCATCCAACACTGTATTAAACCAGCGCCGTGTGGGAAGCAAAGCCTGTGGTAAATAACCTAAAGTTAATACAAGTAACTCCTCAAAATGTAAGAAATCCTGGCTTCTCAGAATTTTCCATTTCAAGAAGGCATATTAAGATAGACTGCTGCAGTCATTTGCATATGTAACACCCTAACAGAGGTATTAACGCAGCATTTATGTACGCCAAGAAACTGGATTTATGCAGGTAAGCTGCTATGAATATAGTCTTTTATGTAACTGGGAGCATGGCACAAACTTGCCATTAGTGAGAATTCATCCAGCCCATAAAAAAAAGAAAATAAATAAAGCAATTATTCTACTACTGTCTACATAATGACTGTGTGCTACAAATGATATGTCAAACTCCTTCAACATTGTTTTAAATGTCTGTTTTCTACACTCATTTCATTAATTTTAAGATTGTCCTCCTCAAAATTGGCAACAGTTTCTTCTAAATATGATATGGCATCTTCTCTTCTTTGTGAAATACTCAAGTATTTTTCAAATCTTCAATAACAACAAAACAGAGATCTTTTCTTCTCAATGTAAATAGCTTAAGCTACTGTATGTAGCAACTGTTGAACAGCATATGGTAACACACCACAACAATTTAAGAGAAAAATTAGTTGTTCTCTACAGACTGAATTTAGAAAGCCAAAAAGCATCAAAACGGCATTTAGAACTGAGATGAATAAAATAAAAAGAATCTGTAGTAGCAAATGTTGATTGCTCTGCACAATAATTTAAAAACCAAACTCATAAGACCATAAGAACTCTCCACAGAATCATTACTTTCAAATTACCAAATCACCAGTTTTGATGGCAGTGTATGCACTGTAATATGAAACAGTAATATTCTGAAAAAGGCTTCAACACAAGTAAAAAGAGCCCACTAACACAGTACTACAAAGGCAAAAAGACTTGGATTTACAGCTAATTTCTCATTTGCTTGTTCCAGTCACTTAAACAGGCTTTATAACCTGTCTGAATTCTAACCTTTCTGTAATACCTACAGAAAACCAATACTAAACATACTGCTTCCAAGCATTCTAAGCCAGACAGACTTCAATTCACCTTCCAACATATTTTTTAAGAGTATATTATGTACATAAGACAGCAAGCTCTAGTTTATTCATTCTACTGCAACTACAAGCACAGACTACTTAAGTGATTTAACAGAATTAGCCTGTAGAAATTCAACATGAAGCCATTTTAAAGTTCCCTGTGACAGTGTTTCAGAAAACTCTGTTTTATTACAGAATGCCTTCTGAATCTGAAGTTACTCTAAATATATATCTACTCATGCAAGAAATTGTAAATGAATGCCTTTTACTTTTAATACTGGTACTGTAGTGCTTAGAATTGTCTCACTTCCTCGGTATCTGCTGAAAAGTTTCACAAAACCTTGCTCTACCCCTTATTACTCTGTAACAAACTGCAGATCACCAGAGCTGGTATTTCTAAATAACGAATTCTAGTCAACAGGAATAGTTTGCATTTCAGAACTACTGCTTTCTGGGATTTAACCCTATAACACAAAAGATACTTTAAGAGACCTGTTATGCACTGGGAAGAATATTCCTACCAGATTAAAGCATCACACACTTTCATCAATTGCCAGTATTACTACCACTATTCCAATTAAATCTCCTTCACTGAGCACTTCAGGATCATAGCTTTGTCTAAGAATTATCTGAATAGAATAATTATCACTGCTAGTCAGTTCCCAAAATGCATGCAACTGCTACAACCCCCTATTTACAGATGGAAAACCACTAACAAAAAACCACATGCACAGCTGTGACATAACCACCTCCTATTTGGAATAACGGTGTAATAATTATTTACATCCTTAAAACCTAGAAAAATACACCTGGAAACTGGCTCAATGAATTTAATAACTTACCTCAAGGTCTAGCATGAGTTCAATAAACCTCTCACAATAATGAACTTTGTCCATAGAAATAGGACCTAGATAAAAAAAATAAAATATATTGATCCATATCACAATATCTTTACATTTGAACAAGTCTTTAAAAATTAAATAAATGCTACAAGTGTAACAGCATTAATCTTGTTAAAAGCTAATTAAAATTCTTCTCTTTCTGAAACAATGCTTTCTTACATCCAAAATTCTTCTGGTTAGCAAGGAAAGAATAAGAGAACCAGAATTTCAGGAGTGATTCGATCAACTTTGAAAAACCTTGAATGCAACATGCAAAAATGCTCATTTCTATGAGGTATCAATGGCCCATTAAGTTTGTTAAGAACTTTTAATGTCAGGTAGTCAAAACCACATTTTTAAAAGCTGCAAACAAGATATGTGCAAAAGGCCTTGACAATATTCAAAGGTACTCAGAGGTGACTACTAAGATGCCTTTAGAATAATGTTGAAACACACACAAGCCTCCTTTAATGACTACCTAATCCTTATAGCACCCAAAGAACTGTTAACGTAAATCTTCCTAAAATAGGTCTAGCATAATTAGGAAACAGAGGGGACAGGTATCTTTTCTGAGGAAGCCACACTACACAAAATTTACCCTTAGAGCTCAGGTAAGAGTTGAAATTTGCCCAGAATGTAATAGCAAAAACAGAACTCTGGGAAGTGATTTCACCCGAAGTGTGCTCTGCTTAGAGCATAATAACCTCTTTCTGTTAAAAGGCTAACACCTTCCTGTACAAACACTTTTCCTTTCTAAATCAGGCAAGCAGATAATTTTGCTTGTCAGCATGACTTATACATCAAGAGTAGTCAAATCTTACAGAATTTCACTTCACTTAGGCTTCTGTTCTTACTGTAAATCAACAGCATGAACAGACAGAGCCGTATGATATGCATTTATACCACCTATTTAACAAGGCATCTAGGTATGTATGAAATGCTTTAATGCTTTAAGGCTCTAAGCACACAATAAAGAATATCAGTTCCCAGAAATACTGTTTTTGCTAAGAACATACTGAACAGAAGGAAGTTTAAAGTAGCTTTAGTTTCACTTTTAAAGCATATACAGATTTGAATGTTAACTTTGATATGAAATCCATGCAGACAGGCACAGATTTCACTACAAGCCCCACCTGAATAAGGTCTCCAGCCTCAGGCTGATATCCTAAGGACTAGCTTGTTCAGCAACAGAAAAGATTTGAACACAGATTATCAGATAACAAAGTAACATAAGAACTATGGTTACCTGAGACAGGTATTGACTTTAGTACAGAAATGAATTTCTGAATGAGCTGTGAAAGAAATCTTCTCTCTCGATATGCTCTAAAATTGGACATATGACAAAAGAATTATTACTCCTTAAATGCAAACTAGAAGTATAGCTTTCACTAATACAAAGTTAGCTGTTTCAAAATGTATATAATTATAGTAGGTTGCTTTGAAACACACCTAAACTGTTTAGATGATAACTTTTTTCTCTGCACTCAGGCAGACAGATTAGCAGTCAACATTTTTAGGCACAGAAACTGATTAACAACCCATGCTTCTTACTGTGTCAAAGAGAAGTATATCTCCACCTACACCTTACCACATTGCAACATAAAGGTATTGGAACATTTAATTTTGGTGAGCTACACACAGATTTATTCAAATACTTGCATAAGCTACATGCCTAAGAGCTACATATTTGCTAAAGGTCATGAAAAAAAGTGAGTAGCTACATGAAAATTCTTTTATGCTTTAATCCTATAGCTCTAAGATTTGATATCAAAAATTCACTGATCAAATAAATATAAAGTTTTATATCAGTATTTTGCATAAAGACTACTGAAAAACAAAACCACTTTCAGGAGACCATATATGATCAATCTTTATTTACCACAGGTTTTCTAAAAAACACTTTTTAAATTGTAACTATTTATTTTAGCTGAAACACAATTAATGCATTAAGGAAAAAAGGTTTCTGTAACATACTGCATTCTTGATTCTTCATCCATTTTTGCATCGTTTTTCTTAATTAGATTCCAGAATTTTCTTAGTTTTGGTGTCTTTTTCAGTTCTTGTTCCAGTCGATTCTGAAATGTTAAAATGCTACTCAGTCACCAAGGAGTCTTGTCATGAGATAAAAATACAGTCAAGTCTTTCTATTAAAAAAGAAAAAAAATATATAATAAACTGAAATAAAGAGCTATCTCTGGCCATTTTCAGTAAGTATCACTGCAAAATAAAAATGTAATAATGCTAGATAGAGTCCAGCCATGACTAGATGTCAGCTCCATTGCCTCCCTGTGACCTCATGTCCTTGTCTACAAATTATAGCTTGAAGAAGCTATAAACAACACAGCTCAGTTTTATGAAAAATTACATGAAAATTATTACATGGAAATTAGCAACAAACAAGAAATACTTTAAACACAAAACCATAATTCTATAGTAATGCTATAAATATTAGAGTTCCTTAAGTCTTCCATAAGAATTTACTTTACATGACTTGGATAATGCCCAGAAAATTGCTCTGCCAGTTAACAGTGTTATGCTTACAGGTTGAAGAGCCATCCACATCGGTAAGGAAATGAGCTGCTGCACCTGACCTCTGATCAAATCCACTTCCTGTTGGAAAGTTACAGATGAAAAACTTTTTAGAAATATTCTTATGTTTTCTGATATGCCTCTCTTACAAAATACATCAATGTACATTACCATCTGACAAAAATATTTATATTGTTCTATTAGATTTCAAAATTTCGTAACAGGAAATTGCACTGCAGCCAGTAACACCTACCCAGTAACACCTTTGTATTTTAGGTTATCACGAAGTCTGTCAGGTCTTAATACTTCACCATGGGCCTCATCCATGCAAGTATTTTTAGCACAAAAGCTGCCGAGAACTGATGTTCCTTCTTCAGTCATTTCCTATTCTTGAACTCAGCTCCCCTACTGTGCTTTCTCTACTTGTTTTTAATCTACTCTTTCTCTCCCAAAAGCCCTTAATTTATCAAGTTTCTCTCACTTCATCTACACTGTTCCCATTACCTAAAATAAAAATTTTCCTCATGACAGTTTAAATGTACTCTCTCCAACTTTGCTTGTGATCCGGATCCACAGTTTTCCTTCTTTCCTGAACTACTGAAAAACTTCCATTAACATCTTAAGTTATGTCTTCATGGACAAATACTCCATTCTCAGCATTCTGAGACTTCAAACTTCAATGCTCTTCACTTAAAACACTACTGTGACTATTCCATTCTGATTTTCACAAAGAAGGCCAGCTTCTAATAACAGTTTGCTTTTACAGGCACATTTTCACCGCCTTCCCTATCATGTTATATCAGAAATGTGCTCTACAAGAAGGATTCTGCAGTCACCATCAAACTATTTAAAATGAAGATATGTTGTACCACAGCCACTACAAAAAAAATACCATCTCAATAAACTATACACATAAAATTCAAGATGGTTACTGGCTCCCAAAATCATTCCTAATTCCAAAATCAAATAATACACTTTCTGATTTGTTTTGTCTGAGAGACAATTTTGCTATTTGTGCAGACCTTGATTTTGAATAATACATCCCATGCGCAATGTAAGTAAGGAAAAAGCCCAGAGGCAAGAGAGGTTAGAGAGCCCTACTTCACGTAACAAATTGTAAAGTATTCTTCTGCTTGCTACTTAGGATCTTTAACTCTGTTTTAACTATAGATTGAGAACACAAATTGGTCCAATGCTTTCTTAAAACTAACTCAGGAGCATTGCAGATAGAAATTGCATCTAAACCTGGTTTTGAAAGTGAAAAACGATCCACTGTCTTTGTCAATAGTTCGATTTTTTGTCCTATTTCCTAGGCATACTAAAAAGAACACAGTAGTAACTAACCTGCTTTTAAATAAAAAGTACTTTTTCAAATATAAATATAATTTTTCAAGTGCAATTTTTAATACAAAAATTTATATTAAATCTTGTCTTTAAATCGTCTAAGTGCCAATCCTCCAACTTCAAGTTGTGTCTATGACCTTGTGTCAGAGAAAAGCAAACATGATGAGAGAGATAAAGTGAAAGTCAAAACAGAGGGTAAAAGCCCTCCAGTAGTGTCTTCCGCTTAAATTGCAATTTCACTTCTTCAGCCTCGTAAGAAGAAATTGCTCAAACTAAACTGCTATTAACACAGAACAGCATAAACTGCATAACACTGGAAATACTTTACTTCTAACAGTTACTTTTAACATACCAAACTATTGAAGCAGTGATCAAGGAAAAGCAGCAGGACTGTCTGTTCATGCAGAGAGTACTCACTCTCATTTTCAACCAGCGATGCCTCCAGTATGCGCTTGAAAAAGAAAGGAAAGTGTTCTGGCCTTTTTTTGAATGTCTAGAAATAGAAGAGCAAGGTAATTTTGAGTCAGGTTGATACAAATACTTTCAATTTTCATTCACATAACATAGCTTAAGTTCTCTAAATCCATTTAAATCTATAAAAGAAGGGATTAGCTTTTCTCATTTTCATTTATTCTGACCAGGCAGCATAAGCGAAACAGACCAATGATAACCTCCTGACAGGGGATCCTCCCACTATACATTCTGTATAGTCTAACAGGTGATGCACAGGACAAACTGAACAAGAAGCATGAGTGAAGTGTTGTGGGAATATTCAACTGGTGACTGCACAGAAATACTGTAAAATGTCCCAGATAGAAGATAAGTGGTGAGTTTTGGCCAAAACTATAGCAGTTCTATGTGCTCTGCAAAAAGTGAGCAGGTAAAAAACACCAGAGATTAAATATAGTCCTGGAATTTCTATTCAGCTACCTCAACAGGAAAAATATAAACTAAATAATCATCACACAGTTCCTTTAAAACAGCACTCATGTACCAAATAACAAATTTAACTAAGCTGATTGGAACGTAACATGCACCTGACATTTTACATCCAGTACATATGCCAGGAGAAAAACACACAAACATCATATGAGCAAGTTATTAATCCGTTGCGCTTTGTCAGCACTCAAGTAATGGCACCCATATTGAAGTAAGTGTGCTTCCAAAATAATTCCTGCACAGAATGTGTAACTAGGTTCACCTTGTTGAGATGGCTTGTGAGAACTGAAATAGGTTTAGAAATTATTCAATATTTCTACAAATATCATTACCAAAAAACAAAACAAAAATAAAAACAAAAACCCACCAAAACAACCAAACAAAAAAACCAAACAGTATACACAAAAGAAGAGTAAAACATTATTTTAGTATAAAGCAAAAAAGGTAGAAAATTACATTCACATGTTTTAAGCAAGACACTATTGGATAATATGTTAGACTTCCAGTGGTGCCTTCTTATACATACAGATATATAAATCCTTTTATTCCTTTCAATATCAGAGCAAGAACTTCTCAGTAAATACCCAACTTCTGCCAAGTGCCAAAAAAGCAAATGCTGGTGATAATGTTCAGCATCTCACTGCAGAATTAAGGACTTCCCCACCAGAAGGAATCAAGTTAATTTTTCATCTGTCCATTCCTTTCTCCAAAAAAGAACACAAAGTTTAAAATACCATATGAGATATTCCAGCTGAGGCACCATTTCCTTTTAACACTACAAGCTCTTCTACCTTCTGTCACTGTAAACGAGCACACTGTAAAAGCTGCAACTTGCGGATCAAAGTCAATTCTAGCTGTAATCGAGATTAGTTACCTCCCACGCAGGGACATTCTCTCTGAACTTCTCATTCACCATACAGCAGATTGACATTAAATATGCCTTACTGGACACCTCTGGAGAATAATTCATCCATAGGTAATTTTCAAGGTACTGACTGTGAAGAGACAAAGAGTATTTCATTAGTTGCAGCCACCCACATAATCTGTCACTCATTTAAAAGAGCAGTTATCCACAAGGTTTTTTTTTTTTTCCCTCCTTCTCCTTAAAGCCATCTTCATAGTTTGTGAGTAGTTCCTCAAGTTACCTCTCATCTAGGTCACTGAAGCAAAACTTGTTAGACTCAGTAACTGCTGGAAGAGACAGATGAGTTTTTTAGCAGGAAGACACATTCACCAGGAGGTTTTCAATTGCAAAAAGCTCCAACAGCTCCATACAATGTCACAACACAAACTCATGTTAATTTTCCAAAAGAATAAAAAAGAAAAAACTTCACTTGTCTAAAGAATGTCATATTCAGCATTTCAACTATAAGATGCAAAGAACAACTACTGTAAAACTCTTTCTGTATTACTAAATAACTTAGATACCAGCTATTAAGAAATGAGAGGCCGTTTGGACTTTCTCTCTCATTTCCTATGCAAAACAGTTACATCTGAGCAGGCAATCCCTAAATCCAATCTTGCACCCCGTGCTATTTTATCAACTGCCACCAGAAAGTAGAAAGTTTTGTTTCCTCCTAAACAAGCCACTCATCCATTCCTTCCTCTCAATGGCTGCTCTAACACTCATTTAGACACACATGCAACAGCTCAGTTTTATCTATTTATTTTTTCCAACTACATCTTGTGATGTCTCACAGTAAGCTAATTCAATAATTTCAGAAAAGACAAGTGCCAGAGATGGTGGAGCAAAAAGGCAGTGAGAACTTGTAACCATGAGCTAAAGGCTCAGTAACAGAGAGGGATTTACCCTTTCTGCAGGCTCTGTCAGAATGCACAGCTTTAGATGGAACTGAGACAAATTCATAAACATGCACAACATGAAATACATACTGCTTCCCAAGAGCTTGGATTTGCCAATGGAAGGGAAAACACCTCCCAAAAATCCACAGAACTCCATACAACATTTTACCTAGTAATTCAAATAGACTTCAATATGTTTTAAGAAAAATACTATGATGTCCCCAAGTGAGATAAACATACCTAAAAGAATGAAGGACAGGAAAATCTCACAAAGTTCAAGACAGAAGAGCCTAACAGACAAAGTGGGGGAAGGAGGGGGGAGGGGAAGGGCAAAGGAAGCAGAGGAAACTAGATACAGAACAAACAGTAGATGTGGCTATAGACCAGAAAAGGACTGCAGTTAGAGGCTGATGACATTAAGAATGTTCACAGAAAGGATAGGAACCTCTAACTCCGTGCTCTTGATGACGTACAAAATCCAGAAGTCCATTGCATGTTATTTGCTAGTGTCAGACCCTAAACAATAATTTACATTGTCTCTTCGGCGCTTTTTCTAATTAAGAAGCAGAAAACGGAGGAAAGTTTGTCCTACCTTTGTAGTTAATGGTACTAATTCATGTACTTGAGCCTTTTTGAAACAAAGAATCTACTTCAAACAAAAAACATTTTGTTGTATTTGTTTTTAAGATTTGAGAGATAAAAGAGCCAAACAGAATATTAAATACTGTGGTTTTAGATATGTGCATATTGCAAATATTTATTTTACATAATTTTTGACCACTCTGTAAGTTTTTCCAGGAAAATCTGAAGAAGTTGTAAACTACTGTTTAAATTGATTTCTATTTATTTTCATGAGAAGAAAATGTTAATGATGCTGCTGCAGCACAATTCATTTTTAACCTCCTAGTAAGAGACTTAACCCAAAAACTTCTCTGATTTCAGTGAGTTCTGATTTAGGACTTAAAAGACACATTCCAAATTACAGACCCATGTTTTTCACTTATTTCATTCATACTCTCTTTCTCTGTGTTCCACTTACACTAGAAATTGAGAATCATAAACAAGATACTCAGAGATGTTTATGTTTATGGAATTACTTCCTCTTTAAATCAAGCTCTCCTCACTTAATTTTCCTCAGTACACAATTCAAGGCCTTAAAAAGTATGAACGAGTATGCTACATTCAAACTGTCTTATTGCCCTGCATTTGCTTCTCATCTTTACAGTTTCCTATGAAAAAGTAACTCCGAATTTCCCTCTCATTAGCTTACCTGAATTCAAGAAGCATTATCTTTCTAATCGCAAACCTGAAAAGGAAAAAGTAATCAATTAACCCAGGAAAGAAAGTCTCCCACGCACAGCTGCATGGAAATGACTACATTTTCCCTTATTTCATTATATAAGGGATTATTTCTGTCCTGATATTTCCATGCAATAGCAACCACATGAATGCAGAAGCAACTGCTGTAACAATGTGGAAGCTAAAGTGCCTAGAGGATCATTAAGCAATTAAATTCACATTTAAAAAAAAATTCATGTAGTTCTTTGAAATATGAAGATATCACTTCCAATAGCCTTGAAGACACAAACTGCTAGAAGCCAAGAGTGTCTTCTGGAAAACTACAATTATATATTTAATCTGTTCATCATGGTATTTTTTCTCAGTGACTGGAAATGGAAGTTTGCTTTAATTCCATATGACAAATTGTTAAGATTGCTTTCATATAGGAATAATACAGAGAATTCTCTGCAGAGCTCAAACTTCCCTGAAAACTCCAGCTATGGTTACAACCTCTTCTGTATACAGAGCTGCAGAATGCAGTTTATCTTGGATTCTTTGTTTCCCCCATCTAGCACCACAATTGACTGAAACTAGACTTTCCCTTCATGAATCTGTTAACAGCAACCAGAACAGAGAAGAAAGCTAGAGGCAGCATATTCCTCAACAGTTTTGGGGTTTTTTCTTTACATTTCTTAGTGACAAAAGAAGGGATCAACCTACTATAACCATCACAACAAAACTGACATAAAACTCAACAGACTACCAGGTAAAGGAACTGAACAATATTAAGTCCAAGCATCACTTTTAAGGTTTATGGGCCTAGGAACTCTCTTGTTACCACATTCAGACTTTGAAATAGCATAATGATTAAATGACTTAAATGCACTTGAGCCATTTTCATCTGCTTTCAACATATAGATAAGTTTTAAAGTATTCTATCAAACATTAGAAAGAACTCCAGTATGGATAATGTTGGAATGGTGGAAAAGAGAAATCAACTGGTGTACTTACTTTGACCTGACAATTTCTTTTGTATATACATCTTCAATGACCTATGGAAAAAAGATTGTAAGATAATTTTATACACCCACTAAAGTGATTAAAAATGCATTAAGACATCTTACCCTGAATTAGTTACTCTCTGCTTACTGCTACTAAAATACTTCTAACAACTTTTTCCAACAAGAATGAAAGAATCTGCACTATCAGTTGCAGCAGGCACACTTCGACATCACATGACACAGAGATGCAGTTCAGCTGTTTATGTACATCCTAACAATCTACAGTTCTAACCATCACAGATGAATTCTATCACAAATAGTACAACAGGACGGAGTAAACTGAGGCCAAACAGGGAGATTTAGTCAAACATCCTCAAGGAAAAGAAACTTAACACTTAAGTACCCTGCAGTACACAGAACCAAACACACCACACCAAATTCTAAACATTCAAAATGCACATATCCACAAGAACAGCAATAAAGTTGTCTGATCGAAGGTCACCAAAGGAGCTTTTAGAAAAAACACAGTTCAGTAATACCTGCATCTTTCATCCTTGTTTGATTTCTAAAAGTAGAATACCTCAAGCATCTTTTAACCGCAAAGGAGATGTTCAAAACATTTCTGCCCTCATAAATTCTTGGCCAAAATGAAGTGAACAAATAGCATACAAAATAACTGCACCGCTATAGCACACCTTCCTAACAGTATACTTTCTACATTCATAAACTACAAATACAGAACAAATTACAGTGTCTCAAGCAACTGTTGACCTTCCAAGCAGTCTCCTATACTCTGATATAAAATGAGCAACACTGAACATTGGCACATCAGGAAATGGCTGATCCTCACTCTTTTACACTCCAACAAAATTCTAGTAGAAGTAAATACCTTTACATCAAAAGACAATGTTTTCTTCACATGTGGAGCCCAGTATTTATTTGCTAACTGCACAAGAAAAAAGAAAGAAAGGTTAAATACATACACTTTCGTGTAATGACACAATATCTCTACAACACATCCCATCCCCAAACTTTATTTCGCTAGCATCTTGTTTAATTTCAGCTTATGCTAACAACAAGTAACAAAACTATGTTTTCTAACAACAATGCTTTTCAACCATTTAAGGCTTTTAGGCCTAAACCTTTATCAACAGAAATGTGATTCTCTGGAAAAAATTCAGATGCATAGAGTGCTATAAAACAAACATTTTCTATTCTTAAGTTGCGTCTAACAAATCTATCAAAAATAAACCTTGATCTTTTCAGGAACTGCAAATCCCAAATAGCAAGTGATTATGCTTTCTTGAGGAATCTGGCAAGTAACTAGAGTCTAGTATTTTAAGATTCTTTGCTGCAGCCACTTCACCAAAACTCCTGAGTGATGATGACAAGAACTTCCCATGCAACTTCATTCAAACTTCTTTATGCTCTGGAAGAGGAAGGAAAGCGGCTTGCCAAGAAAAAAAGGGGAAAAAAAATGACGACTTGTAGAAAATCAATTAAAACTTTCAGCAACAAGGAACTCTCGGCAGCTTTTCACATGTTAAAGCATGCCTTACAGCAGTGCACACGGCGTATTGCACTTATGCGTTTTGTAGTGTGGCTTTGTAAATCTCGCCGGTCTGGAAGCGTGGTGTCGAATACCCTCTCGTACATGACGGAGGCGTTACCTCTCTCTTCAATTACGACCAAACAAGACCCTTTTCGCATAAAACAGGCCTACGACTGTTTAAATAAACTGTTTAAATAGACTTAAACACGGAGGCGCCGCCGGAATGGCCCTTCGAGCCCCGGCTCCCCGCGGGCGAGGCAGCCGGAGGCTCCGCCGGCCCTACCTGTGTCACGAACTCCGCGTTGATCTGCGACACGGTGGGCGCCACGATCTTCTTCGGCGGGGCCGACGATGCCGCCGCCGCCGCCGCCATGGTGAGGCCGCTGGAGCCGCACACCCGGCACAGGCCGCTGTGCCCCGGCGCTCCCCGCCCGGGCCAGGCCGAGGGAGGGATCTCCGGGCCGGGAGCAGCGGAGCCGGGAGCGCTTCCGGGGCCGGGAGAGGCGGAGGTGCCGGCGCCATCTGCTGCTCCCTCCGCGCCGCTGCCGCTGTCTCCCTTCTCCGCCGCTGCCGCCGGCGGGAGTGCAGGAGTCACGATATGTACAGCGGCTGAGCGAAAAAGTGAGGGGAACAATCAGCCTTCCAACGCTCAGTAAATCCGCTTAGGGGGACTCCTTCTGTTTTATGTATCACTTAGGGACAGGTTTCTGGCCATCTAACGTGGAAAACACACAGTCTTTGTAACATCAATTACCACCGCGACCTGAGCGTGGGTGAGTGCTCTGTCTAATCCACATGCCCATAATTAAGGCCGTTTACTTAAGATGATCCTTATGGGTCCGTTCCAACTCAGAATATTCGGTGAGTCTGTTGGAATTTGTCAGGGAAGGGAAAAATTGCATGCTCAAGGAAGTCAACAGTTTGGTAAGGCTTTCGAATGGTTTGCAATTGACTTATTCTATTTGGTAAACAGATTAATTAAGAAGGAAATTAACAGACTCCCTGGGGAAGTTACTGTGCTTTGCTTCTGGGCTCATTATCCAGCACCTGCCACTTGAGTACTTTAAACTTCCAGGCAGGTCCCACTGAAGTCTGTTTGAATATGAACTCCTTTGTTTTGATACCATGGTGGTCTCTATTTCATTTCTTCAAGCAGAGGTTAAACTAAATATTCTTTTTGAAGCTGAATTAGAATGTACAATGGGAATGGCAGTACCTTGAATAGGATCAGACAATGGCTGCATTCAAATAAATATGCCTACTGCATGCCTTTAGTTTAGAAGATACAGAAAGAGGAAAACTAGTAAAATTAAAAAGTTACAAAAGTACCAGCAACAAGTTTTGTAAATAGCAAGGACTGAGCATGGTCTTGTCTAGTGATTGAAACCTTCTGAGATCTGTATTTGATGAAAACTGTGTAAGTCAAAGCACTTAAAATGCACTTGAACCAATATACTCCATCTGATAACTAAATTTTTATTTAAAACCCCAGTGTATTAAGATACTTCCATTTAAGTTAGACAGCCTAGAGATTGTAGTTCATGATTGACTTAGGCTACTCAAAATCTATGCAAATATAACTACACCGTTTGGTATCTGCTCTTTCTCCATCACTTGCTAGCACTTGCATCCACAGACAGTTATATAAAATACAAGTAAAATTGACCTGAGCTGGCTGGCTGATCTGCATTAGCATGTTGCTGCATCTCAGCTCATGACACTGTCTACAGTGTTCTCTCCAACTTACCTTCTGCAATTAGGCTTCTCTCTATTTACCTCAGAAATCAACATACATAGATTTTGGTTGTGTGTATCAGAACAGGTAGAAATGTAACTGCTTATCAGTTTGGCAAACAAAAAGAGACTACTTTTTGTTATCCATAAGTGAACCAGAGGGATAAATAGCAGGAAGGGAAGGAACTATTGAAGCTATAAAACAGTGATAAAAAAGGACAAAGGAATGTAAAGTCATTACCTATAGATACAGGCTGAAAATAGGAAAGCTTCTTAAATTTGCTTTCAGATGGAAGCCAAAATTTGATTTGTGTTTAGATGGGACAATTAGGAGAGGCAAATGCATTTTGGACTTTGTAAATTTTCTAGAACAGCCTTGCAAGTCTAACCGAAACCTTCTGGCTTCTGCTTATGATGGATCATCAGGCCTGTGTCAAAATCCACACATTTTCATATGTTATTAAAGCTATGAAACCTCAAGGAGGAGGTACTCTGCATACATTTTCCTAACTTTTGGCATTTGGGTGTGATGAGGTGAGGAGGTCCATTGTCTTAAATCTCACTACAGTCAATGTAGCAACAGAGGTCCTTCCAAAGGGTAAATCAGAATTTAGGTAAGTGCTCTCATTCTCTGAAGGAGCTTCTGATACCAGAAAATAATATTAGATGCCTAATGTTAGGCAATATGATTACATCCCTCAGTGAAAATACCAAATGAAGTGATAAAGATCCCCTACCTATAAGTAATATATTAAATTTTTCTTTATACAGAGTGTTGTTTACTTAGATAGTGCTGAGATATTAGGACTACAAATGAGTAGCAAAAGTATATATTAGTGCTTTGGAAATATACAGTGCTTTCAATCCTTGAGAGCAGGGAAACCTTTAAAGAATTGTGGTGAGACCTAGCATAATGACACCCAGTATTGTACCTTTGTCCCCATCTGGGAATCTCACCCCAGCTCACAACTGTCTGTTAAGACTGGTCTCTTGAATACCTACACTCAGTTTCCCCAGAGTGGAGGCACATCTGACACTTTCCACTCCAAACTCCTTTGTAATTGAGGAGAAATAAGACCCTGTACCCCATCATCCCGGCAGCTTTCTGTGAAGTTCTCCATCCTTCTATACTCATTGGCTTAACATGTCAAGAAAATCAAATATTCCTTTCAAAAACCTGTTAATTCATTTATGAAGACATGTATTATTTAAAAGTCACACATTTGAATAGATGCAGTTTTCAAGATTATTATTCATTTCTAGGCTGCATACAGTCCTGGTCAATTTATATTGTATGCTGCTTTCTTGCTTAATTAGACCTTCTTGTTTTGGATGCTTCTCCTTCTATATTATTGTAACCAGGAAAAATATGCTTTTCTCCTTTGCTTTGTAAACTGTGTAAGCCAAGGTCATCAGTAAGCTGGTAATTGCTTTTATTTCAGTTATACTCAGCTGAACACAGGAAGTACCTAGTGATAATCAGCAGGGGTTAGTTCTATGTTCTCGCTTTCCTACCTTTTAGAGTATTTAATGTTCTACCTAGAGTCACAGAAAATATTAATTCCTAGCAATGAAAACGCCAGACAATTCATAGATAAAGATTTCCAACGTTAATTGATTTTGTTTGTTACTGTTTTAGGCTCATCAATGAGACATGACCAGTGAAACTAGATTCAGCCATGCCATACTTCTGATATAAACACTGTCTCACATTTTACTATTTCTCTTTCATACAGAGATTTAGCCTTCAGCTTCTTAGACATAAATAAACCCTGCACTGAGATACAGACTCTATATAGATATGATCTTGCTCCTTTGTAAACTCTGGTAGGAAAGTTTTTTTCCAAAGCAGGTAAAAAATACCAGCACTTTACTCAGGGTGCAAGATGGCATTATCTTACCCATTCTAGTCATCAGATTCCTTCAAAATTGTGAACTGGCATCCTGTCTGATAGATAACTGACTTGTTCTCCTCCAAGCAAGCATTGTGCTGGGATAGATGTTTCCCCATGCGCCTCAGCCTGGCCACTGCAGCACAGCAGCTGTGACTATTCCTGGTGCTTTGATCTGGAATAATGGGGTGGCTACTATCACAACTCTACTGTCACCTGTCCTCATGGCCAGGGCAGCAGAAGTGACGGAAGTTCCCCTGACGTCAAATGGAATTGAAGATATTGAAACTTTCTTTCCAGGGTGGAGACTGTGCTCCCTCATAGCTGAAGGCATGCTAACACCACTCTCATAAAAGCAGCTCACGGACAGACAGCATTGTTGTACTGCTCCATGCTCTCCTATCCGGGCATTGTTTTACTGCTGGTCCATCTGTAAATTTCAAGCTAGGCATAAAGTTCCAGTGCATGTCCAAGGCTGTTGAGTCTTTGCCCTCAATTGCTTTTTGATAGAGACACTGGGGCCTGATAAATAGAGATACTTCTTCCTTCCCCAATAATTGACTGTGGCTGTACTACCCCTTTCAACTAGTTATACTCCTTTCTTTGTATACTGAACACTCTTAGTGTTTCTTGGATCTTGTGTTAAATAACTCAGATGCAAAAGTCTTCACTGAAGACCTTTTGAAATGAAAGTGAGCTGTGATTGTTCTGACAGCCACGTTCCGTATGCAGAAAGTCAAAACCAGCTAAGTTTTGACGGCTGAATTGTGCTTTCTCGGTGCACAACTTACAGATATTGAGGTGGTCCAGGTGGTTTTTAATAGAGCTATGCTTCTCAGGATGGAGGTCTTAACATCTGGGGTGCATCTCACTGCTGTATGGGAACGTGTTATCTGGCCTAATAGTATTGCATTATATGTGTACACTTAGCTTTGGGAAGTACCTAACGGCATGCTGGACACCTTAATTTAAGGCAGATGAATCTCAGCCTGAGTGACACTAAGCCATATGTTGGGTAGGCTTTCTCTGAAGCAAGCCTGTAAAGCTTAAGTTTTTAAAATCACTTTAAAATCAGCTTTTATCTTAGCTTACTGACTTTTGCACATACACATGAGATTTTTCAAGAGGCATCCCCCTGAAAAGCTCTGAAACCAAAATCTCCATATGAGAATTTCAAGCGTCATCACGTACATAAACAAACTTGCACTTACAGCTTTTCTTCGAACCAAAGGAGGAAAGTGACTATGAATATGCAATATTTTGAAATATTTCTTGCAAAGTTATGTGAATAAGTTTTTGAACAGGATGAGGGGATGAATGGCATATAAATAGAATAATATGTGCATTAAGCAAACAAGATCTGAAATCTCTGTGTCTCTTACCTGTGGAAAGTATAGAACTATATTGATTTAAACCTGCTTTCAGGTAAATAAAATTTAGAAAAGCATCTCAAATAAGATTAGAGGAATCCTTTAACATGTAAAAAGCTTAGGCACAATGACAGCGGGTTATTCCTTTGGTTATAGCTCATCCTTCATAGCAGTTAATATTCATATAAACTAAATGTTTAGTCTGTTCATTACAGCTTTAATTCAATCATGTCACGTTGGTTTTACTATTTTATTTATGTGCATTCTTCTAGTCCAAGACTTTTGTCACTGTGTTCATCTCATTAAATATGTGTACTTCCACTCAGTAAATATGGGTACTTTCAAAAATGATGCCTCAGTTTAGTAACAGATGCTTCTTAAAATATTTAGAATTTTAAAGTGTAAGGAAGCCATCAGTAGCATTCTGATTTGTGTATAAATATTTATTTAGCACACATTCTGGCCAATGTACTGCCCTTGATTTTTGTGCAAAACTTACAGTAACTTCAATGGGTATTCTGAGCTCATGACTAGAGGAAAATATGGTTAATTCAGCAACCCAGCTGCTTTTATATCCCAGAATAGCAAGCAGTGCCTCTAGTGAAGGAGACGGTGAAATAGGAGACTTTGTGTCATTCTTAGCTTTCTGTTGCTGGGCTCACATTTGGGTAACAGCTCAAGTTAGAGCAGACTCTGGACTATTCTAGTTATCTTCAGAGACTTTCAGCTAGGTTCCTGCCAACTGAGGCAGAACAGTGGTAAGAAATTGGGACCAATGGTCAGAAAAGGTCTAGCAATGTTTGCTAAAAATCCCATGAGAGGCTTTTATGTGATAAAGTTTCTATGTGGAAAAAAATTAGCATTAAATAAATCTGTTTGATGGAGGAATTTCATTACTGAAATGAGATTTTGAGGCAAATAATTTCCTTTCTGCTAGTGCTGGCATGAGAAGTGCTGTAGAAATTTGAGTCTATCTGCAGCATCATCGTAAAAGTACGTTCTTGATCACAATTTTTTTCTCACAATAAAGAAAAAAAAATACAGATTGCAGACAACACTGCAACATTTCTAATATGCTGCATAAAACTCAATTGAGACAGCAATTCTAAGATGCTGAGAGCTAGTCCAGTCTCCTAAAGCTTTCATCCTTGCTCTTCTACATATTTTCTATGTTTTTGGTAGACATTTCCATTAGCATGTCAGGATTTTAAAGGAGTATAAAATGGCAATAAAATAGAATACCTACTGAAAACAGCAAATTCACACCAATGTAATACCAAAAAATACTGTTTTGACTTTTAATAATTCCTTTTACTGAAAAAACCCTTCTAATGTAATATAAACTACAATATTACTCAACAAATCATTTTTGCTTATTAGCAAATAGACATTTTTCTTTTGCTAATTGCATTAACATCAGACACGCTATTCAATACTTGAAGGCATTCCTCCAGAGCTATTCTCACCACCGAAGTACCTGCTATTTTTAAGAACCGGAGTGTAAAATACAAGATATAGCACACTACAGCAAACAAGGTTGCCAAGATACTAACCCAGGGTTGCTGTCAGTGTCATGAAAAAATCCTAACATGTTTTGATCTTATAAATTATCCTCAAATTGGCTGCTACACTTGAGGTGTCTAGATAGCTTAGCATATTTCTACTTCATTTAGTAGGACTGGATTATCACTAACAGGAATCTCTCTGCTCTGCTGTATTTTCAAGATCATCTTAGAATCAAAATAAAGTAAAAATTGAGGAAATCATCTGATTTTCTGTAGCTCAGCAAGCTACTTTTGCAAACACATGCTAGAGATTGAAATAAATACTCCAAAAAAAAAGGAAAAAACCCCAAAAACCAATGCCACTTTGCATCCAGAAAGTGTTTTCCTCTATGTCAGTAGGATTTGAGTGCATTAGCAGTACAAAGGGGAGACACCATGCATAGCTGGCTTCTTTAGTTTAGGGACAAGTCTTTTACCTTTTTAAATAGCAGTGACCACTTCTTCACTATGTCAGCAAGGCACATTCCAGTGCCACAGGCAACGCTGGATAGTCACCACATCCATAAGCTCTTACTACCCTACACACCCAGATGAATTTCAGTGGAGAATGACAGGCCTCAGTCCGCATCATCACCAGTCAGCTTCTCACATCTCCACGCACTCCCATCCTCAGGCACTATTTTACACGCCATGGCAGCACACGTGCAACAACCAGCTCCATGACTCTTGGACTAAGAGTCAGATACAGGGTTTCACAGATCCATACAGATTGGCACATGGCACACTGGAAGGATTCCAGTGAAGAGGAAATATTTCAGCTGCACATCCGAATCGTGTCAAATGTGTAACAGTCAAGCCACACATTAGGATATCCTGGGAGCAATCAGGAACTGGAATGGCAGAGAACAGAAGTAAAACAGTATTCAGAGACCCATGATAACTCAGGATAGGCATAATGACACTTTCATGTTAGAACAATAGTTTCTGAACAAGGAGATACCAATTTGTGAGCAATTTTGTTGTCATAAGACTGATTTTTCCTTCACTTGCATGGACTTTGAAGATTCACCTTTTTAACAGATGCTAAAAAAATGCTGTTTAAAAACTGCTTGACAGAACTAGTCATTATATGAAGAAATACAACTTATTTGCTTAACCTGGAGAAAGTACATTATAGGAGAGCATAGAAAAGTCAGTTCTGTAATTTCAATTTTCCTTATAACTGCCTCTCAGACACATCTCATCCACAGCCATCAGACCATAAAACCAGGTTATTAAGTTAAAACTTGCACTTTAAAAATCCACAAAACCTTTGCTAGGAATATGAACCATTACCACTTTAGTTATTTAGGAGGTCTAGCCATTTTCAACATCATTACAAGGGGCCATTAGACGGACCAAGTCCATACTCTTTATTGATTTAAGGGTCATCCAACTGTACTTAGATAAGTGTTACTCAAATGAGCTGCTATTGAGAGATGATGACTTTCAGAGTTTTACATTTATAGTAGGAAGCAGCCGGGAAAACTAAACATTAGATCCAGCATCTCTGTTTGAAGCCTAAGGTGTCATTAACTTCAATTAAGTTTCTTTTGTGTCTATCTCCCATTTACCTCAGTAACTTTTCTTGTTGGCTCTGGGTGTAAGAGTGAGAGCAGACCACAGCCAAGTGAGAAACCCAGCACGCAGTGAAAAGCAGCTACAAGTGATTAAACAGTTTTTCTGTGGTTTATTATTGTTTTTTTTCCCTTTTGAATTTTTCTGTAGACATATATAGAAATACTTATATATATATGTTTTGACTTTTTGCAAACCTTGTGTGTGGGTAGAGTAGCCACCCACCCACC
>VZRN01002947.1:546506-627264 GCA_013397935.1 Dasyornis broadbenti | reverse complement strand
ACCCACCCACACACCTCAGGCCAGACTATGATCTAAGAAATGTTCTTTGGGCCTTGGCCTTGACAAGCAGCACTGGGGCTGAGCTCCTCTTGAGCTTAACAGAAACACTGTCTCTTCCTGGGAGCTTATGTTGTCTAACAAGCTCCTGGGTTTTTTAATGAACAGCCTTGGAAACTTGTTTTTCTCACCTGCATACAACCCAAGTGGAAATTTTTTTTTTACCAAACTTTCCAAGAAAGTTACTGAGCCGAAATGCATCCAGGATGGACAATTACCATGACTCTCTAGCAGCCCTATAAACAGTGGTCCTAAGTGAGACCCTTGGAGCTCTCCTGAACCACAGTGGGCTTCAGCCAGCACTGTCCCTCTGAGTGGAATGGCTCTCAGCTGATGAACTCTCAAGGTTGCTATACTCTGAGGACTGCCAGAGCCTGGGCTGATAACCCCATTCCTCAAGGATCAGCCCTTTGCCCATTGAGAAGATGCAATGGCATCTGACGTGAGGACTTCACTGAAACTGAGGGAAATTTTTCGGTTATAAACCTTGGATATACTCCTTTAGGTCTCTGTGTGAGTGGGAATATGCTACAGTAAATACACTATGAATGTTGCTCTCTTGGATTCTGAAGTATGTTAAATTTGTGAGTTTGGCCTGTGAGTTACTGTAGTGTTATATAAATTCTATAGAATCTTTGTTAAATTGTTTAAGTGCTGTTAAGTGCTGTTACTTTAGGCCTAAACTGTTGGTCAAGTCCAGAGCTAAGTTTGGCAAGGGGCTCCTCTCTGAACCTTGTGACTCAATTGGAGGGTCCCCCTTATTTCTTTTATCCTTATCCTTTCCCATCCTTACCCTGTTCCTATCACCAGCCTCCACACAGATCAACATTAACCATCTAATAATTGGTAAATGTTGCCAATGAACTTTGTTGTGCTTTCACTTTTAAATTAGACCTGCTTTTGATACCTTTGCTGGTGATTCTTTGAGGCACCTAAAACACTCATTTGTTTCACATTGCAATGATAGTGCAGCATAAACATTTTAAAGGTAACCATAGCCACATTTCCTGGACAGAAAATTAATGATGTGATCAGTTAGTAGTGCAGCTGTATAATTTGTCTTCAAAAAATCCCTTTTACCTTTTTTTCTGCTTGCTTTAAAATATTTGACCCTTCTGTTACACATAGAACAGCCTCATTGCTAAACCCATGCTGTTGGAGAAGTTCTCCTCAGCAGGAGCTCATTAACACAGGAGGACCCAATGTTTTCCTCTGTAGAATATGCTTTGGTTCTGCACAGTCTCAAAAAAATCCACTACTTCAGTACTATCAAATTATTACTATTAGCCATCAGTTCATTCTAACTAAACCACATGCAATATTTCTGCCACCAAAGATACTTAAAAGATTGATGGCTTGAATTTGCCTTGAAGCTTTATGGAAAATGACTGATACACTAATGAACAACAAAAAGTGTCATTGTGACTACAGAGAAAACTGTTCTATCTCAAATTCTCAAAGATACTTTGAGAACAGAGAATTTTGCTGTTAACTGCAAAAGACACATGACTTCAACCTTTGGTTTTCTCTCTCCTGACTCTGAGAAACCATTTAACCCCTTTCTAGCTAGCTTATGGAATAATGAATCATGAATTAAAATCATGAATTAAAATAATGAATTAAAATCATGAATTTATACTGACACAAAACTTTGTATGAAGGGGTGGAGAGCCAGACAGACATAGTGGCTCTGAAATCCAAGCCCAAAGATTTCACTACTTTCCAAATTAAACAGACAGTAACACTTCCAATAAATGTCTATTCATCCTTCAAAAATATCTTTTTGTATTACCATTCCTTCATTTTACTTAAATTGGTATTTTCAAAACATAAAAGTTTTGTGTTCTCTAAACATTACTCTCATAGCATTTTTAAATGACTGTAACTACTTAAGAAAGATGTTATTATCTTTAAACATATTTATATTTTATAACAAAAGTATCTGAAACCAAACCTAGTGTTCTAACATACAAAGTTATTTTGATACGCAGTCTTTTATGCATAATAAACGTGAGGTAGTTTCAAAACTCAGGTTTGCACATAAAGCACACAATGAAAGTACAATATAAATAAAATAGTTTATTACAAGTATTTTAAAAGAGCTCTACAATATGCTTTCAAAACATTTATACAGCATTTTGTTTTTCAATATGAAACAATTCACATAGGGAGAAAAAAATCTCAATACATAACTATAGTCAATGTACTAAATTTGTCTGTCATACAAAAAGCATAGTATCTACAGACTGAGACTTTTTCCTGGTTTTATTCTCACTGAAAGTGGAAAAGAGTAACATGTACGAAAATAAAAGTCTTTTTACCCTTCACTTCATATTTACCAAGTACCACAAAGTTCCTGCCACTTCAAAAATTGTAACAAAATCAAACTCATTTTACTTAAATAAATATGGATCTATTTAAATAGTGAAAACAATGTCATGTATCTTACAGGTATGTTAATTTAGAAATAAGTTTAAGTACTTCAGATTTCAACTATTCAAACGTTGCATAACAAAGAAAGTATCCTAAAAGGTAGTTTTGTCAGAGGAAAAAAAGAAGAAACAAACTTCATTCTTGCTCATAATGTATGAAGCTCCACTGCACTTCTTGCCAGCCCCACTGGCACAATGGACAAAACCATCTACTTACCAGAAAGTGTAACTACAAATTCTATTAATACAAAATCAGAATTACTTAATTTCAGCTAAAAGTAATTTTCAGTCTCTTATATTTAATGTAATGAGCACATGACTTCCTGACAAACTGCTCCTCTGAATTATTATCTTATCTTAGAGAACATTTCTTTTACTGGTTCACTATGTATGCTAGAAGGAAAGGAGACTGGAACAGATAGTAAGTCCATTTGTAACGTTAATGATAATTTGTCTTCTTTTCTTACAGAAAAATAGTTCAGTAAAGTATGAATTGGCCAAAAACGGTAGAGAAGGCAAGGGATATACCAGGAAGTGGAGTTAATGAAGTGGTGAAATGGATTGATTGATTATAAATCCTAGTATTATAGCATTGCCTCCTTGTATTTTATATAAAAAGGGAAATGAACTAATTCTTCATCTATTGCTCTCCAAGCACATTACAAAGCAGGTTTTTTTTTTTTTCTATCCTATAGAAATCAGAATGTTCTCTATTGCCACATCAACATTCTTCTCATTAAACTTTCTCCCCTTTATCTACTCTCTTCTTTTTTTGTGACTTTTATCTATATGGGATAAATACAGCAAGTATTTTTGCTTGCAACATATGGGGAGCCAGAAGAAGCTAAAAGGACCTTTTTTCCATATTTTGGAGATTACCTTTTTGTCTTTACTGTTCTGATAGTTATCTTGAACATAAAATACTATATATGAAACTTCTAAACTGTCTTACTCATGGAACATTGCAGGTTGCTGCATCACTACTGATACAATATGAATGTGTATTTATAAATTAGCCAAAGAGAACACGAAGTCTGTTGCGTGTTTAAAAAACATCTCAACATTAATACCTCACAAATTATATCAAGTAGACAGTCTGAAGACAGTAAATTAACTTCACCAGGTCATCTCTGCAATAGAAAATATAATCCTCTTCAGTTAATTGTTTGGCCTAATATGAGTCTTTTATAATTATCCAATCAAAACATTTAAAAATCTTATGAGACATTATGCAGTTTTGATAAAACTAATACATTCTCTGCTTGTTCCTCAGTGGAACTAAGCTTTAAGCTCTCTTTTAAGCTCTCTTTAAAGTGAGTAACGTGGTGTCTTTTCAAATGTGGGGCCTGTCTGAATTTTTTTCCACAAACTAAACATTCAAATGGTTTCTGTCCAGCATGCATTAGGTGATGTCTTTCAAGCTTAGAAGGAGATTTAAAAGTTTTAAAGCAGATACTGCATTGATATAATTTGTTAACAACTTCACTTTTTTCAGTACCTTCAGAAAAATCATGCCAATAGCTGTAACAGCTTTGCTCTGTTTCCAACAATTTACTGCACAAATGTGGCTGTGGGTTTCTACTGCTGGTGTCAAGAACAAAATCCCCTGACTCGATTTCAACTTTGATTTCAGCTTCTTGGTTTGACTGAATCAACTCACATTCTTGGAAACCAGATGGCTGTGAAGGTGTTTGAGAATAACCTGAATAACCCACAGGCTGAGAAGACTTAAATTCAATGCGATCTCCCTGATGATTGAAAAGTTTGTTCAGGTTTTCAAATTCTGCCTGGCAAACAGGGCTTTTACAGGGTCTCTTTTCACTATGGGTGAGCTGATGTCTTTTTAAGTGAGCTGACTGTCTAAATGTCTTTCCACAAACATTACAGCCAAAGGGCTTTTGTCCCGTGTGTATAAGATAATGTCTTTGAAGTTTGGATGAAGATGGAAAAATTTTTTCACATCTGTCACATTTACACACTTTGTGTCTGTTATGTATATTTTTAGCAGAAGCTGAAAAAGCACAGTGAAGTACTTCTGGATTATCAAAGAAACTATCATGGGTTGAACAATAAAAAGCATGATCTTTATTATCCAGTGAATCATCAATGTTTAACATGCTTTCACCAGTAAGCACACCTTTTAAATTACTGCTCAAGTTGGGAGGTTGTGGATACTCTTGCCAAGGCAATGGCACAGTAAACGTTCTTTTCATCCGATTACGGACTGATTTGTGCATGTCCCACCTGCTCTGGCAATCCTTGGAAGGTTTAGTGGGCACATGCTGATCACAACGCTGATCTCTAGCTGCAGCCAGGTCAGGACTTCTAACGTGACCTGATTTAATTTTTTTTCTGTCAGTCAGAGAAAAATCTGTTGCCTTTCCTCCAGTATGCTTCAGTTTCATCACGGTCTTCTTTTTTCTGTTAACTGTGTGTCTGCATGCTGTTGCACCATTATTTGAACTTCTGCTGTCTCTTGAGTAACAACATTTGTGCAAGTTTAGAACATGCTCTGTTTCAAAACACTGCTCACATGCTGGGCACTGAAAGGGTACAATATAAATTGAATGTACATCATGTGGGTCATTCTCCTGTGACTTGTGTGTGTCAGCATTCTCAAAACTACCCCTCTTTCCTTCCAATAGGTTGTGTGGTCTGGGATATTTAAGAGCCTTTGCTTTGCATACAACATTGGGCAAAGTCTTATTTCTGGCATGGAGCTGTTTATGCTTCATGAGTTTGCTGTGTATTTTAAATCCCTTCTGACAAAAACAGCACTGAAAAGGCCTTTCTTCTGTGTGTGTGAGCTGATGAATTTTCAAGTGTGTTGACTGTCTGAAAGATTTGCCACATGAAGAACACTTAAAAGGTTTCTGGCCAGTGTGAATAAGGAAGTGTCTTTCTAGCTTGGATCTTGATGGAAATGTCTTGTTACATGATTCACAAGCGTGAGTTTTCTTCTTTCTCCTTCTGGCACCATGTAGATGATCTGACTTGGGACACTGATGCAGCATCCACCTCTCTTCAGTTGTAAAAGGTTTCCAGCATACAGAACAATGAAATATGCCACAGGCAACCCTGTCTTGCTCAGAATTCACATAGTTTTCTGCTTCCTTTGTATCATTCTCATAATTTTCGTTATGAAGCTGCTGATGTTTCAAGAAAGTGATTACATTTTTAAAGTTTCTATAACAAACAATACACTTAAAAGGCAGATTATGGGTTAACTGATGCCTCTCCAGGTGGACTAGCTGCCTAAATGTTTTATTGCATACATGACATTCAAATGGCTTTTGACCAGTATGTATGAGATAATGCCTAGCTAATTTTGATGGAGTTTCAAACTGTTTATAGCACATATCACAAATATATGGCTTTTTCTTGGGTATCTTGACAGCTGTTACACAATGCTGAACTTTTAACATTTTTAAAAGGCAATTACACCTCGCCTACACTTAATTTCTTCAGATAGGTATTTCAAATGAAATCATCAATTGCATACTAAGATGGAGAGCTGTAGAAGCAGCAAATTTTCTTAGGAGAGATATTCTTAAATCCCACAGGTCCCTAAAATAAGAAAGAGAGTATTATTTAGCCTACATTAATACATAATTGCCTAAGTTTGTCTCTTGTTTTCTACATAAGATACCAAAAGTATTAGCATACTCTTGATTTAATTTAGCTTAAAATACTTGCCTTGTAACAGAGCAATTACTAGTTATGTTACATGATACAGAAAAACTAGATTACTTTCCAGAAGAAAAACAATTCATCTGTGCTATAAATGCACCTGTTCTTCCAAATAATATACAGTTCAGCTACCTTATATTCATTAAAAAAATTCAAGAACTTATTGTAATAAATGTCTTCCCTACAGCAGTAATTCTAACTCCCAAATATAATATTTATGAAGATGAGAGAAAAAAAAACTAAGATTTCTTGCATTTCAGAAATACATTAAATGAATGCAGTGTTAGTGAAAAGATAAACACTTAGCTTCAGTATACTGTTAAATTTACTATTCGTGTTTCTGCATCTTATCAGCTGTATCCAGCTGTATAATCAATTTTGATTTCTCTCAAAACGGCAAATGCTGGAGCCAGTCAGCAAGAGCAACACAATAGCCATGAACTACAACTGTAACAAAGACAACTCCTAAAACATGGAAAGAACAGAGACTATGTTCACTATCTCCCTATGAAGTTAGAATATCAGGGTTGTGATACCTAACAATGCATATATGAAATCTTCATGAATACTAAGGTAGTTATCATAATTCATCATAATTATTGTTTCAGTCTAAGCCAAAATAATGAAATAAAAGTTTTAATTTTCTTTGAATTTTCAATTGCTGTAACACAATTGGGCAAGCTACTGAGGTTCAGCTCAATGACTTAAAAGAAAAAATACTTTGCAAGTTCCTGAAAGCAGGACAAGTTATTAAAATATTCGTAGGAACATCTAGAAAATACCTCAAGCAAACATTTCGCCCCACCTTTCCACTTTGAGGCCAACCTATGTCTAGACAGCCTTCAAAGTGGTCTTAAAAACTCCAAGTGTGGGAGATTCCTTAACCTCAGCAGGGCTCCTGCTTCACATTCTCATGAAGCTTTTCCTTGCACTCAGCTGAGCCTTTCTTTACTACAAAGTTATTGTCATTGTTCTCTGTCGCAACTTCATGTATTCAAGTCTGCTTTCTCCCCTTTTGTTCTAAAACTAGAAAAATTCTGGGTTTTCTACATATTGCTTTTAGGTCCACAAAAAGAAAAAAAGAGGGAAAAAAGAAAAATTAGTGGTTTTAATCATCTCTGGACTAATTTCAGTTGGTCACTTCATTCCAAAATTGCAGCATCTAAGACAGATTAAGTATTCCAGTCCACAAGCATAGTAGAAACAAAAAGAATAAAATTACCTCTATATTACCTATATAAAAGGGATGAAGGGAGCAAACTTTAAAGCAAGAGCATAACAATTATCATTTGTGAGTTGTAATATCAAGCTACTATGAATTATAGTTAATAGAAATGTCTTGTGTATCTCAAAGTTATTACAAGTTGCATAGTCATCCAACACACCAGCAGAATAAAAAATTCGTTTCTTCAGTGCCTCCAAAACCTCACTTCACAAAGAGTTAATGTCATTATTTTGAAAAAATTCAGAAAAATCCAAAATGTCTATTTAAAGTAATAGCAAAAAATAAAAGCCTACTGCAATTTAAAGCAAGTTACAATGAGATTCAAGAAACATGCACAAAGACTGAAAATATCTGGTGAATCAAGATTTTTCTTAAGCTTAAAGGAAAGAAAAACTGGTCACGAGGTAAAATTGTTCCACCCCAACAGGTATGTTCCTGTATAACTGTGGGCCTCAATAAAGAACATTTGGATGTCCACCTTAGGTGTGATTGTCACTACACTGAGGAGTTTCTTAATCTCACTGAAACAGTTCAGAAGAGATAAAGCAATTGAGAAAGTCAACTTTTCCTTTCCTATTCTCTTTTCCTGTAGAATTTTAACAGCTACTCAATTTCAGTCTTCTTTTGAAGATGCAAGAAAACACAACACTTTTAGGAGACCCCCTTTTCCTCCCAGTTGTTACCACATCATCTGAAAGCTGGGAGTTTAGAGAGAGTAGGTGTGTGACACCAAATACTTTCTAGTTTGTGCTACCATGAAGCTGAAGACAGGCAGGCTGAGAAAAGGAGAAATGATCCTCTGCTATGCTGAGTTTCTGTGCAGTTCAAGGCAGCCTCCATTAGCAGGGAAAGAAAACCTCCTGAGGAAGAACTGTAAAGAGTTCTGAATTTCAGTTAACATACTGTCATACAGATCTAATTTACACATCAGGAAAATGCTCAAACACTACAGTGACATGCAAAGAAAAAAAGTCCGAAGTAAGAGACAGCTGTGGCATATTACACAGGGGATTTTGTATTTAGCTTATAAATTTTTTAAGATTCTATCTGGTGAATGAGGAAAATGCTCTGTAGTACAAGGTGTCAAAAGCAGAGTAGAGCTTCTTGCTGTGATCTTCTTGCCCTGTGAAAGACTGAAGGCCCAGATAAGCTAAACCAAGGGGATGCATGGGAAGGAGAAAGGAGCCAAGATGGGCATTACTGTGTGGCCCAAATATATTTTCAAATCCTATTTACTAAAGACAGGCTTCTCCACATCTATTTCAGGGTGCTCTGTGCCTTGGACACCTAAGGAATAAACATGCTGCTGCTAAAGATCAAAGACAAAAGACAAGCTTGGAATATTGCTTCCTGCTAGCCTTGAAAGTACACAGACTTGTCCTAATTAGAGTTAGAAAACATACCTCCCTATTTGATAAGGATTTAGTTTATGGCAGAAGTCCAATTTAATACTAAACTGACACTACTTTTCATCTTGGCTGCAAGGTCATGCAGGAAAATAGAATCAAGAACTTAACGTAGGTCATTGCAAGTTCATAAAGGACCCTCCTAAGTAGTACTGTTTGATGATTAACTGTTTCCTTAATATTACAGATGGCAGCAAGCTGCAAAAAAATAAAAACATGATGGAAAAAAATTCTGAATTCTAATCCAGTCTTTACTAATCAGAAAGGTTTGCACTGAGGTGTTTTGTGCCTTTAAAAAAACAAAACAAACAAGCTCCAACAAAAAAGTTAACAACCAACCAGGAAGGGCACTTCAATAAAAAGAAAAGCAAGCTCTTAAATTTAGGACAGAATAATCAACGGGAAGGGGAATATCTTACTAGGTTATAGGGCAGAAAAGATCTAGAGTCTAAGTTGGAACAGAAGGTGAATCTACCAAGGGCTACCATCCATGCCAGGATGGGTGAACAGATATAAAGCTTTGAGAGAACATAAATCTACCTTATTGCTTCCTTACTACTGTTTACTATTCAGCTGGAATACTCTATCCAGTTTTGAATACTGCCCTTCAAACTGAGTCAAACATATGAACTAATTGGAATGGATGAATTCAGAGAAGAGGATCAAGAATGATCTGAGCTTAAATACAAAATACACAAGAAAAGATTAAAGTAACTGGGAATATTTAAGTTAAAAAAGAGGAGACATAATTAAAAAAAATAACACACGCACCCTGCAAAACAAAGCAGAAGAAGCACCTTTAAGGGAAACAGAAATAAGCTATTCCCTGAACCATTTATTGTTTTGAATGAAAATGGATTCAAACTACAGTAGAGAGGATTCAAGTATATTATTGTCCTTACTGCTGCAAAGTTTTTCTTACTCAGCATACAAATAAGTTATGTGGGGAGACTGCCTACACTGGAGGTCTCCAAAGAACGTTGTACAAATGCTTCTCAAATTCCCACACCCATACAGCTGACCCTATACAGGATACCCATTCTTGCTTGTTTTCTGGTGACTCATTATTGTAATTTAAAATAAGCCATTTAGGAATTGAAAATTCAATATATTTCAAAATTTGCCACGCTGGATTCTTCCACATTATTATTAGTATATTTTCAAAATTTTGAGGCATGCTAATGCTTAAAATTTCCCAGAAACAACTATATAAGAAAACAAATTATATTAATAGATGCGTGAAGAAACGTAAGGTGCCTCCAGTAAGACTAATGACATAAGAAAAAAGTGAAAATCTAGCTGTAGATTTATGAAACATAGCATGCCAGAGAGAGGAACCTGAGCACCAAGACAAATACACTGGCCGCTGGATTTCCTCACCAGCTCTCCCGAGAGAAAAGTTTAGATTGCTACAATGGGGGAACAAATCACACCAGAAATGAAACCTTCACCTGACCGTTACACCCAAATCAACATCAGGCATTATGGCTCCTCAAAGCTAACACCCTTCATTCTCCCCTGTTTTCCTTGTAATTTTCCAAAACACTTCCTGAAGCAAACCAAAGTAAAAGACGTATGATGGTGAAGCAGGGTTCTTAAACAAGAAGTTCTTAAACAAGGGTTCTTAAACAAGAAGTTTGTTCTTAAACAAACCTACATTCTGCTTCAGGGGCCTGAGACCTCGGGGACTGGCACCAACACTGCCGCAACACACGTAAATCCAGTTACAAACCTAAGAGCAGGTGGTGAGGCGGCCCTTACGGACAGCAGACCGCGTGCACACAGACGCACACATACACATATGCGCACACACACACACACATATGCGCACACACAGCCCGGGGCGGCTCTCCCTCGGCGCACAGCGGGTCCCTGCCGGGCCCGCGGCCCCGCCGCGCCTCCTTCCCCCGCACGGAGACACTCCCCCCTCCCCGCACAGCCCGGCCCGGCCCCGCGGCGCCGGGGCTATGCTCGGCCCAGGGGAAGAGCGGGGACCGGGGGCGAAGAAGGGAGCGACCTGGAGAAGCAGCTACCGCACCTCCACCTTCCTCGTCTCTCCCGGGACTGCTGCCGCCTAAACCCTTCCCCCCGGATGGCACCGGGACAACGGGAAACCCGGTCCAGAGCTTTCCGTTCCCCCGCGCAATCCGGCCCCGCCTGCAGCCGCTGGGCCGGGGCCGTGACGAGAGGTGGAGAAGGCGCCCTTGGCTTCATTTATGCTCAGGCAGAAAATGCCCCGGCTCTGCTGATGAATTTTTAGTTGCTGTGACACATTGTTGCCTACAAATAATACACATTTTCTACTTCAGCATCCTAAAAGCAAATAACCTATTCCCGGTGTTTGCAGGGTTGCAACTAAAGCACGATGGCATAGTTATACCCGGTTGTGTTAAAAGCATTGTAAAGTCAAACCTGGCCTAAAAGGCCAGAAAATGGTAGCTGGAAGGGAAGGGGGAAAGAGACACTCGCTCGGGAATTCTAAAAATAACAATAACATGTGCACACAAAGGTGACAGTTTTGCCTCCTCTGCAGGAGAGAGGGATCAAACAAATGCAGGAGCTCGTGGATTGAAGGATGGACGGGTGCCCTGCAGCAGTCAGATCTCACTTGGTGGCCACAGCTTGTCTGAAGTTACCTCAGAGGAATGGCCAGCAAAGAGCTGAAGACACACAGAAAAAGACAGAAACCATTTACAGTTGGGTCCTGCATCCAGTTCAGGGGTCCCCAGCACAGGAATGACATGGATCTGCTGGAGCAAGTCCAGAAAAGGTCACAAAAAATGTCAAGGACCTGGAGTACCTCTCCTGTGAAGACACACTGAGAGAGTTAGGGCTTTTCAGCCTGGAAAAGTGAAGGCTCTGGGGAGATCTTACAGCGGCCTTCCTGGGCTTAAAGGAGTCTCATAACACTTTCCAAGGCCCATAGTGACAGAACAAGGAGCAAGAGTTTTAAACTGAAAAAAAGAAGTAGATTTAGATCAGACATAAGGAATGAATATTGCACAAATAAGAGTGGTAGCACTGGAACAGGTTGCCCAGAAGCTGTGGATGCCCTATCCCTGGAAGTGTTCAAAGCCAGGTTGAATGGGCTGTAAGCAACCTGGTCTAGCAAAAGATCTCCCTGTACACAGCAAGGGGTTAGACTACATAGAGTGATTTTGTCCCTGCCAAACCAAATCACTCTATGATTCTGTCTCAGAAAAGTACATGTAAACGGCACAGCAAAGTGTAAGAGATTAATCGTAAATAGTAAAACACAAGGACATGGATGAGGCTGGTTATGTTGGCCCCATTGGGAGAGCGAATTTCTAGTCACTAGACTTCTGACTTAGCCACCTGCATTTACAGCTCAGTGTGGACTCCATTAGTCAAATCTTAAACTCTCTATTGAGAGCACATGAAGACAGATTGCAGATTTTTTTCTGGTTTTTATTTATTATTTTTAAGGTATCTGCCATATCCCAGGAATTACAGAGGACCAGCAGATGTCTTCTGTGCTTTCCTTTTTCCTTTAAAGAAAAAGGACAGCTCACCAAACCTCACCTATTTAAACAGCAGCTAATTGATTTGACCATATTTGTGAGTGAAATTGCAACAGTGAAGACAAAAATAAGTCATTCCCTGAGATAAAGTTCATTAGAGGTTTATTTTTTTTTATAAAGATGCATTTTCCTAAGAGCTTTGCTTATTATCTTTTGTTCATGCAGACTGAAATTAAACAAATAACTACTTGCATGTGCAGCATTAATTTCTTAGAAAAACGTAACTGCCAGCTCACTCTTCCTTTTTCAGCTGTCGTTTTGCTGAGACTCCATCTCTGTACAATGGATGAGGCTAGGATCTGGCTCTTAGCAGGAGGAACAGAAGAGGGCAGAACCAACAAAAAATCAAAGATGTAAATTAGTAAAGTTTTTAAAAGGCTGCAGTAACTTATGTTGTCTTTCTCCTCTGGGTGTTAAGCCCTCTCTCCTAGTCCTACTGGAAATTCAAGTAGAAATCATCTATGCTGAGGAAACGCCAAACAACTGCTGTATATATAAAAAAATAATTGTTTACTCATAATTGTTGTATACATCAATGAAAGAGATGTTGGCAGCATTTACAGTATCTCTGAAGATACCTAGAAACAAATGTCTGTAGAACAATCACTACTTCTTAGCTTAGCAATGTTAGGAATCAAATCATTCTCATCACCAGTGGTATATATAACATCTGACCTAGTTTGAAACACACAAGCCAACTTTTAACTGTACAGGACAAAATTTATTTCCATTTAAGCTTAAATCTCAAGCAAAGAACTTACTGCTGATTGTTGCTTCAGTAGCACACAGTCACGTATTAACCTCACTGAAAGGGAGCCAAGTCTTGTGGTTAAAATGGGGATTGGGACAGCCTAGAGCTGAAAGCTTGGAAACACTATATGACCACACGCAAGTCACTTAGGCTTCTAGATGTCAATCCCCTGGCTATAAAATAATAATTGCCACGTGCATCTAATAAAGCTATTCAGAAGTATTATTTGTCATTTAATAGCTGCAGATCACCTAAAGATATATATTTTTCTTTTTAAAGCATCTATTTCATTTTAAAGTATATCCAGCATTAGCAGCCTCTTCATGAAACCTCTGGTCTGGTCTAGTCTGAAGCAAGTACACAAGCGGATGAGTTCTATATGTACCTGGTAACAAACTAGTGCAGCACACCCACAGCTGGTGTAGATTGTTGTAGCTCTCTTGATTTTAATGAAGCTGTTGCAATGAATACCAGCTGTGAATCTTCTTGTGTAGTTCTGGAAGTTAGCAGAAAGTGTAATCCAAAAACACTAAATCAGTTGTAACAAAACAGGTGAATTAATTCAATATGTTTTTTGTAGAAAACACTGCAAACACACAGAGTCATTTATATGTTTTTATGATGCCAAAGGAAAAATAGGCATGGTTTTTAGGAAATCATGTTGCAACATTGCAGAAACAATGCAAGACCTCCTAGGAGTGGAAAGTGGATTTCTTTTAAATCTAAACTGATTTGAGCCATTCACTTATGCCTTCTTCCCACATCTTGGTTGTGGATGTGTCTTTTTGTAACCTAACCCTGCCTATTTTCACAATCCTGTCCCACTTCAGAAAGTCATTGGGATTTACTCACTGCCCTTTGCTTCTCATCTTGTGTGATGCAAAGCTGTAGGTAGATGTGTGCTGGGATCTTGATGACCTGTTAATCGAGGTGCTATGGATACACACCATTCTTGTAACTATTCTCCAGCTGGTTTTCCCTTCTGATGCTTCCACACCTAGATGTTGTTATTCATCTCCATGCACACTAATATTAACATTTTGTAGCAGTTTTCTACATACTAAGAATATGCAGAATATGCAGAATGTGCATGCTTTGGTATACACATTATCCTTGTTTTACTTATCTAGATAAGGTTATATTTAACAGATAATAATCCTGGAGCATACTGAACTGATCTGCATGATTGTTATCTAACTTGGCACTTGAGAGGTTATACAGAATTAGCTCTAGTGATATAGCTATAGTGTTACATGCAGGATTCTTTTTTAATTTTTTTTTTCAAAAAAAAATGAAATGTGAACAATAAACAATAATAGAATTCCTAAACTTCCCTTAAATAAAAAATGCGTAATAGGATAGTTTCACCAGCTAGTGCTGAATTTCAAAATCCTGAAATGCTGAATTGTTCCTTGATTTGTGAAAGAAAACTTTATACAAGACCATCAGTTACATAATCCTTTTACCTGATCATTCTAAATGCATATTGCTCAATTTCTTGTAGAAGGCACACTATCTGGAGTAAGTATTACCATCTCAGTCTCAATTTTAACAGAAAATGAGTGATTAGTCTTTTTGTGGGTATATGCTGTAGTCTGTTAATATGGAAAGGCAGACCTCATTCAAATACATTTCTATTCTCTTTAATTTTTAGGAAGTATAAGATTTTGTCTTAAAATATTGTGAAGATGCCTCTGCAAGCTGACAGTTGGCAATTCAATTATACGAGTTGCAGGGACAATCTGTGAGGTAACTGCAACACATTATCATTAATCTGCTTGTCTGCTTTTGTAAGGTGTTCCCTACTTTAAACACGTGCTGTATATGCAATGTGTTACAGCGATTCCCCTGGTGTTATTTTTATTGTGTTATAGGCTAAATAGACACATAACACAGTATATAACTTGCTAATGTGTCAATTAATGCCACCTCAGGGCGTCAGTAAATTGCAAAGCTTTTGAAACTGTGAATATGCCTTTCATGTAAGTCTTAGGTTTCTTCCTTTTTCTCTTGTCCTATTTTCTGCTTTTTTTTTTTTCCTAAATAGTCCATCTTAAAGCCCTCTGGTGCATAACAATGAATTGCCTTGAGGGAAGATACTTGTTTAATGAATCTGAGAAATATGTATTCTACACGTGCAAGTATCATATTTTATTTGATTAAGCACTGTGTGGCAAGAGCTCCATAAATTCTCTCTGTATGCTCAAAACAGAAAACAACTTTTAATGAATTTTTTGAGAAAAGTAAACTTTTCCAGCCAGATTTATAAAAACATAGGGAAAAGAAAGAGAATTTTCAAAAGAATATGATGAAATTGTAAAGGCAATACATCTAAGTCTATGAAATGTAAGAATAATTATTTTTCAGTACCTTTAAGATACAGTTGTGCCTAACTGCAATCACTTTCATTAACTTTCTGGCTTTGTCTAGCAATATATTATGCTTTGTTTAGCAGTATATTTCAAAATAATTTTCTTATCTGGTATAAGGTACTCGAAACTTATACACAAATCAGTGTATGTAGCTGTTAATTTGTTGAGTGAAAAACCCACAAATTGCTGGCTCACAGCCCTTAATCTTTAGAATCCCTTAAGAATCCCTGCTTTGAAATTAGTTGCAGGCTCTATCAATTATGTCTGTTTAAATGGACAAACCTAATTACTACAGAAGAGCAATTGATTTTTAAATTACCACTGATTGCACAGTGGGTATCTCAGTGGGAAGACAGGTACATTCAGGCTCTCAAATGTAATCAATATATTAATTAATCTACAGATTGACATATTCCATAGAAAGTTCCCCTTCTCTTCACCTCCTTCCTGTATATTCATTTGTTTCAATTTAAAAGACATTTCTGATGCTATAGAAGTGAAAAATTAAAATGCAATATAAAATTGCACATGCTGTGTCTAATATGTGAATTTTGAGTTTCTGACTTTGCACATCCATTGCCATTTGCTAGGCTACAGGGCTTCTAAGTGATAAAGTATTCCTTGCAATACTGAAATATTAAATTGTGCAATATAATTCCAAGGCATATGTATGCGTGTAGGAGCTAAAAATGACTTTTCATAAAATGGAAATTAATTCCTTTCATGGAACTAGTAAAATGAACATAAACAAAAACAGATCTGGAGAAGACAAAATGTTCTCAGTATTGTGCCCACTGCTGGGCTCCCCAGTTCGAGGGAGAGCTGGACATACTGGAATGAGTCCAGAAAAAAGCCACAAAGATGATTAAGTAGCATCTGCTCTGTGAGGAGAAGCTCAAAGAGCTGTGACTGTTCAGCCTCAGAAAGAGAAGACCTAGCAGTGATCTTATCAACGTGTTTAAATACATTATGGGAGGGAGGAATAAGGCTGGAACTGGATTCCTCAGTGGTCACCACTGCAAGGGCAAAAGGCAAGAGGCACAGACTGAAAACAAGGAAATTTCACCTAAACAAGGGGGAAAAAATCCGCAACTTTTTTGCTTTGACAATGGTAAAACACTTGAAGAAGTTGCCCAGAGATGTTGTGAGGTCTCCATCCTTGGAGGTATTAGGGACAAAAGTAAATGTAGTTGAATCAAATATAGCTGATTCTAATTTAGAACTTATTTACATTGGATTTTTGCAAGTGGTATGTGCACTAAAGAATAGCTGGTTATAAAAACAACCTTCTAAATGATCACATACAGACTACATTTTGATTAGCTGGTGGATTAATAGAAGTTGGTCTTCAAGTTTATTGATTTCAAAAGAAACGGTGAATTTCAAGAAATTAGAAGAATTAATAAAAGCAAATAGTGGTCAACAAGGAAAGATAAAGTGATGAGAAGCATAGTGGTGAAATAAGATTTACTGAAAGTCAAACATTATAAGTCTTAAAAAATATATAACAAAAGGTTCTTTATCCACATAAATTTAAGAGAATATTAAATGACATCCCTGTGCACTGAAGATGAAGGAGCAATGGAGAATAAACTCTGCTTGGTTCAAAATGCATTTGAATATTTTGCCTCAATTTTCAATATGGATCACAAAGTAGGTGAAAGGAGAGGGAGGCTGAGAATCTTAAGTAGCAGCAAAACTTGTAAGGCTTGAAGTGAGACAATTAGGAAAGCTGTATGTTTATTTTTCCAGAAATATAATAGCAGTAGAACATGAAACACTTGACCACCTGTGGCAGCAGGAAGTTGGATTTGATGAGCCATTAAATCCTTTCTATTCTTAAACATCAGTGCCCCTGTACTGACTTGCCCAAAAACTCCTGTCTGTCAATGCAATTAGTTTTATCTACACTGCAGAAAATCTTGACAAATCAAATTGTCAAATTGTCAAATTACTTGATAACTCAAGAAATACGTTGAAATCTAATAGATGTGTTTAATGTCAACTAAAGTCATATTGCAAGGAGGATAAAATTAAAAAGGAAAATACACTTTTGGCTTCTAGGGCTAGGTATTTACTTGCGTAAAAATCTGTGGGATTGGATATTAAGGTAAAAGATATTTTCCATCTCTCAGTGCTTCACCCTGCTGACTTCAGATTTAAATTACCTTAACATGAGTAACGAAAAGAAGCAAAGAGAAATTTGGTAAATTTTACACAACTGCCAAGTCCTCCAGTTATTAAAATATATTATGGGTACTCATGTCAGCCTATGCATTTAACTTGTGTGTCTGTGTCTACTCCAGAACTGTCATGAGAGTGTAACACCTTTAAATGCCAGCCCACATTTGTCTACTGCCCTTTGCATTTGAGAGCCAGGAAATGCTGATTTTTCAGGATCCATCCCTTACTTCCACAGTTTGTCTACCTGTTACTATATGTTATGGACATTGTCAGATGTTTTAGTTGTTTAAGTCCTCTTGAGGTCCCTCATGTGAAACAATATATCTTGGATGTCTGGTCAATCCTAAGAGCTCCATGTAGTCCTCTTAAAATCTGGCAGTGGTTGTATTCCCATTTTTGACACTCTGACTTTCATCTGTTCACCATCCCTGTCTATCCTTGCCTAGTGGGGATGTTGGGGCTCTCTAGGACAAAGTCCAACCTACTTTGTTTGCTTGACATCAGTCATCTGGTATCACTGCACAGACTGACAGCATAAACAAGCTGTCAGGCTTAGGCATGAAGTTCCAGGACCTGTCTTCACCTAACATACGTTCTTGAGTTAGCCAGAAGAAGAAGAAGAAGCTTTCTTACTAGTTGTTCTGAATGGGCTACCCAGAGCTAACCCTGAAAGATTTCCACAGTCAAACAGTATGGCTTCAAAACCGACTCTGATACTTCATCTGCCCAGCAGTGTGATCACTACCATATAGTTATTCTGAAAAACCTGGTGCATTCTTTAGTTTCCAACTTCTGCATTAGCCCTAGGTCAGAAATCAAATAACGTTATGAACAACTTCTGGGCTCTGTGGTCTGAGTTTGGTAACTTTGCATTCAAACTCTTCTTTCAATAAGTCAAAAGCTGAAGGTGCTTCACTGTGTCAGTTCTGTCTTTGATCCTGCAAAAGCATGCCACAATTTTGCCATCCTATAATGAAATCTGATTTTACATGGGACATTTTTTTCTATACATTTTCTACACATCTTTTGTATAGTAACAATAACTTCGAAAAGATAAGAAGACTTCATAACCTGTTGAAATTCCACCAATTAATAGATAAACAATCCCAGCACGTAAAAGTCACCTGGCAGAGACCAGTACAGCATACAGAAAGATTAGAAACCAAAACACCAGTCCAAAGAGAAGGTTTTCTTTCTGTTACTGAATGCTGACAACTGGAGTGAAAGGAAAATGGTTCCATATATCCCATTACTTGCCTTAGCACATTTTGGGAACCCAATGACCACAAACAAACAGAACCTCATATGTTTTACCCAGATTTCTGAGTTAGAGAAAAAGATGCTCATTCAGTAGTTGCAAACACCTTAATTTCAAGATGAATGATTGATTAACTAAGAATGCCGTAATTACCTTCTAATCAGCAATAGTCAAAGTTGGCCAATTCAAAATGGCTTTACTGCTCTTCACAGTCCGCCACCATCCTATGTTTTTGTCTGAGTGGACCATAGGATTCCTCTCGGTTCCACTCAATATTTGCTGAGCCATGTCTTTGTTCATATCTTCAGAATCTTTGTTTTAATGCTACAGCATAACTTCAGATATTTGTTCAGGAGCCTATCTATTTTAATCACTGTAAGGAATAACAGATCTCCACTGTCTTCTCCAGGCCACCTACCAGTACCTTGAAAATGGCACTGTTTAGGAGAAAGAAAAACAACAAAACAAAAATGTTAGAAAGAAACAAGAGAAGTTATAGAAACTATTTAGTTTCACTCCTGGTCTGAAATTGTATAATTTTCTGATAGAGGTCCAACAGTGCAAGACATCATAAATCCAACACTATATGCGGAAACAGCAGAGCATTGTGATGTATGACCATGGTGTTCAGCACCATTTAAAAAACACTGTAGTGCAGGGTAATCACAGAAATGCAAAGGAAAGATGTTTAGGTGCATACGTATGGGCACAGCAGGGAGAGAGCTTGTGTTGCAAATCATTGAACCCTGAGAAAAACCTGGCAAATTTCAAAGGTGTATGTAACCCTGGAAGAGCGTGAAATTAAATAACTTAGGATATTGTTTTGATGCACTGAAGTGAAGGACACATTTCCAAACTCTCACTGAATGAAATGTTCTCTCCAGTTTGGGTGTAGCAACTTCTCATTATGTTCACTTATAGCACAGAGAGGGGAAAGATGTACAAGAAAATGTATACTGCAACACAGCTTGCTGGATTCTTCAGCATCAGTCAGCAACATTTATAAAAAAATATAACACTGAAAACTGTGTAATGTATTTTATTTTTAAAACTTACAAAATACATGTGACAAATGGCATCAATTGATCCTGATTTATTTTGCTTGCATGCTGTCATCATCTGTTTTCCTTTGAACAGCCAGCTTGTGACAATACACTTAACGGATGGGATAAAATAGTTTTTAAATTTGATTATACTCTTTACACTTGAACTCCTAAGGTTGTGCTAGCACTTCCATTATGAGCTCCTGTTTTGGCAGGGTTTATGTTGCCATCATAAAAATATGTTTCTGATATAGTCTGGCTACCTAAGATTGCTGTCTAAGGAATAATTAGATTATGTATAATTAAAAATATATTTTTATGTGCACTTCCATATATTGGAACATAGTTAATAAAGATTTTTAGTATCATGATGATCAAAGGCTGACTAGTGCTCCTGTCTTTATAAGCACAGATCTTTTTTTTTGCTCTGCGTCTCCTTCTATACTTGGCTGATAGAACTTTTCAGGTATAATCTCCAACAGGATTCCAGTTACATACTGAAAAGAAAAAATAAACAAAAAGAAACTCCTTTTGTTTCTAAATATTCTCATATATGTAATCATAAATTCCTTTCAAAAAGTGAGAGGTTAAGTACTGCATTAGTTTGCATGCTGAGGATTATGAAACTATAATGATATCATCAGGAAATGTTTTTGTATCAATTAAAATGTTTTTGTATAATGTTTCATTTAATGTTTTTGTATAAATTACATTTTCTTACGTATTATAAAGTCACCAATATTTGTGCAAAGTTTACATTAGTGGAACTGGTCAAGAACTGCCTGATGAAACCACCTTTTTATTAGAAAATACTCATTCAATAAAACTATTTTTTTGAGCCATCTATCAGTTTTAACACAACCTTTTTTGGTGAAGTTATCTCATGTCAAGCATGTGTTTTTCCTGATTGAAACTGGAAAGTGAGACAGCCTCTCTTCCTGAACAAACAAATAGCTACGGCATTCATAGGGGATGTGGAAAATCCCACTTCACTGCTCTGCTCTGAAATTGGCAAAACTGGAATTTAAACCCATGTGTATGTATGTGATGTGTGCCTGAGGCATGAAGCTGCTGAGTGTTGCTGTTTTACTAGTTAAAAGAAAACAGCTCAGAGTTAACCTACTTTGCTGCTGAAACAGAGATTTCCCGAGATCCCTCCCTCTCTGTGCATGTAGCAGCTGCTGTCAGTACAAATTAAAGCACTGTAGTCCCATAAAATATTGTGCCATGTTTACACAGGTACAAGTGATCCCACATAATATGAAGTAGCAGAAAGTCTGCCTCTGGAAGGGGCAGGACTTGCTTCAGGTGTGCACTCCATACAGTCAGATCTAAAAACCAGAGGAGTAATTTAATATCATTGAGAGGATATACTAATGTTTAAAAAAAATAACTAAAATTTAGGTGCCAGTGCCTGTGAATGGCTCAAAGTACATATCAACAGTCTTGCAATGTCTGAATATATGCTCAACATACACACTGCAATAAAAAACCAGTTTGGCAGGGAATTAATTGACAATACTGGCTTGAAACTTACATCAAAGATATATTAAACCTTTTCCTCATCTCAAAACAGAAGGCACACAAGCCAAGATTTGTCAGTGGGCCATGCCTTGTGCTGTGCCCAGACAAACTGTGGTTGTGTTCATGTCTATGAACTAGATGATGAATGTGCTTTTTGTGTTAGTGATGAACTTGCTGCCTTATGTTCAATGAGGAAGATTCAGGTATAAAGTGTCTGGAATTTCTGTTTGAAAGGGGAACCCTTACCTGTAGAGAATAATCAGAGTGAAGATCCAGATTTCAGGATGCTGTGGTTTCTAGGGCAGCTTCTTATGGGGAAATGATGAGATGAAGAAGATCACAGCAGAAGATCTAATTAATCCTTATTTATTTTTTTTTCCTGTTTCTCCTTGAGTTTTGAGAAGGATTTATTTTCAGGGGGAGCCATCAATAAACAAACATTTTTTCTAATTTTGGGAGCCATATTTTCTCTTTTCTTCATAGGATAAATTAGCCAATCCACCTTCTCATGGGGAAAAAAAATTAAACCCTTAATTTTAAAGGTTTACAAGTTTAATTATAAGGAAGATCAAACTGTTTATTTTCATTCTATGTTTGAACTTTAGGGCAGATCATTTATATATGAAGAGATTAAACTTCCCCTGTATATGTTCTTAGGAATAGATTTCAGTTAGGTTAAAGCAGCATAAACATATCAAGCCTCTACACAACGCTATACAAACTCCCTTTCAACATATGGCTAGTAAAGGACATTGATGAAAACAGTGACCTGAGAATTTTGAAAACCTCTGGCATAAATACTTCAGTTAAAAACAGAGATATAGTGAGAAGAATGGGGAACTTAGGAAACCACTTGGGGTTAATATTCCAATAGAGTACATGAAAGATTAGTCTGAAATTAAAGGCACTTTTCATATCTCTGGTATAACTGAAGAAATGAAAACAGTTGGTGAACATGTCACTCACTTTTTAGACATGTCACAGCTGTCCATGTGCTTACCATGCTAAATTTTTAGAGTTTTTAATATGAATATCAATCCTTCTTTTCATAAAAGTAACCCATAAATGCCAGAAATCCCTTAGGAATTTTCTCAGACTTTATTTAATGCCCCACAAGAAAGGATGTAAAAGAGACCTTTCTTTTGTAAAGTGATCCTATAATTCTGTTCAATATCCATCATTTTCAAGGCCAAGTAATCATATTTAATGGATCCTAAATTACTTTCTGTCAGGCAAGGATTCCCTCGATAATATTAACCAGTACAGAGGGCTGACACTTGGAGGGCTGAAACTAAGAGGTTTTTTTATTGCAAGCAGCTTACAAGTACTTAGACAGGGGTGATGATCACTAGCCCTGCAGTAGGCAAGGGTCAGTGCTTCCATTTCGACCTGTGCTTTCAATGGGTTTTAACTTGGCTATAAATACTCAGATTGGTTTCTGCCAAAAAAGCAGTGCCTAAGGTGACCTGCGAAGGATTTTTATCCATTGCTGTGTTTGTCTTCTATTTTTTTCTCTCTTTTTTCTGAGTGTGCATGTTATGATTTCTTATGGCGTTTGAAGATATTGTCTGAGAGCAGCAAGAGCAGGATGATCTTTAAGGAAAAGGGGGCCAGGAGCCAAGGGTGACCAAAGGCAGGTGGAGGATTGTGATTGTACTCACAAAGGTACAGTCCCATAATACCCAAAGCAGAGGATAGCAAGTCTGGTGATGGCAGTGTGGGTCAGCCAACAGTCCAGGGGTTGCCAGACAAATCTGGGGTGATGAGACAAGTGCAAAAACAAGCTGTGAAATCAAGGCAGTGAGTCAGGATCACGTCTGGATCACCAGGGTACATGGCCAGGCATGGGCAGGGACGCTGGGCAGGGATCAAGAGAAAGAGCAGAGAATTGAAAGCAGCTTCTGAGCAAGAAGGGTTCAACTGTCCCTCTTTTTACAGTTCTTTCTCATGCGATGCTTTTCTCAACAGTCTAAACTGTGATTATGCAGCTGCACCGTGTCTGCGTTGACTTGAGAACAGACAGAAATCCGTTGGAGCAGGGGTGGCATGAGGCTGCACTTAGAATACTGGTAAATGTCTGCAAGTTTTTTCCTACCTCAGATTTTTTTACTGTTTTCATATATTTTGCTTTTTCTGCTGAAACATTTAAGAGTCCAGATGAGCAGCATCATGTCTAGTCTTTCATCTTGAGTAAAAGTTTTTGTAGAGAGGAGCTTCTTGTGCTGTGAAGAGGTGGTTGGGAAGGAATCCACTCTAAGAGGTGCCTGGAATTTTATCTAGAGTGCTTTCACTTTTTCAGAAGCTATGGAATTGATGTTTCAGAAATGACATTATTTTTCCAAGTATTCTGTAGGCATTTAAGTTCAGAAAATATTTAATAAAAGCTACTTAAATTCATTAGTCAAACATTACCAAAACACTTTCCATCTCAGTTTTTTCAGTAGAGAATGGCGCTGAAGATTTCAGGATATGAAAGATTGGGGTTATATGCTCTGGACTGGGTTTGATAATAAGTACCTGATTTCCTGTGCTGTCAAATGGAAAATAATGTATTTGTTACCTCTATTGTACAATAAGATCCAGCAGTAATGAAGAGGGAATCTGCTCTACATTATTGGAATTAAGAATCATTAACGGGATACACTGAAAACATAGAATTGCCAATCTAGTTCTTAATAAGATAGACACTGAGGATCTGAGTGACATTTCTCTGTTTGGTAAAAATTTCTTTTTCATTACAGATTAGTCATTTAAAGGATGGTCTTCCTCCCATATGTAATTGGTTACAAGGGTGGGGTAACCCTGGGATTTCTCCCACATATAAATGCTCTCATGGTCTACTACAGAGAAAATTATGACTTTCAGACTTCCTCCGTGCTTCAGTTTTTTCTGAAAATGGAGAGATCAGTTATTTTCTTGATAAAAAGAAAATGCTTTAAAATAAAATTTGTTATTATTTATGCAGTGCTGAAACACTGTGATACTTGGTGTTACATCATGCCTACAAAAAAACATTCCTGCTATCTGGAGAAAATACAATAGCTTCTGTCAATTCTCCCAAAGTCACATTCTACAGACAAAGCTACAGCTGGTTGTACTAGGTCTCAAGGAATTTCCAATACTTCTGTATTCAAAGCTTTTTCTGTATCATTTCCATAACAAAATAAATAGACAATAAAGATCATTTCCATCTGCCAAATATCAGTTACATTTATTGGAAGCTTCACCTTCCACTTTTCTGTTATAGCTTCTACTAATTTGTACTCTTTTGTACTCATAATCAAGCTTCCACCCTTGTCTCTGATAACTGCTTTACAGAATTTATGAGAACTGTACAGATATTCCTAGGAATGGAAGAAGCTTTTTTCCATCATCTCAAACTACTGCATTTAGGTGAAGAAAATATTGTTCCTCAAAAGTAACATTATTTAACAGAAATATTTTTTTCTTTTTTTGAGACTGAGAGGTTTGCCAATATTCATCTACAATGGAGAGTTAGAATCAGTGATATGAACATATGCAGAAGTCTATGAATGTGGGCATAACAAAGAAAATAACCTTTTACAATGTCATATGAATCACAATGGAGAGAACTTATCAGACTTTTTTTTTTTCAAGTATTCAGGTAGAAACAAATACTTCTGTTTACTGGATTACATGAAAGACTGAAAGCAATTAAATCTTTAAAAAGATTTTTGTTAGGAGATAGGAGCAGGAAGGGATAGTAAGATCATTTGTGAAAGCAGCTGAAGGAGGCATTATAAATTTGATGGTCATAGGAGAGGAAAAAGGTGGGAGAAAATGAAATTGAGCAATACCAACATATCCAACCAAGCAACCTAGGTTTCCTTAGAGTCAGGACAAAGAAGGCAATGGGCAATCATTGACAGAAGTGAAACATCTAAAATTTTTTATGAAGTAAATATTCTTAAGATGTGTTCATTCTTTGAACATTTATATTAAGTCTTCTGGAGGTGATGATTTAGTGTACAGGCTTTGGGTGGAGAAGACATAAAAATCTGGTTTTTCTTCTGATTTAGAGTGGCCAGGGACTAATATTCTGTACTGAATGCAAAAGGCAGAAGATGTATATCTGACTTTGATACCTTAGGCCAATACACTAACCAGCAAGAAATGAGCTTCTTTATGGGAATTTCAGCACCATTACAGTTTTCAAAAATCTTTTACTCATTCAAAATGTAAAGAAGAACAAATGTAAAAACTGCTACAGCAAGAGGAATTATTGTTATCTTTTCAGCTATACCTTCTTTAGCCCTGCTTTTACCACTTCTGGCACTTTAAAGCACAATCCATTTCATACACAATTTCCAGGAGAAAATCAATATGAAACTCTAATCTGAGCTATAAGTAGTTGCTGCAGTGAGAAAAAAAGTTTGAACACTGAACTGCTCAACCAAATAAATAATTTAGATAACTGAGTCAATGGCACTGAAAAAGTAAGTCTTCATTAATGGACATCACTGAGAGAGCAAAGAAAGCAAAATGAATCATCAGTCTATTGCCTTTAATAATATGATTAAAGAAAGAAGGTACTGAATTATTAAGAACAGTGGGGATGGAAAAGAAAAAGAGCAAAACCCATAAAGGTGCCAGTTTGCAGAATGATGATGAACTGGATACTCTTGTTATTCTGAAGGGGTTTGTTTTTATTTTAATTTTATAATTCTGAGAGCTGACAATTACATAGGCCTTGATTCTCTACCTACTAAAATCACAGGCATCTCCTTCCCCTCTGTTTCATATAAATCAATGATTTATGTAATTTACATAAAAAGTGGATTAGCAACTGAATTTTCAGAAGCCCCTGAAGTAATCAAGTCCTATTCCTTTAGAGGTTAACAGCAAAACTCAGAGAGACCCTAATGAGGACAGGAACAACCTCCAGAATTCTGAAGCTGGGAGAGGAGAGTAACTTACATAGTTTTTCTTTTTGCAGAGAAATAAAGATGAATTCACAAAATTTAATTCCATGAGAGAGCAATATTTTAGAATTATAATAGCATGCTTTGAGTCCACTTTCCAAATAATTCCACAAAACCAATTCCTTTCAATTCCCTCAGGCATTGCTTCAAGAAAAGGCTAGCTTTACTGTCCCTTTTTATTTGACTTTTCAGCTGGATATTTTTCTTCATATACAAGCTTATATGTACCCTTAAATGGGACGTACAGTTCAAAGATTTCTTGTATGCTGGACTGGTTTTGCTCTCACAAATGATCTGAGTCTGCTCTCTGCGTATAGAATCCCTAAGTAATTATACATTTGGATTTAGTTTTAGATTTGCAGCTCTTCAAAAGAATATTGTAAAAAGCTGAGGTAAGTCCTTGTCCATGACATCCGTGCATAAAGATTTGCTCAGATTCACTTGGTTATCTAAGTATGTGCTTTTTACATGCCATTAAAGTATGATGAAAGGGTATGCTGGGGATTCTATATTTTAATTTGATTTGATCAGTTGTTAACTTTTATTCCTTCTGAATTGGACATTCTAATAGCAAGGGTAACCTCATTTGGTGTACTACAGAGACCTCTGTTATCACTGTTACTAAATTCCATGATATAAAAGACATAAATTTACTTTATTTATTTCATTTAATTCTATTTTATTTTTTAAATTCCATTTCTATTCTCATAAATTTACCGTGTGAAATTTACATTTACATGCTAGCCTTTGCTGCCTAACCATTTAGCTATAATCCTGTAACCTCTGTCCCTAGCCCTCTTCCAATTGCCCCATGTTTTTTTTCTTTCATCCATTTCATTGTGCTCCATTGTGTCTAAATTAGATCCTTAGATATGCTAGGAAGAACAGAGATAACTCTGTATGTTTATAGTACTACAAAAATAATTAACAACTGCACTGTGATCCCACTCCTAAAAACTCCTGCATCCCCGGCACTATATTGAAAGCATGTGTTATAGATTGTCTGAAGAAACTACAGATGCCGACCACAAAAGGAAGTAAAGAATACGGTCACCAGCAGATCTGTTCAATGTATGACCAGCATGGCATCTCTTATCACCTGATACGTTCGTACCTGGGAGAGGAGTTGTTTGATCCTTTGAGCGGGTTGCCAGGACAACCTGTGCATGTTTTGATCCTAGTTTAAAAGAACGAGGAACAAGAAGGACATTACATCAGTAACTGAATTACCTTTACAAATTTCAACTAGCCAGCACACTATGAACAAGGCACTCCAGCTCTACATCGCTGATAAAGCTTAAATATAGATATTGGAATATGTTGCTTAATGCACTGCAGACAGAAATTTGTATACTGTAGTAATGACTGTGGTATGGAAATCTCTGTGTGGCATAGTATTCTCAGTATAAATCATCATGCGTTCCAGAAGGAGCAGCAATGGAGCTGAATGGGTATCTAATGCTTATTATCTCTTCTCATGCAAGAAACAATGGCCTGCCAGCTGAAGCTGACAACAGAGCAGCAAGAATGAACAACAGGGTGTGGTTTCCTTGTTTTCAGAAGTGGCTGATGCAGAAAGGACAGAAGATAAAAACTACTATTTCAGTAGTTAAAAATGTAGAGATCCTGTCAAGTGCTAGAATCCAGCTGAATAACTTCATGCCATCTAAATATGCATTCTCCAACAGATTCCTTTTTCCTGAAGTATGACAAGTATAAAAAATCCCAAGGTATAACTGAGCGGCAAATGTCTGTAGATCCACAAGGAAAATGAAGGGCTCTTTTGTTGTCAGTTTGCCAGAGCTGGTAGCAAACTGCTAAATAAATTCTCCTTCCTCACTGTGGCATTTCTGGTTTGTTTCCATATTGGCAAACTTTCTTCATTGTCTGGCTCAGAGACAAAGCTATCCCCAGTGTTTACATTGCAGCTGAGATCCTTGCTTAATCCATTGCATGATAAATTTTAGAGTGTCCAGACCTTGAATTCCTTTATATTAGATTCACTTTTAATATAGTTCATTGGACCTGGTTGTAAACCCTAAAATGGCTTTGGGGATCCATTTCTAATTTTCCTGTAGTGAATTTTTCCTGTGTCTCCTGAGATCCAGTATTTTACGTGGTTGTATCACTGCAGCTGGTTGGTTACTACGAATCTCAGCATGGTACTGACTGTATGAAATCAGCATGTTGGCCAGTAGGGCCTAGGTTTCAAAGCACAGACTGAATACATCTTATACCTGGACTTCGTGACACTTCAGAGAAATAAAAATAAATAATTATCTCTGACTACTTCAAACCACAGAAGGGATTCAGTGACAATTGTAGTTTTCAGCCTAATACATTTTAGCGCCTGTTAAACAGAACGGTATCTTGGCAGTGGTATGATTAGAGTTACCAGCAAACCTGAAAGCAGAAAGCACAGCTAATTAAGACTGACATAAATGCCCCAATAACATGCCCTATTCAGAAATGTCCAAAGAAGTTAAAAGCACTTGTCTACAAGTGACAAGCGTTGGTTTCACCCAGCTCAGGTGAGAAAGAGTGAAAACTGGAGAAACAGAGAGCTTTGATAAACAGGATCATCAGTCACCCAATTATTTCTGTTATGTCATCTCTGCCTTTCAACTGTTGGCAGAGAGACTTTACAAGCAATGTGTAGTTGGACATAACATAATATTCTACTTAAGTATATTACAATGAGGGATGATTTAATTTAGCACTTTAGGAACATTTTACTGTATCTAATGAAAACATGACAGTGGTAACATTACAGAAATTTTCTGGTTTTTCTTTGGCAGATCCCTCAGATATGTATTAGTAATTTCCTAGAAGTGTGGCTCTTAACTTAAAGACACCAAGATTTTTTTTGTGTGTATAATAGTCACTGAATCAATATTTTAGGAGAAATAATAAGGCCCTTTTAGGGATTCTGAAAATAGACCATGACTTGGACTTGCCCTAATATTTCATTCTGAACTCCAGAGAATGACAACTGGACAGTAGTTATTCAGGTAGTAGAGTCTGATTCTGACTAGGATCCCAAATTAAAGGTATTAAAAGACCAAAAGTTGTCAATTTTTTCAGGATATTATCTGAAAAAGTAATCCTGACTTCTGTAGTCAGGTGATATTTTAGAAGGTGCAGAAAACTGCCCTAAGGGCAGCTGTATGTTGGGTGAAAAAAGCCTTGCAGTGCTGAATCTCTCACCTTCTTTTGAAAACTTTAGTTAGCCTGTAGACTCAAAGTTATTTGAATCTATGGATAAATAGCAGACCCAGTTTTTGGAAGTAATATCTCTTAGGGGTAATCTCATTTATACACACCAGGCACTATATCATATGAAAGGTAATTCAGAAGGGAATGTTACATTTTCTGTAACATTTGCAACCTCAGAGCCAGCTCATCCAAAACTAAAACTATCTGGTTGTCAACTTTATCATTTCACCCAAAAGAAAGCTGACAGCTTTTAGATAATCTGCTTTCTAGATCCTCCTGTAGAGAGCACTTCCCTTTAAGCCTGATGTGTGGTTTTTTGGCAATTGAAGGTGAATCAAAACTTGGACACAGAGCAGTGTCCATCAGCTCTTCTCACCAAGTATTTAATGAAGTTCTAACATCCTGGGTTTTCCATAGCTGATGCTCAATGATAGCGTTTTTAAAAAACCCCACCACTTTTGAATAACCATACTGGGATTACTTGATCTAGTGGGCTTTTTCTAGTTAAGTTTTTTAGTTTCATTCTATCTATAGTGAGAAAAATGAGGGTCTCTGTCATATGGATTCAGCTTTCTTCATTTTAATCAGATGCCCATCAAATGCAGACAAGGCATAAAAAATATTCATGACAATAAGGCAACCATCTCAGACTTTGAATTACTTTAGCAATTCCAAATGCTCTCTGGAAAACAGGGATGCGACTGGAATCATTACTGAGGCCTGATTCATCACATCTGTGTTACTGACTGTTCTAGAAAATGGCTTGAAAGAATGCAACTGTGAGTGTGTGCCTCTGCAAGTGTGTTGAGGATGTTGTAAAAATTTTCTTTTTCCTTTAAGAAAAAGCTGTTGTATACCAAACTATGTGCAAACCCAGCCAAATAAAAAAAAGTGGAAAACAGATACTAGACTGTTATTAAATAAAGTTCTATTAGGTTGTTAGGCTTGCAATGCAGAATGTAATTTCCAGACTATATTTTCCTAAATCAAGATTTTCAAGATTAGTAGTACTTTGTGATGCGAATAAACTTTTACAAAGGAAGACAAAGGCTATCCACTGTGAGAACAGTGTCTGTGCCACCTGTGACCCTTCCTTGTCTTTCTCACTGCAGACTAGATATTAATGCTGTTCCTTAAATACACGAGACTGCTCAAATCACATCAAGCCCTCCTCAGAGGAATGTTAAACAAACAGAGAAATAGTTAACATAACATTTATCAGCACACACACTGGCAGAAACAGTCTCAGAGAATTTGAATAAATCACAAAGCTGTTTCCATCTCCAAATTTTTATTCTTTTTAATAAGACAACCTATATGAACAGATAACTGTCTTAAGTGATAAGTAGTAAAAAATTTATAAATGCCAGATTAATAACAGGAATTACATATTCCACTAAAACTGCACAATGTGATCAATTTGGCACTCATTATTTATAAATATTTTATAATATTTATATTTAGTCACTATGTAAGACAATAGTAGTTAAGCTGTGCCTGTTCCAGACAAAGCTGAAAGAGTTTGGAGCTATTCCATCATCCAATATTATAGTAATTTTCATCTTTTGAATCTGTCTCAAATGAAATAAAATTGTCCAGTCATGTTGTGCAACAATATTTTCTCAAATGTGTATCAACTCTTTTGGAGACCTGTTAATTTATATTCTACATGTTAAAGTGCTTTTCCAGAGGGAGGAAGCTGGAAAGGGCTGAAGGGGAAGGAAAAGAATCTTGTTAAAATATTTCACAATTCACTCAAAGTCTAGCTACATTCTGAGTCCCCACAGGTTTGTACATCTTACTCCACCTTTGATCAAGTCACACATGGTCAGTCCAAGCTGTCAGGCTGCCGTCATTTCCTCTGAGAACCCATGTAGATCATGTCTGATGGAGCTGCTGCAAAACAGAAATCACAGGTTTTGGGCTGAGGGGGACTGCACAGACAGCCACAGTTGTAAGTCTCCATTTCTGCTTCTGGGAATAAAGGCTATACAATTTCTAACAAAATACTGTTATGGCTTGATGTAAGAAAAACAGCACATAACCAACCAAAAGTATTTTCTGAACATCCTCTAAATCTTGCTAGCAAGGCAGTCCAAACCCTCTTAATAATTTATGTGTTGTTTGAAACTTAAATGAAGTCAAAAGTCATGGCAATCCACAATGGTGTCCTGGAATGGTGTAAAGCTTTCAGAAAGTGGTAGCTATTTTGTGGTGTCTTCTGAGTCTATTTTTCAACCCTACATAGAGTTCAGAGCAGTATGGAAACACTTCTATCTTCCTGAAATCAGGCAGGTGTAGATCAAACACTGTACATATATCAGAGCTTTACAGGGGAATTGCTGGTAGGTCACTGATATGCAAAGTTAAACTTTAATTGTCTTCAAAAGTTTAAGGATCATTTAAATTGCAATTCTACAGGGAAAGGAGGATGGAAATGTGAAATAAAGAGTCTATGGGCCTGATTCATGAAAAAGTTACAGACCATTTACATAGAAAAGGAATGCATGAAAATCCTTTACAGTGTGCCTATGTGATTCATTAAATTCCTTTTCTGTGTGTAATCGGTTAACTGCACTTGAAAGGTGTAGATTCCAGAGATGAGAGCAAAAGGCTGAGGAAAATGAGGTAGAGCATTGTAGCTTGCCCAGGATCTGTGCCCAGCCAACAGACAAAAAGGTAACTGTGGTGAGCATAGAAAACACTTCTGAGTTTCAGCAGGCTGTCTTCAAAGTGCTCATTGATAGTGAGCTCATGAGTGCTCAGGGTTCTCTCTCTTGAAGGAAGAGGAAATGCTGCTGCACTGGAACTTGAAAAATGATGCTGTGTTAGAGTTTGTTTGTTTGTTTGTTTGTTTGTTTGTTTGTTTGTTTTGATGGTCATGTTTTTATAGTAATCCCATTATATTAAAAACCTGGGAGTAGCATAATTACAACGTTGAACTCCATAGTCAAAGGAAGATCCATCAAAGCTAAATACTCAATATAACTGAAAATATTTTCTCCTGCTTTCTGTTCTTTTTCAGCATCTTCGTCAGCTGTGAAAGGACTTACGTCAGACAGGATCCCCAAGGGGTAGAAATTTCCCTCTTTTTGTGCTAATTGATTATCAGTGGCCTATGGAGGGCTAATAATCACTTGCTTATTTTGCTCTGCCTCACTGCTCAGACTCAACTGTTATCTGCAGCCGCCCAAGATGCTTCGTGACTGTGTCTTACAGGTCAGGGGTCAGGATCAGAGATAAGCGTTGATCAGGAAGGGATAGATACCATTCACTGACATTTTAAATGGGAATTTCCTTACTCACATTACAGACGAAATTGTTTAATATCACATTAGATAAAATTCTCTATCAAAAGGCAGGTTTTGAGCAGACAAGCTATTGAAGAACAGGGTAGATATCAGGCCCTATCAAAATGTATGTGAGACTAGAACTCCTTTTAACTACTCATGAGCAAAAACTCGGATGGCTAAGGAAAATGCAGGCAGATGGTGAAAGAAAATGTAAGAAAGGAAAAGGAAAGGAAGAATTAGAAATGCAAAAGGTTATTTGATAAACAGATAACAAAGAAAAGGGAGTCTGGAACATTTCTTTATTTGAAAAGAAAGGAAAACAGGAAGTTTTATTAGCAAAACAGAAAGTCACTGGAGAAGGAAATAGAGCAAAATGCAAAAATATGGCAGCATCTCTTACACCATTGCTGAACTCTAAAACTACGTGAGCCGGCAAGGAAGGGTATTCAGCCAATCCGGAGAAGAACTGAAACCTTTATTGATCTGTATTACTATGAGTTGTGCTGGAGCCCAGAACAGGACAAACTGAATGAACTCTGTGTGGCCTGGAGGATATATAGGATGTGCAGGACAATCAAATCGGGATGTGTCATGGCATATGTTAGGGAACTTGAACAAGGATGTATGAAAAACATGAAAGAAGTGGGTGGGTTGAGATGGCATAGAGGTAGAATGAATTTCTGCACATATCAAACAAATGGTTTGGTTGTTTTTATGACTTAGAAGATGAAAAAGAAGCTTTTTTAACCATTGTTTTGCTTAGCAACAGCAACAAAGACGACTACTCATCTGGGACTGTCATTTGCTCAGCTCATTAAAATATTAAGAGAGAATACATCTTAGCAGAGCTCTGAGCCTGCAGAGCTGCCAAAATCAGGTTCCCAATATGCAGGGAAGGAGTGCTGAGAGTTTTTCTCCTTTTGCTTTTCTTTTTTACCCCTTATTGTCATCAATCTTGAAGCAGAGTGCTTCCTGCTGTTAGTTTTCGCTAGCTACTTTTCTTGTGTCTCAAGAGGCCTGGGGCACCGTGTTCTAAGGGTTCTTCAGCAAATAATACAGATTAATGTCCACTCCAGAAGACCTGTTGTAACATGTTTCTTTTCCTTGAGTCCTCCTCTAGCCAAAGCAATGCAAAAGTTCCCTTGCCTGCCATGGCAGCCTGATTTATATGAGAGGAATAATAGAATCAAAACTGAGAAGGTAACTGAAGGATCTGAAGTTACTGTAGCTTGTTTGCGTGTCAAAATACATTGCTTAAAGTAGGAATTAGAGTAATTTCAAGACATTTTGCCTGACTTTATGATTCTGTTAGTGTTGCTGTGGTGGGTTGGCCCCAGCCAACAGCCAAGCACCCACACAGCTGCTCACTCATTTCTCTCCTCTCCCCAGTGGGATGGCAGAGAACAGAAACAACAAAAGTGAGATGACCTGTGGGTCAAAGCAGTAACAATTTAACAGGTGAAGAAAAAAGATGTGATATCAAGTGATGCAAAGGCAATCGCACCACCTCCCACAAGCAGACCAATACCAAATTAGTGGTCACCTTGGAACAATTTCCCCTTCTTTGCCTTCTACCTCAGCTCTTATTGCTGAGGATGGCACCATATGCTATGGAGCATCCCTTTGTCCACTTCAGGTGAACTGTCTCCCGTGTTCCCTCCCGGCTTCCTGCCCAAGCCCTGCCTACTTGCTGGGGGCACAGAGTTGGGAAAAAGAGAAAGCCTTGATGCTCTTCAAGCTGTATTTAGCAGTAGCCAAAACACTGGTGTGTTATCAACACTGTTTAACCACAAAGTAAAAAAGCAGCTATAATTTACTATATGGACACCTATAAAGAAAGTAGCTCTCAGTTATCTCTCAAACCCAGTACAGTAGCTATGGTGGACCTATGTCCTCATAAATTGTGAATACAATTGATACGTCTATAAAACAGAACAAAATGAAAGAGTGAAAATACTGATTTTAAAATGTGGCTCTTTTCATTTCACATTGTAGTGCATTCTCATACACAACATGTATTGCCTGACCCCACCTATAAGGTGAGGAAGAGTAGTGGCTTTGACAAGGTAAAAAAAGTAGTTTTCTGCATTTTCTTTTTTTTTTTCTTTTTTTGCTCCCTTTTAATTTAGTTACCTTAGCTGTTTCTCCTCTTCTTCCAACAACTTAATTTTTCTCTTTCTCCCTGGTACATTCCCTTCTTCAAGTTATCCATAACCAGTAAACCAGTAGTTTCACCACCCCTCTCCTCCAGCTTTGGAGCCAGTGCATTCCTCTCTGCCCTCCAAAGAGGTGGAATGCTCCATTGCTTTGGAGAGCAGGAACTTATAAAAAACCATCTGCTCAGCTCCTAGCTCTAAAAATATATGCTTTAAATATCCACTATACTAAAAAAAAATGCAAGGCGTAGCCTCTTAGAGCATACTCCTGATGTCTTGGACCCCTTATTTTCTGTGCTGATGCAAACTATGCTGCTTACTGGCATTCACTTTGGCCCCACTTGATCAAAGTGTATATGCATACATCTAAACACCTCACTAATATCAGGAAAACATATTTTGATAGCAATTTCAATGTATTTCAGGGAATGAATTCTTAGAGTTAAATTAGTATTAAAAATGGTTAGCCCCATGTCAATGCAGTAACTCTGAAGGAAAAGGAGATTTTCATAAGAAAATAGGAATAACACTGACAGTTTGATACAAAATAGCTCAGAAACATGAACAAGTGTGGAGGGTTTTTTTTTTTTTTGTACTGAGGAGATTGTACCTGAAATAGAAAAGACTTAAGAGAACAGGCACAGAAAGAGAAATCATTTGGGTTTTTTTCCTGTTCCTTGTATAACTAGCCACTGATCCATTCCTAAAAGGGAGCCCAGATGCTTTTAAAAATGCATTTAAAAAACCAGAAAAATAAAAATAAAAAAAAATTTAAAGGAAATAGTCTTCCAATACCAACCATAGATAGAAGTTTTTGGGTTTTTCTATGAACACAGCTCTTCTCATGCTTCAGCAGTCACTGTCAATTGTTAATTAAAAGCATGACAAGCATCTACCAATATGACCTGCATTATCTTACTCTGTACTCATCAGAGCAATTGATAAGCTTTATTGGAAGGCTCGTCTTCCCAGCTTAGTTTATCATTTCACAGCTGTAGTGGAGCATAAGCCTTTGTCCCTCTAAGAGCAAAGGAGTAAAATAGCTCATTTCTCCTATTTAGTTTAGTTGTACGTTATTTTCTGTTGTCCTTCTCAAAGGCTTCTGGGAGAGCTGCTTCACACCAGCAACATGGAGAATCAGAATGGTAGCTCTGTAAATAAACTATAAAAAGTAGTTGGGCAAGCCCATCTGAGGGAAATAATTTCTCTCATGAACTGGAAAGTGGCAATACAAGGATGAATAGGGGTTTTGATGTTTACGGTAGACAACAGGATCAGGTATTTCTCTGGATTCTAGTTCTAACACTAGTTCTAATTCTGACTTAGAACTGAAAGAGATACATCAACATGTACCACTTTTAGGAAATTTTAGCTCACATACTATAACAGCATCACAGATTTTCCCTGAGCCCTGGTGTTCCTTAGCATGTCTGCAGAGCATCAAAAGAAAGATCTTTAGGGGAAGAACAGCCTAAACACTCTTCTTACAGCTACAGTAAGCTATGCCTCAGCTGCTTTTCTCAGAGGACAGTTCTGAGTTGACATATGATGAGATGGAGGTGAAATACCTTATGTTTTGTATCCCATCCTGTAACACCAACTGCTGCTCCACCTCTCTAGTTGTAAAATTTGGTACCGAATAACAGCAGTGACACAAAGCACTTAAAACTAGATGGACTGATGAAAACTTACATCATGAACCAGAAATTTAATTAGGTCAGTGCCAACAGCTAATACTGATTAAAAACTGATTTTTGAATGATCAATGCCAACAGCTAATACTGATTCTGTAGGTTTTACATGCATTTTAAATGCATTTGGTTATGGTTGTCCTGTATCCCAGTGAACTGTATTGCATGGTAAGAGAGGAGAGTGCTGTTTCTTCTCTGGGTTGGGTTTTGTGCCAGGTCCAACCTGGCTTGGGTGTTTGATATGAGGAGAGTATTCATGACTATCTACGACTTCTGAATTGCACCTGAGCTGAGAGCGAGGCATCTGAGTCCTTCAGTTGCTCCTGCCAACTGGCTTGGCATGTACCTACACAATATCCTGGGAAATTGACACAGCTGATTTAAGGAATGTGATCTGCGTCTCACAATGTGTTTTATGAATAAACCAGGCGTATAATCTCAGTCTTTGAATTCTGCTAGATAACAAGTCACCTGAGTTACTTAGTGTTCTTTTATCTGCTTTCCACCTGTACAGTGCACCAACCTTGCTCTGGCAGCTGTGACCAACATGATCTATGATCTGAGAGAGCAGTTCCTGCCAGAGCTGCCAGGGCAGCCGTGTTGGAACAGTCAGAAAGGAGTGGTACAGCAGAGTCACACTTATATTGAGATGGCCACTTGAGGTGGTTGTCTTACTTTCTAGCCTTTTGACCTCCACAGATGTGCAACAGTCCATGATTGACAAAGCACTAGAATGTCTGCCAACACAGAATCCTGTCGATGACTCTTTCTAGGCCCTGCCTTCCTACTGTTTGAGTGTGTGCTAAGCTTTCAAATTTCAGCTGGGAATTCAGTCTGAAGCTAACACAGACGACAATACAGGTAGGGTAAATGCCAGCCACAGTCTCTGGTGTCTGTACTTCTTGGTGCTGTACTTCTCCCACAGGAAGGGAGGCTGTGAAGTAAGTACCTGTAATGTGGTTCTACAGTGTTCTGCCTGTCTGTGCTGCTTTGAATACTCTATTTAGCAGGCCCAGAGACTCAACTGAAGCCTATTCTGGAATCTCAGTGACCACTACCGACAGTCTACTCTTGTTTGCATAGCATCTAGGTGCTTCCTCCTGAGAAGGGTTCCCTCCCTAAGCAGAGTGGTTCTAAGAGCACAGATGAGCATCCAGGTCCAGCCCTGGCCCTCTGTGCAGCATCACGATGTGCCAGTACAAAACCATCTCCAGCAGCCTGCTTCTTTCAAATGCTTCACAAGTGCCAAGTCAGAAAACATTGGGTTTGGTGGAAAGAAAACAGCTGTTTATTTTATTTTATTTGAATGATGGTGTGGAATTTAATTCAGCAAAGACACGAAGTATGTTGGTAAATTGTGAGTGTGTGTAGGTGGTGTGTTGGTCTGTGTAGGGAGCATATGGAAGAGCTGCAGCATGAGAAAGCAGCCGACAGAAGGGGTTCGAAAAGTCTAAGGCAGAGCAGACTTCTCTTCTCTTCCTGCATTTTAACTCTCCCTTTGGCACCAGTTCATGCTGCAGCCTCCCTCCCTCTCTCTCTCTCCTGGTTGATACGTTATACTTGCATCTCTCAGTATTTGCTGTGAATGTAATTTTTGTATTTATAGTTCTAGGTCCGAAAGGGAAACACAAAATTGACTAAAATAAACCCTTAAGTTTGCAAAGCAGCAAATGGTATGGTATGGGGGGAAGTGTGTGTGTGTGTCTGTGCCTGTGTCTGTGCGCATTTGCTATCCATGCCACTTCATACATCAATCAGGAACTATACTTATGACCATTAATTACTAATCATGATTATTGTGCCCCATTTCTGCACAACTGCAGAGTGAGAGCTGTGAAAAATGAGGTCCGCTTTCTTGTTAGGATTTAAAGGTTTAATAACAGACAATAGGGGACAAAGACAATAAAGCAAAAGTAACAGCGCTGGGTGCTTGGCATGCAGCCAAAAAGCACACTTGCCGTAGACAGAGACACTCTTTTAATACTTTTTCTATTGCATCAGCCTAATGCATAATTAAACTTTTCCAAAAACTATTTTAAAATTTCTTAAGAACTGTGTAGTTCAGGTGTGCTTTTTTAGAGTATGAGTAGAGTATGCGTAGTCTTCTTGGTCGTGGTTTCAGTCAGTCTTGTTATCTTTCCCAGGTGGTAGGCTTTACAGTCGACAAGTGCTGATAGTTGAGATGTCAGTGGCAGAGTCTTTTATTACACCATTCGTGGGATGTTATCTCATTCAAAAGACAGTTTAATTCTACAATAACTATATTAGCTATTTCACTACTATGTTTTAAGACTGGCTAGTAACAGAAAGGCATTAGTCATCATTACATAGCTATATATTCACAGCAAGGCTACTTTTGTAAAATTAAAATAATACACATAGCATTTATTCTGATATTTGCGGAAAGTCAATATTATGATACGTATTTATCACAAGCGCCAAGCTCCGGGCCTCGGGACGCCTCTCAAGCCGGACCGTGGGGCCGCCATGGCCGCCTCACACCTCCCGCGCCGGCCCTGCGGCGGCCCGCGGGCGGCCCCGTGCTGTTGCGCGGCGGCAGCGGGCGGGGGCAGCATTGCCCGCGAAATGGCGGCGGCTGCTGAGGCGCGGGCGGGAGCGGGGTTGGGATGGGGGGAAGCAGAAAGATAAAATCCTCTTTTCTGTGCCCTTTCGGAGTCCGCCGAGGGTTGTCCTGCGGCGTCCTCGGACATGCCTTTACCGCTTTTCTCTTTCAGGGGAGATTGTGAGATTAAAAAATGCGGTTAGCACCAGCAGCTGGTGTTCTCTGCGGCGACCCGGACACCAGCCTGGGAGCAGTGACAAAAGCTTCCAAGCGGGCTTTTCAAGTTGTAAAGCCTGTAACCTGTAACGTACTTATGAAAAGCTGGGACCTTGCATTGAAACACAGGTCCAGAGTATCGGCTGGTCGGTGCTCTGAAGGTGGCCCAGGGAGTCGGCAAAGCAGGGAAAAAGACACCAGAGCGGAACAGCGGCTTCGGTGGGAAGGGACCTGCAAGGGCGGTCCGACTGCCTGAGCACTGCAGGCTGACCTAAAGTTAAAGCGTGTTCTTGAGGACAGTGTCCAAATTCCTCTTAGACACGGACACACCTGGGGCAACAGCCACCTCTCTGCGAAGCCTGTTGTGGTGTTTCAGCACCGAAGCAATCAGTACCTCTTTGAGCAGTCATGCAGAGGTTCAGATTTTTTGGAGAGGTGTTGGGCTTCAACATTCAGAATAAGTGGTGTAGCACTCTTTGTGCACCTCCTTTAAAACCTCACAGGACATGGGTAAAAGAGACAAGGAATAGTGAGGATTTTTCTAACACCTTTTGCAGTAGATTGACTTTATAATTTATTTATGTAGTTTGGTCTGCTAAACTTCGGAGATCTTGGTTCAAATTACCAGATCATAAAATACTACCTTTCCAAGAAACATTTTGTTGAAGCTCCTTACATGACTTGGAAGCAAAAATTCTACCCTGTCAAAATACAAATTATGTTCCCAGTCACTCTGGTCATTTTGAAAGATGTATGTGGGGCTTGGTAAAGGCAACAGATGGTATTTCACTACCAAGTCACAGTGTTGAGATGTAGCTGACACCTGAGTACAATGTAAGGCTTGCTCTCACCTTGCCTTGGATCTACGAAAGTTTACAGTTTGTATTTCTAAATATATCTGGTGCCAGTGGACCAGGTGCAAGTTTCAGCATTTTTTTTTTTCCTGTGTGCTGTCTCACTTATGCTTATGATCTTCATCTTAACTTGGATTCCTAAGGTCCTTAGTCATGAATGCTAAAGAAGATCTCACTTGGATCTTTCCTTTTGTTGAATGTACACTGGACATTAAAAGACAGTACCAGGGAGAGAAAAAAGAAAATAAAATCAAAAAAGAGGAATAGGAAACCAAAGAGGGGCAAAGGAGAGAGAAGAAACACAGTGGTAACAGAGAAAGACTCCAAAGACCAAAGGCGTACAACGTCTGATGATAGAAGAGAAAAAGCAGTTTTCTCAATCCTCTTGCTCTGTTTGCAGTTCTTAACTCCCCAGCTTCTGTGGAGAAGTAATATCTAAAAATACCAATAATATTAAACCCACATCTTTCTGGTTTTGAGGATACAGAGAAAACCATGACAATGAAGGGTTAGCCCCAAAAGATAAAGTATGTCAATGCTACGTACTGCTCTGTAGTGCAGAGATGGAAAAATCCAGGCAGAATCTGGACCGTTACCCTACAGGACACAAGCTATACAGGACACAAGCCTGGGCTATGCTCTGGGCTCCGGGCCAATCTGCACCTGCAACAGCATCCCCACCCATCCTGAAGTCTGCTATGTGGACGAGAAAGCAAGTGGAAAACTCTCACAGTGCTGTATTTTTTAAAAAAGTCTTTGTCATTCACAACTCAGAACTCAAAATTACCTCGTGAACCACAGGCATAAGGAGCATTGGGAATGTTCTCCTTTCCCATGATGTGTGCCACTTACAGGATACCTCACTGTAGACCTATTACTGCATACAAGAGAATCTTCACAGCAATCTAATCCATATCCATTACTGTTGTCCTCATTTTACAGGCTTTAAGAGATCATAAGTATATAACTTGCAACTGTTGCAAAGTTCAATGTCAGCATCAGAATGTAAGAGTTCTTGTCTCTGAGGTCTCTGCTCACACCTCTGAACTCTGTTTACACGAGAAAGTTCTTTTTTTTTACTTGAACTAAGGTGTCTCAAAGTATAGAAAAAAAAAATCTTTTAAATAGAATTAGGCATTCTAACCAAACATTTTAAAATATGTAAATTGCAATGAGTTCTGCACCAGAAAAGTTTCCATGGTTCAATGCTTGGTGTAATTCTAGGAAAAAAAGAATCTGAACAGAAAATTTGACCTTTACAATAGAAAACAAATACTTTGACCCAGTTCCCTTTTTGTTTTTTTTTTTTTTTTTTGGGAGGGGGCACGGGAAATACAACCATCTCCAAAAAACCCCCAAACAAACCCAACACCCCAGACTATTTAAAGTGTTTTACTTTCATTCCAATAGGAAATAAAATAAATTTGGAACTCTGACAGTTGTAAAGTGGAATTGAAGTCCTTTGGCCAGCTCTTTTTGTCTCTTGAAATCACGTAGCAAAAAATGTAGCCACTCCTGATATATGTACATATTAGGGTGGGCACTCAGTGTTTGAAATGCAGTGTATGGAATTGCTCACAGCACATTAAGAATGCTCAGCAATGTGCAGTTTTAGGGTTGCACTTTATGCCGTAAGACACACTGTGCTGTTAGCAATCCTTTTTCTCTCACTAAGCACACATTACTTGAGTTTTCTAGTTGAGCATACACCTAAATGACTTTTTACTTTTTTTTGAAGAGGGCCATAAATTGTCATCAAAGACAGGGGTCTCAAATCAGCTGTTATTTAAAGACTATTTGCTTGTTCTCAAAATCCTGTGTTATCCTTACACCAATGTCCTTTATAGAAAAGCAGAAATTCAGGAGATATAAAACCTACAAACCCAACTAAAAAGGCATTACCTACAATTTGCATGTTGAAGGTAGTGTGGGTTTTTTTTAAACAAAAATTCTGTCTTGTGGGGTTTTTGTGTGACCCTCCTTAATTTTCTTAGTTTGTTTTCAAAGATCATTGCTTTTCATCCATTTTTTCCAATAAGAAATAGTGGTAGCTGCCTCCACTTCGCTACACCCTCTCTTTCGCTTCCTTTACAGGGGGTTGATTCACCTGTTCATTAAAAGGGGGAAAATCCAGCTTTGGGGAGTGCCTGTCAAATAGGAAAGTTGCATAGTGATGTGACTGTGCCTGTGTGTGTGAGAGAGAAATCAAATAAAATCCAGAGCTGAAAAACTAATTCACTGTATGTAGCATAGAAGAAAAATCATGCCGAAGTCCTGAGCTAACTCACATAATGCTTTCAGGAATCAGAAAAATGACACTGTCAAAACACAACATTAGTTTTCAGAAGCCTTCAGGCAAAATTTTATTTATTTAAAGTTAGCTCCTATTTTAATAACAAAAAAGTGGCAGCATATTCTACATCAAAGAAAAAACTTTTCCTAATGTTTCCATTCCTCTTGTGAAGTACTGGAGTTGAAGTAGCGGAGCTGTCTTTCTCTAAATAATTACATGAGTGGCAGGATCTCAACCTGAGAAAGCTTTTTGTCTGCACTGGGGACTGTAGCATAAAGAGAATCACATTTGGCTTGCCTAATCTGAGCTGCAATACGAGATACTCAGACTTTCAGTGTTTAAACAGTTTTAAACAAGATCCATAACAGTGAAGATGAGTCCTAAATCAACATCTTGGTACATTGTAGCACCTTGGATCAAGGAGGAGTACAGATGAGAAGCATTTTTATGGGCTGTAGTTCTCCAGTCAAGATCTATTAACCACAATCCTTGTGGTAATACCCAGGAGAAATGTCCCTTAACAGCAGGATGGTGCACAGCTGGTGCCTTCTCTTGCATACTACCCTCATTTCAGGCACCCTCACTTTCAGATCCAGACCAAAGCACGCTGTTAGAGTAGTGAAAGCATTTACCATTTTATACCTTGTTGAAGGGATGTGAGAGATGCATTTTAAAGTTCACTTCTGGATCTCTTTCCTGGCAACTCTATTCATTCCTCTTTGTTTTTCATTCATTAATCTTTTATAGTTAGAACTACTAGTAGTGAGAAGACAGTCCAGGGTCCTTTCCTTCAAAGACATCCCATAAATAAAGAATAAATCCCTTAGGCCCCTAGACCTGTTGTTTGCCTTTTCAGTTTGACTTCCCCACCAGTTCCTAGTAATACCATTCCTATGGCAATAACTTCTTGTCTGTGTTTCCTTTCTATTATTTCATATCCTTTAACACCTCCTGCTTTGAACCTTAACAGATCCAACTCTGGAGCTGTGGTAATTTGGTTCAGTTACAAAAGGCTCTACATTTGCATGTATCTGGGTCTTGCTGCAGAACGGTTGGGTCTGTGTGGGAGTAGGACTGAACTTTGTTGCAACAAGATACTTCTTATATGTGAGAAATGTACTTCTTCCTTCTGGGCCCCTGGTCTTTTATAAGCAACAAAATAAATTAATGTCAAGGCAGCTACCAATAAACCCATGGGAATCAGTGAAGAAGAAGCAATGCTTGCATGAGCTTGCACCCCTAATGCAATGGCACAACTTCTCTCTCAGACAAATGATGTCTTTTTTGTAAAGTGAGGGTATGGCAATAACATGATGTATGAAGGATGGTATGGTAAGACAGTACTATCAACAGCTGCCAGTAGGAGGAGCTGCAGAAAGACAGTAGAGACAGAGCACAAAGGAGGGATTTTCCCCCTCTATCATGGCAAAATCTAAAGTAGAACAAGTCTTTGCATGAATAACAGAGAGTAGGAACATTAGCTGCCAGGTGATGTACCTTTGAGGTTGAAAATTGCTTCTTCTGCCAAAGCAAGTACCCCTGCTTGGGGACTGTGGAGAGTGGAGGAGCTCTTCTCCCAGCAGCATAACCTGAGATCTGCCTACACTCACACTGTGCAGGGGAGGCCTCCAGCACGTGTGTGGCTGTCCCAGTGATGGCCCAAGAAAATTTTATGTGATGGACTTGTAAAGCACTTCAGGATCATCAGGGATGAATCATACTGTAAAATGTATCATTAATGTTACTAGATATATTATAGACTTCTGTGATCTCAGACTGCTGCAGGCAGTGTGCTGGGAGAAAAGCTTTCCAGATTGTGCTCATGCAAATTTCTGTCTGTGATCACATTCGTTCTGGTTCCCACTGCAACATTACTTTCACACTCATGTGTGCTGCTCACTCAGTCTAAACTTTTTGTTATTGCAGGTTGTATGACTACAACATAGCATCCCTTTGCTAACACCTTTACAAGGGTGAGAAAACATACAAATATGGAAATAAAGGCATAAGAAATCTAATGGATATGCTTAAACTTTCCCAGGAAAGGGGTGGTGTGATGCTAACCTATGTCTCCTGACTTGAACATGTGCCCTAACAGGTTTCTAGATTGGGGCAGCTGTCAATTTGTTCATGGCATTTAGTTCAGCTTGTCTTTTTGTTCTGAACCATTATTTTTTTCTGAACTGGGTGTCTTTATAATTCTGAGAAGAATTTCTGAAAGCTGGGAAAAACAAATGTGAAATCTGACCTATTTTGAGTACATCCTGTGGTACTGTGGACAGTTAAGTCTCATCAACCATGTTAAGTCATGCAAACAGTACTTTGAAATGATTTAAGATTGATACAGTCACAAAATAGCTGTATAATAAGAGATGGATGAGCAAGCATATCCAACAAATGTTTTTTAAACATTGCAAGTGAAGTGGAGAGTCAAGGCAATGGAAAGGAGACCTAAGGCCAGTGACATATCCTGTGAGAAGATCCTCAGAACAACTAGACTGTTTGGGAATATAGGGAAAAACCAGGCAGTCCTCTAAAAAATGAGAAAAGCAGGAATTCACAGGCAAATCCTAGTCATAAATTAATCCAACAGAAGTCAAATCCAAGAAATTGTGAGCAGTGAATCATCAGTAAAAGGGCACTTGCATGTAACATATGAGTTCAATTCACAGGTACCCAGTCTGTTTTTTAAAATTAAAATTTAAAATAGGTCAAAAATATTCAGTGTTCAGATGAAAGTTGAAAAAAAGAAGCTTTCAAGATCTCAAGTCTGTATTTTGAATGTTTGTCTAATACATCAACACAGGCTGGCTTGCCAGAAATATTAAAATACAAGTTAAAAGATCATAAATTAGTAAATTGTCAAGTATTCTTAATATGTATTCTCAATGCCAGACATTTATAATAGTAAAGCAGGTTACTTAAAATATAAGTGCCAGTTAGTACTCAGAGAGCTCAGAACACTTCCACTTTAATACATAGAACAAACTAGGTTTGCTTCAGCAAACCCATCCTGAAAGAAATAACAAAGATTTAACTTGGACACTTGAAAAGTTTCTGTATTTTAAGATTTCAGTGTTCATTTAGAGAACTATTATACCATGCAGTAGAAATCTTTTATTAAACCCATGCATTCATTTATTTGAAATAAGATTTTTATTCAATCACTGTATTTTGATAGACTAGACTCTGCACAGACAGGAGATAATGGATTGAACAGGATGTCCTTGAAGGAGAAGAGCTGCTTCAGATTACCTCTCTAATACTCAGGAGACATCCTGCTTCCAGTGCTCATCAGACTTCTGAAGGCTAAGGGGAAAGATGCACCCATGCTATCTGGTGTAACAAATCAGCTCGTGAATTACCTAACTGTAAAACTCACAGGGAAAAAAATTAAATAATCTTTGCTTAAATATCTCAATGTCATTTTAAAATCTATTTAGGAAGATCAGCTCTGGTGCCTTTATAGTAGCTTAGCCATGTGCATTGTAAAGGCTCACTGGTACTGTTACCATCACTGGGTTTTGAAATGAGTACAGCACAAAGTTACTAAATCAGTTTTGGTCTTACAGTGCCATTTGGTCATACTTTCAAGCAATTAAAGAAATTGATATACAGAGACTTTTAAAAGGAGGCAGGAGACAAAATTTTATGGACACAGAGAACTATAACAAGACATATATTACTTTCTGGGAAAAAAAAAAAGCAGAGAAGATGTGCAAGACATATTCTAACATTTGTTAAGCAGAGAAACAAAAATTTAAAACTTTGGGTTACATTTTTAAAGACATTTTCCCACACATTACATAGCCCTTCTGTGTTCTGAGTGCTGGAATCAGCCAGCTTTTTGTGTCACAGGCATACAAATATCTTCCTGCAGGCTTAGTAAAAATCAGAGAAGCAGAAGCATTTGTATGCATATAAAGTCCTCAAAACCAGTGCCCTAGCATGTATGGGAATTTATAGTCTCAAGATTAAAACTTGCTGGGGTAAACACTCCACCAAGCTTGCTGNNNAACAAAAACCCACCAAAAAATCCCCCTGGAGGTATAAATTTTGAGTTTTGATGTCTGCCTCTTTTCACTAAACCGTGTACATGCATGTGTGTGTGTGGATGTCTGTACCCATATACCCACCTCATGTCTTCAGCTACCACTTTGTTACAAAGAAAGTGAAGAAGAGCTCTGCTGAAAAATCATATTCATAGTAGGACCCAGTAATTCTGATGAAAGTATGGCAGCATAAGGCAGATAAAATGGTGCTATTTCTCTCTATTATGAAAGTCTCTGACCTCTCTGTGATACAGCACTTTACTCACCTACCTTGCATATCAGTGTTGCACAAATGGCCTTGTTCATACTTAAAACAGCATAGACTGAGCTTATAGATTTAGTCACTCACACCACTCAGAAACTGTCTGAAGCCTCTCTGGGAGAAAAATTCAGCAAACTATTCTTTTTTATGTATTCACAATGTAACCTGTTGAAGTTCTATTTCTCTCTCAAAAAAAGGAAAAGGTTTGCTTTCAGCTGAGAGAAAAAGAAAAGATCACTCTGTTTTTCAGGCCAATGCATTCTGTTACCATTTCTCAATGCAGCTCTACTGGGAAAAAAATCAGGCTAGTTTGAGTCATGAATCTTGTAGGAAGACTTGCAGGAAAAGCTGGTTTCTTTAGGAGCAAATATCCTGCCATCTTAAAATATCCAGTACAGTACAAAAGCTAAGATCGTGTTTCAGTATCTTTTTTAAACTCATGATGAAAAAAATGACTGCAACAGGAGACACAGTGAAACTTACGCCATCTCTTTACTTTCCATGTGTATCATTGAAAAAATAAGCTTCATCCTTATCTCTCTGAAAGTACATCTTCTCCTCTTACAGTCCATTGTGTCTCTGGCCCATGGGCGCTCCACACTGAGAGAAATAAAATATTGGTATTTCCAGGGAGAAGTGAGAAGATGATTTAGTCTTCTAAAAGAGTAGAATTCAAATAAACCAGGCACATCCAGGTATTAACAATTCCTTTTCTGATCGTGGGAAAGAGCAAAGATCAAATATGTGTAAGCCTAACCTAAAAATGATCCTGAATACTAATCAACTAATGTATTGTTAACAGATTCATCCCTTTTTCCTTCAGAAATTTAATATAACCATTTATTTATACACTGTTATATAAAAAACTCTTTGCCTTGCCCCTTTCAAAAATATTTAAAGATCTGTGAAAAATTACTTCTTACTAAAGAAGATTGCAGCTCTGCTGTATTACTGGAAGCAATAGTAAGGAACAAAAACATTTAACGGTTCTAATTTCAAATAATGATCAGCATAGTATGATGGGCTTGCAAAAGTTCTAACAGAGGAAGATCCTCTTATCTTTAGTCTCTTGTTTTGTATCAGGTGCTGCCAAGTGCATTTCTGGTAGCAGGTAAGAAAATTAGACTGGAGTGCTAAGTCACCTCAATGTAAACCTCCTGCCATGCAGCTGACTTCTGTGGAGGTGTCTCAGATCCATGCTGGTGGAAGGGAAGGATAACTGGAGCGCTGGTCACCTAGCTCCAGTGCTCACACACTGGAAGAGAAGCAGTGAGAATATAGGCAAGGCAAAGGTTTGATACTTGTTCTGGAATGTTTAATTTTATAGCCTTTGTCTGAAAGTAAGATTTTCTGCAGTGCCTTACTGCTTCAAGCAAAATCCAAAAGGCATTCTTTTCTATACTGACCTTATGTAATGAGTAAAATATCAGTGGCAATGAAATTGATAGGAGTGTCCAAGCCTGTTTTAGTGAAAGCAGTGGTAAAACTCCTGTTGATTTGCTCGAGAAAACTGAAGCCCTAGGTCTATGGTAGCTCTGAATACTGGTAGCTGGTAGCTACCTGATCGTTGGTAGCTCATTAAAGAGCTGTCTACCAGATGTAAAACCAAAAAATACCCCTGGCTCAGAAAGCAGGATGGCAAATCCTACTGTCTGGCCATCATTTCCATTATCTGTTTCAGTAAAATGTGCATCCTCAATACTACTCTCAATAATTCTTCCCTGATGCTAGAAAATGGTTAAAATCTGGCCACAAATGAGGTTTTCATGAGTTGGCCTGAAGTGAGTAAATTCAACATAGAATTGAAAGGAATTCAGTCCTTAAAACACTACTGGAGATAATACTCTAGTTTCACCTCCATCCAAATGATCTGAAGTTATAATCGGTGTATTGTAACCAGACCTAAATATATCACACAAAGAGCCAAGGCGATCAGAACAACTGCATCTCCCAAGAGTTACCTGCTACTACCTGCAGACATCTAAAAATAAGTCAGAAAAAAGTACATTATTTTTACAAGAAACCTTTATTCTTCATACAAACTTGACTGTCACATATCATGAGGCATCATTAACAACCTAATATGACTTTGCGTAAATTAAACAATATTGCTTCATGAAAGTATCTAACAGAGTTTGTACCGACTTGACTCTTTGTTCTCACCTGGATGGAATGTATGTGCGTTTTGATATTAGCTCATCTCCTTTAAACTGCTAGCTTAGCCAGCATGTTATATGAATTATATCTTTGCCAGGTAAATCCACCACAGGTACTAAAATCAGAGCTGGTGTCTTCTCTTCTAAATACTTCTCAAGGGATTCTTGCAGTCCTAAAATAGAAACAAAACAATTAATGAAACTAATTTGTCTTATTGTATCCTGTCTCTTACAAATGATTTCTAAATACTTTTCTGAAAACTATTGTGGAGTAGCAATTAACAAAAGGCAGTGAAAACCAAGACAGCAACTCTTAAGTTTTCGCTCTATACAGAAGGAACATCTCCCATCTCCTTGTTGTCTAATTTGAGATTAACTTTAGATATTGCTTAAGTTAAATGCATATTTCTCAACCTCGAGTGAGTGAGTGGTCTGTTGATTACAGATACAGAGAGCTGAACTAGAGCAGGTAGTAAAAATAAGAAAAGGCCAGTTGAAATTCAGTTCTTTGTAATTTTTGGTATTTGGATGATCAGCACATAATTGTCTGTAAATGAAATTCTTCTTTCAAGTCCCATTGTGGTGCATCAATCAAAAGAGAAGAAGTTAAAGTGGGCCATTTTAATAAACTTTATGAACTTGACTTCAATTTGTAATCAGTGGAAGAATGCTATCTTGATGACATAATGGAGGAAGTCCAGGAATGGCAACATATGTGACTGAATATCTGGAATTACCGTAAGATTCAAACTGCTAAAAATACAGAACCTGGCTACAAGGAGCTCTAAAGGGACTGGTATGTGTGGCAGAAGTTTGCAAATTTAAAAGTCCATTATGGGAACAGAATTAATAATTGAGAAGATCTAATTAGAATATATAAAAAAAGTAAAGAATGGAAAATTTAAACTCTGCATCAAGACATTTTTGGTTGTGCTGCAGCCTCAGTGAACATACTAGAAATCAAGCCACACAGAACCCCAAAGAAAACTACTGAAAACCCATTGAATGACCCAGAAAAGACAGTTTCCTAATGATAAGGTATAGCCTGCCATGGTTCTTGTTTCAATAACTTACTTCTGTCAGCAGCTTCTGGGATTATGGCAATTCTTTATAACACTAAGCAATCTTGGCTAGAGAGGGTGTAAAGAGGGCAGAACTTGCAGACTGTCAGAGCTTTTTTTTTTTTTTGGCGTCACTGCCTGTGAAACTGTGAATAGGCAGTTCAGTCAAAGTGTTACCTCATCCAGGATAAAATAGGAATTTTGCAATTGTATTCACTGAAGCCAAAACTCCTCTCTTTTTATCTGGCAGCAGTAGCATAAATTAATGTAATAATGGCAATGCTGCCTACACAATATTGCAAAGACAGTACCAGTCTTCTGAAATTCTGCTGGCTTCCTTTTGTATTAGCATCATTGAAATTGGAGGTGAAGACAGACAAGGTTGAGCCAAAGATCAACAGTCATCTCAAAGGTCAAAAGATTTCTTCATCTGGTGTGTAAAAAAGGAACTCATTCTCTGTATTACAGATACTCAGCAGTGACCTGTTAATTAACTAACAACTAGGATTTTTCTTCTAAAATTTGACTTCAGAAAACTTTACGGCTGTGCTGACTCAGAAGGCATTAAGTGGAAGGGGTAAAGGCAAGCCACCTCATAATCACTGATTCCACCCTATTAAAATGATATTTCCTTTTTTTCATCAATTAAAATTGTGAAAATACAATTTTAGACTTTAACTTTTTTTTTCACAGGCTTAAAAGCTGTGAATCAGCACTAAAAGCTACCAAAACAAGTCCAGGTATTCCTTTTAAAGGCAGAATTTGAAAGTGGGGCTATCTGGAAATAGAACTCCATTCTTTTGTGGTTCTGAGGTGGCCAAAATAGCCATTTACATTTGAACATGCTGTAGTGTACTTGATTGCCAACCAGGAAGAGTCACCTTTCCTAAAGACCTTTTCTATCTAGTGCCTTTCCTATTGTCAGTACCTACATGCATAAATGAAATGTGGATAAAAATCTGGGACATATGCCTCTAAATATTTTACTATACTTCCAAATCAACTAGCTAGATATGAAAGCAGTGCAACTTAAGACGTGCATTTTTATATGTTTAAAAATTGTGGGTAAAAATCTGCTCATGCAAACTTCCCCTGAAAAGCAGAGACTGGGTCTTCTAAAACAGCAAAATTGTACTCCAAGGTCTCACAGAAGACAATGCACAATTAGTAAATCTGTGGCAACCTATGCAATTATAGCAGAATAAAAAAAATTACTCTAAATCTTCCAAGACGAATTGTATGTTTTTAATAATGGGAAATTAATAAAGACCCTATTTATATTTTTTTTCACTCATTCAAAATATGCTTTTGGATAAATAAGAGCCTCCGCCATGAGTGCTTTCTGAGTATGTAACTCTTTGTTCAAATACAAAGATTTCAAAAATGTCCTTCCTTTATATCACTTATGGAAATGCTGAGTTATGTGCCATACTTATAAAAACTGATTTTAAAAGTGAAAACAAGTAAAGAACAGAGGGTTACAGTTAGTATATTTACTGGAGCATTAATAGGAGCTATAGATGACTGATGTCAGTCTTAAAGTTATTTAAACTGCCGTGATACAGAATGTTTAAGTACAAGCAAAATCGGCTGATTATCAAGCAGCAAACAAGTGGTGTGCATTGTGGATGTTTTCATTTCCTGTGACAGTCCACATTTAATTATGCTTGCCACATTGCAGCACACTTGCAGTTGTGTGGATACCAGCCAGGGACTCCTGAGCTAACAGAACTCAACAGGGAAACATCAGGGAAATAGCTCAAAGAAATGAAGGGGTATTCCTCCAGTAAGACAAGACGGCCCATAGCCCAGCTGAGGTGCAGGCAGCATGGTGTAAACAGGAGGAGATGGAAAACACCATGCTGCTGGAAATCCATGTCCTTGTTGCCATTACAACACAGGTTAAGGTGGCTCCATGGGAATCTCATGAGATTTATCAGGACCAAGTGCAAGGTGCTGCACCTGGGTTGGGATTATCTCTGGTATCAACACAGGCTGGGGATGAACAGATCAGAGCAGCCCTGCCCAGAAGGACTTGGGGGTGCTGGTGGGTGAGAGACTGGACATGAAACAGCCATGAGCATTCCCAGCCCAGAGAGCCAATGGTATCCTGGGCTGCATCCAAAGCAGCGTGGGCAGCAGGGAGACAGAGGGGATTCTGCCCCTCTGCTCTGCTCTGGTGAGACCCCAGCTGCAGTGCTGCATCCAGATCTGGGCTCCCAGCACAGGAAGGACATTGGTCTGCTGGAGCAAGACCAGAGGAGGGTCACCAAGATGATCAAAGGGATGGAGCATGTCTCCTACAAGGAAAGGCTGAGAAAATTTGGTTTGTTCAGCCTGGAAAAGAGAAGGCTTTGGGGTGACCTAATTATGGCCTTCCAGTACCTGAAGGGATCCTACAAGAAAGATGGACAGGGACTATTTACAAGGGCATGTAGTGACAGGACAGGGGAGAATGGCTTCTGACTGAAAGAGAGTAGGTTTAGGTAAGGTATTAGGAAGAAATTCTCTCCCGTGAGGGTGGTGAAGCACTGGAACAGGTTGTTCAGAGAAGTTGTGGATGCCCCAGCCTTGGAAGTGTTCCTGGCCAGGAAGTGTTCCTGGAGCTCACGGCAATCTGGTCTACTGAAATGTATCCCTGCCCAAGGTGGGGGGTTTGAAACTAGATGATCTTTAAGTTCCCTTCCAGCCAAAACCATCCTATGATTCTATGATTACAAGTACATGAAATTTGCTCAAACCGGGTGAGCTTTATCCTGCAAGATAGATCCCCCTGCTCCCAAATGATCCACAGAAGTTCAGGAAGCAAGTTCCATATGAAGTATCTTCCTACACAGATATGCTTTTTTTTTCTTTTACCTGGGAACAGCACAGAAATATGGACATAACTAAAACTTAAAAATGAACAAAATTTATTCAATGTCTTCTGGCATTACCATCTTTTTCTGCCATTCCTTTGTAAAGACAGGATCCTGAAATCAATATTTGATGATCTCTTATGCTGACTTAATAGCCCTTCTGTGTAACATGGAACAAACTAAGACTGTAAGCTATTGTTTTTAAAGGTGCTTTTCATAGTAGGTAGAAAAAACAGTGTCCTGAGAGCTCCTAGAGGGTCCTGCTGAGGATTTAGGCAGTATCAGGTGAGGCCACAGAATCCACATACGTTTTCAAAATCAGGTCCCTGTTACTGTTGCCATACTTTTGCTTCACTGTATACTTGCAGGAGAGTAGTAATCTAATAGCTCATATGAAAAAGGAAAATGGTAGCAAAAAGGAAGATCACATTTAGCCCAGTACATAAAAAATCACTTTCATATTACAACTACTATCTTTCCTTCGCTTTTTAACCAAAAGATATTGTTACACTGCTTAGAGCAGGTTTTTAAATCCCTGAGATAATACAGCTCCATTGCTTCTGCTGCAGAGATCTGACATGTAGCATGTACTTTGAAAAGATGCATCATGGGGGATCAGGTTCCTAACAGTTCACTAAGAGTTCCAGTCCCAAAAGATCTGCCCCTGGTGTGCAGAACACTTAACCCTTCGACCAGTACCAACATGACTATTCACAAATTATTGATGTCCCTAAATCCCTGGCAGATTGCAGGCAGTTCTTGTCTCCCTTGAAGCCAAAGCATATGGTCACTAATGAGATGGATTAAAAATACATATACACATTCAGGGCTTTGCCACATGAATGTAAAGCTACAGAAATGTTAGAAGGTGATTGAACTGGACTGAACACTGTTAATACATGATTAGCTTGTTATGGATCATTTCCATTGATCTATATACAGTTTCACAGCATAGTTTAATTAAAGCTGTCTAGAACAAGCCTCTGCCTTAAATGATCAGGCAGTGCAATGAAAAGGTGAAACACAAGGAACTGGAGACCTCCCTCCCTTTCTTAAACATGCAGCTGATGGTCTCTGGGTGTACAACCACAGCAAGAATGGAAACTGTGCTTTAAAGTATTGTCTCTTTTTACAGTCCAGGGTTTTTCTCACATTTTTCTTAATATAAAATGATGTAGTAGAATACAAGGTTTTGAAAAAAAAACCTGCACAATTTACTGACTTCATTGCAATTAACACTTTTCTATCCAAAATAAAATCGAACCCAGTAAACAAGAATATACTGTTGGAATATAAAAAGGAGTCACTTAGCAAAGTATGATTTTGTGCTGATTTTTCTTGTTGCAGCTGTGAAGATTTTAAGTGACCATATGGATATTTTTCACGGCCCAATACTTGGCTTTTCATATGGTACCTTATGTTTTTGTTACTATTCTTGATGACATTATTTCACATTGGTCATTGTACTTTTAAGGGACCACTTTTTTAAAACTGCTACAAACTCTTTCATGGAACGCTGATGATGCACTTCAGTCACTCTGGCCTAGGATATTTATCTGAATACAAGCAAAGCAGCTGCTTTGAATTGCAGTGAAAGTCTTTTATAGCCATGATATATGAGACAAATGACCAGTAGGAGTTTGGATAAAGCTGTGAAACCACTTTAAACCTGTGATTTCCTAAGCCAGTCTTTGGAACTGTGACTATAAAACAGCTTGCGTTCCTTGCTACATAACTTTCAAAACATAATCTGTGTGGTTGAGATTTTTGAAGCTGTGTCTAGATTTCTCTCCCTTCTTTCAATATCAACAATTGATGAATGAGCTTTCCTGTTGAATGGTAAATACACAAGAACATTTGTTAAAAAAAAAAAGTAACTGGTATAATTGAGACTTCAAAAAAACCCCAAATTTACTGTTTCAGGCCAATTTGTAAGCATATATACCCCAAAATTAAAAAAAAAAAAAAAAATTACAGAGGGAATTATAGTTGTGTTTGGAACTCAAGTCATATGCCTGATCAGTTGCCAAAGCAGCCAGATCTGCGCGTCTGTATTTGCAAACAATTCTTTCATGAAAACCTATCTCCAAGAATTCCTCATACTACATTTCAGTTTGTCTTGCAATTTATGGACCCATCTATACTGACAGACTTCTTCTCACACTAAACTAGTTTTAGTTTTAAAAATTAAAATACCAAGTAATCACATAATAGATGAAAATACAGCCTGTACTGAAAGCACTAAGGCCAATGTTAGCCATCCTCTTTCAGCTTGTTCCTAATAGCAGAGAACCATTTTAGATGATTGCAGGATCTTCTGTGAAGGATATGGTTATTAGGATCCAGACTGATAGGACTCTATCACTTCGGACAAAAAACAGGGCAGCACTTCACCAAGCAGTGCAGTCATCAAGAGAAATCATGGAATCATAACATAGTTTGAATTAGAAGGGAACTTTAAAGCCCATCTAGTCCACCCCCACTGCAATAAGCAGAGCCGTCTTCAACCAGATCAGGTGGTTCAGAGCTCCGTTCAACCTGAGCTTAAAAGCTTCCAAGGATGAGGCATCTCCCACCTCTCTGGGCAACCTGTTCAGTGTCTCACTGCCCTCATTGTAATAAACTTCTTCCTTGTATCTAGTCTGAATCTACCCTCTTTTAGTTTAAAACCATTACCCCTTGTCCAATCACTATAAGCTCTAGTAAAAAGTCTCTCCCATCTTTCTATTAAGCTTCCTGTACATATTGAAAGGCCAGTAAAGGGTCTCCCAGGAGCCTTCTCCAAGCTAAATAACCCCAACTATCTCAGTCTTTTGTCACTGGAGAGGAGATGTTCCACTCTAACCATTTCTGTGTCCCTCCTATGGATCTGCTTCAACAGGTCCATGCCTTTTTTGTGCCAAGAGAAAAATCTGCTGTAAAGAGAAGACTAAAGAGAAGACTAGTGCTCTGTTATATTTTACTGGTAGTCCTGTTTGTGCAGTGGACTTCTTGTCCTTTTGCAATCTATCCCAAACCTGAAAATTCTAGCAATGTTTTGAAGCAGGCTACAGTGAAAATGTAATGAAAGTTGCTCTAGGCTTGATGGGTACCCACAGGAGTTGTAGCAACTTTTCCTACAGCTGAGCAGATGAAAAGAAATGAGGAAAATCAGCTGTGTTTCCCTGCATGCCTTACTGATAACTCCTGCTCTCAAATTTAGTGAGGAGAAGTTGTGAGTGCAAAAGACAGCAGCCATGGACCTTACTGTTCATGTGAGATACAAGAAAAATGAGTGATTGGCTTGTCTTAATCCACACTAGTAAGTCAGTCAGGATGCCTGAACTCTGCACCACTAGCAGCAAGAGAAGGAAGCTGACATGAAATGATCAACTCTGAAGGAATCCAGATGCTGCTTCTTCCTCTCCCAGCCTCACAAACCTCTCTGCTGCTTCTCTGTTTCAACAAGAGGGTGTGGGAAAGAAAAAAGGTTCTCTCATAATCAGGGAGGGCATTAACATTTACAGGAACCTCACTTTTCTAGAGCTGAGTCACTTGGCTGAGTAGCTGTACAAGTCTTTTTAGACCATAGCTCATGCATTTTTTTTTAGCATCTGAAAGAAAATTAGTAGACAAAACAGTTATTTTTAGTACTGGTTTGATTGTGGGCCTGTCAGCCTCGGTGATGCATCTCTTTTATCAAGCTGCCACAATACCTTGTTTTGTTTTCAGAGCAAAGTTTGATTAAAGACCAGTTTCAGAAAAGTTACTCACTGTGGGCGTTAATTAGTGCTTCCTGGCCTCTGCGGGGTTTATCTTATGATCCGTTTCACTTACTACACCCTGTAATTCAATTTACATGAAGATGGGAATGAACCAACCCCTTTCTATTCTTCTGAAGGCTTCTGTTTAAGTCAGTCCTGAAAGAACCTCTCTCCTATCATGCGCTAATAAGGAATTCTATTTTCTAGCCCTTTTTAAAACAAAATTAATGCAATACTTCACATCTATAAAGACTTCTCCAAGTAATGAACTGAGAAAGAACTTCAGGAGGGGGTAGGTAAACTTTAGGAAGCCTTTGCTTCTAAATAGTGTTTTCAGTGGTGCCCAAGGATACTGTGCATCTTAGGAAAAACTGATAAACATCTTTTTCTCTTCCTCTGCATTTTTCTGGGAGTGGAGTATTGTCATTCTGTAAGAGAAAGTCTCTGGCATTGCCCTCCTTCTCTCTCATTGGCACATGAGAAAAGCCTTTTGTCTTTCTGAAAGCAAAAGGCCAGCTACTAGGTCAAAAATATTAAAAAGGTGGTTGATGAACGAAGACTTAATAGTATTGGCAGGTAAAAAGTAGAAGGAAATGGAATTTATAACACAATATAGGTAAAATTAGGAACTACTGAATAAAAGGAATGAAAAAAACCCCATTGGGGTATTATACAAATACAAGCAGACCAAAAAAAGACAACAAAACCACTAGTCCAAAATAAAACATGACTCAGGTACATCGAGTCTTTGAAACTAGGTTGAATAAAACATGAAACCAGTACTAAAGAGACCAAACCTGTGAAAGAGAAGATGACCTAAAATGGTCTTTTTTTTTTTTTTTAATAGTAGACAGCCTGCACAGGAAAACTGAGGCTGGATGAGGCAACATATTCAAGCTAAGTTCATGGACAAATACCATTTTAAAACGTCTTCTTCCAAGTATACATTCTCTCATGAACTTCCTCCCAAATTTTGAAACCTAAACTTTATCTTAGGTATAGTATGGACTTAGGCTGGAACAGATGCTTCCTGTACAGTGTGACAGATACACCAGAAATGCTGAGAAGGAAAGCAAATAAGGCAATGATAATCATCAAATATATGAGTATGCACAACAGTTACAATTTCAGTCCCAAATGCCATCCCTAAAACAGCTATAAGCCACCCAACTCTCTCTGGCTATACAGAAGTTACCTTCCAAAGAGCACACAGCACCAGTCTAATTAGGTATGCTACCATGCACATCAATGGCAAATTGAAGAAATAAATGTGACTCTTTTAAAGATAAACAAATGTTGCTGAGCTCCTCTGTACATTAGTTAGGGCTGTTTCTCAGTAGAAAGAATTAAGATTCAGCTTCCATAATAATTCTTTCAAGCTGCTGGCTACAGCTTAGAGAATAGCAGAGCATGAAAACTCATCGCTATGTGTTTTCCAATGTTCTGTTTTTAGTCATGTCCTATATACAGATTGAGAATCAGCCTATACAAGGTTATAATTGTGCACTTTTGTTTAAAATGTCATTAGCCTTCTGCACTAAATAAAGAAACACTTAAGCATGCCTTTCCAATACTCACAGTGAGGTCTAAATATAATTTCAAAGAGAACAGAGGACTGAACTTTCCAAGTACAATCACTCAGAGAAGAACTTGTGCTTTTTCTAAAACCATGACAGAGTGCAAAGATCACGAGCCTGCTTTCCCTGTGTGCTATCCTTCAACCCTGTAACGATCCAATCTCTTTATGGGGTGGATGGTTATTGAATTTGTATGCCAGCTGTGTCCAGAATCTCTGGGGAGGATGGGCTGCAATGACACCAAGCAGGGATGAGTTATGAATGGAGACAGATTATTACAAACATAGGAAGCAGTAAGGACCCATTTTTCAGGAAGCATCTAAGAATGCACTTCACAGTATGAGTATGTACTTTTTCACTCATATAGGCTCACCTGAATGTGCCTGTGTGGGCAGATAGAACCACAGGATTCACTAGAGGCTCACACACGTTTTTGTTGTACTCTAAATCAGATGAACATGTACTTTATTTTTTTTTTTCCAGATTAGTTGAAAACTTGGTGTGAAAATGATCAACTGCAACAGCACCTGTGCAGTAATTATGGAACTTGGTTTTTCACCCTTAGGTCACATTACAGCTCCTGACTCTTGGCCCATAGTCCAGGAGCATGAGACGGGCAGATTTGCAAGCTGTAGGACAGTTGGTTGCTGTGCCCTCCAGGTAGGGTTGGGGACACTGGTGGGGCAGTGTGTGTGGGAAGCCCGGCTGTGCCTGCTGCTAATGCAAGAACTTTTATCTCTAGGGCCTGTCAATCTGGCACCTTTCACAAGTGTTAAATTCACTTAAGTATATTTTTTAAGAAGCTGTCATGAGACATACTGAAGCAAATATGTCCTTCAGTGGTTACACATGGACTCAGTTGTAACAATGTTTGTTAAGTGCTTTGACATCCCCAAGTGATATGTTTGGTACAGCTTCCACATTTGTTCGTTTATTAAGTCTGCTAAATAGTCTTCAAAGCCAGTGGGTTAAAGAAATACCTGACTAGACACAGTGCATCCAAAAGGCCGGACCACAAAGAAATGTTTATATAACTAGAGGACACCATATACATCTGCTGGTAGGAGAATGTAGTCTACAAATAACAGAAAAGCTTTCTAGAAGATACTGTGGTAAGCATCTTTAGACTGGGTACAGAGAAGATCATATGGTTCTTGCTTTATGTCCAGTTAAGCTGTGATCATTTAAAATACTGATGGAATAATTGTTTTCAGTTTCTAGGCCAGATTCTCAACAAATATAAATTGTAGCTATGCTACTTTACACGTACTGAGGAGCTTGCATGGTAGATTACGTATTTATATATAGTATAATGTGCAAACTAATTAGGTTATTTCTAATGTTTACCATTGTAAAGAACTCTGAAACATTAAATCAATCTCCTGCCTGAACGTAAACAGTGTATTCTAACAGAAACAGATAAAAGTGCACCGAACATGTTAAATACATTATTAGGTCGATGAAGATCATTCATATTGATCCAGGTCTGGCTTCACAGCAGTTTAATCAAAGCTGCCTGGAAGATGTAACAAAGAGTGGTCATGGCATTCACAGCCTTCTGTGCTGAGTGAGTCAACAAATGACTAAAAATTCATTATTGCTGCAACTGAAAACCCATGCAAAATTAGCCAGAGCAGGCTAAAAAGAAGGGTAGACCAGTATTTAGAGGGGGAACAAAATCCAGCTTCTGTTTTAATGGGGAAATTGTGCTGCCAGAAGTTGCTGATGATCCACCCAGAAATTTGTGGGCTCTTAATAGCCACACTACTTACTTCGCCTTGATCTGGCAGATTTACATTAATTGGATTTTCATCCTGTATGGCAGAGACCCAAGATATCAGTACCCTCTTACTCCCTACAGTCAAGGAACAAAAAGAGAGAGATGAAAGTCTTTTGTTTCTTCTCATGGCCTCCAAGGATGACAAATAAATCTCAGTGCTAGTGCTTCCTGTGTAATACGAATTCATAGTTTGTTACGGAATTGGGAACAGGAGGCTTTGGAGAGTCACTCAGCTGTGTCAACTAACAGCAAAATGAAAGAAAAAGGGTCTGTAGCTTGGCCATAGAGCAATCTGAGCTGCAAGTAATTTTTGCTCTAACTTGAAGTTATTAATAGCATAGTTTACAAAAGCCTTCAGCAAGACTTGCGTGTCATTTTATCAGGCCCTGAATAAACATCAAATAACGATGAAGTCTACCACCAAGAGTTTACCGTGGACACAAAAAAACCTGGGAGCTGAAAAAAGAACATAGGACAGGTAGGAAACTGAGCCATAGAAAACAGTGGAAGAATGACATGATTTGTTAAGGTAATTTGTAGAAAAGCCAACAATTGGCCCCAAATTGTGACCCAGCATACACCTCTTCTCTTGAGAGCATACCACAGTGAGGACATTTAGAAACAATAATACAGTGGCAAAGAACTGAATCATCATTTTGCTTGGGCTTCTTTTGGATCTCTGGAAATTAAAATCACAGTCCCAGAAGAGCAGTGCTGCACAGGTTCCACCTGCTCTGTTGTTAAACAACTTCACTGCTCGGAGGCCTCTGCTCTTCTTCCACCATCAACAGGTGGAGTTGTTTACAGGTAATTTGAAAGTTACCTGTGGACTTTATGACAAAATAGTCTATTACATCTGTCATAGGGCTACACATCTAACTGTATTATGATTTCTTCTTATACATTGCTATATATTTTATACCACAGTGTATCACAAAAGTCTGCAATAAAGTTAAATTATCACGCAAATATATATATTTTTTAAAAGAAGAATGTTTCTTCACCAAAATACATGGTCTTAAACATCTGTTTAAAAAAAAAAGAATTAAAAATTGCCTTTGGTATTATACAAACTACAGTGCTTCCTGCAACTCTTACATTTTGTGTGACACGTAAACTACACAGCATAGCCCAGCAGTAAATGGAAAAGCTGCCCAGATCTGGGCTGTTGCTTAGAAGTTTCAGGTTCACCTAGGTGGACCAGCCCCTAGACCCTTCAGGCGGGCCAGGATCCACATGTGACCAGTCAGTCGGCAGCACTAACAGCTCCTCTGGTGGATCACTGCTTCTTTTGACAGGAATTTCTGCTTCTGAAACCTTAAGCTACATCTCCGTTAAGAACCATGTTAGCTCACAGAGATACTGGATTAATGAAATTGAAAATGCTCAGAGTGATGATTTAACCACTCTTAAACATGAAGTGCAAGTGATGGAAGGGTGACCTTTATCTTTTCCACCAACAGAAGCCCAACCTATCAGGCACAGTGAAACATAATTTATCCTTCTGCTTCATTCTGTTTAAAGATATGATATGCAGTATGAGATCTGGTTTTAATAATATTGCAGTACAGGTAAAGGGAAATGAATTGTTCAAGAAGAGATGTCAGTTTTAAAGTAAAGCTAAGAGGCCCACACAGCCCTCTCCTTGGTCTACACTGATATTTTATGCCTTGGGCCTTAATTTGTCAGGGAATATCATACTCGGAACATCACCACTAGAGTGGTCTTACCATTATTTTTTACTCTGCATTATCTGAGTGAGTTGGCTTTTCTTTTAAAAAGGCTTCTCTTGCCAGCTGTTTTTTCAATTACATCATTGCTGGGAAGGTTCGTTAGAATAAGGCCATCACCTTTTTCTCTTCTGCAGAAAGCACATTTTGGTAGAAAGGAAGGCAACAAAATATGCTCTGCCTAGCTGAATTTCTGCCAAATCACTTTGCAGGGTAAAGAAAACTCATCTGCAACCTGCCACAAGAACTTTTCGGGTAATTAAAAGTCCCAAAAAATCTGGTAAGATAAAAAGGTGAAACAGGAAGATGCTAGAGGAGGATGATGATTATTATTATTAATCATCATCATTTAATCAGTTTAATTTTTGACTTACCAAGAGCAAAGAGGCAGAATAAAGGAAGATTAAATGGTTCTTATCATGTATAGTCAGAACTTCATGCTAAATATATTTGTGTCCTTTTGAAAATGCTTCCCTTTGTAATTACTAATTTTGGTAAATCTAGCACTTTCAAATGCTACTAATATAAATACAACCAGATTCAAAGTTATCAGTACATCTCTTTAGTAAAGCATAACACAAAAGAATAAAATAATAATCTACTTGCTTAAAATACAAAAGTTGGTTATCCATTTTCTCCATAATTCTAGCTTTCCCTCAGGGGAAATCTGGAAATTTTAAATACATTGATCCTTTTTTGCTTTGCCACAATTCTCTTTTTTGACCTCTTAGATATTTCTTGTCTGCTGTCACATTTTTGTTGATTTGTTTTTAAATTATAAATCTGATTGTAGCTTCACTTTTCTTAAATCACTTGCCACAATTCTTTAGAAAAATCTACATGCAGTTTCATTTTTAAGGCCAACCAAGGATTTACAATATGCTAAACTGGGCAAAAATTCTGTAGTAATCAGCACAATATATTTTATACTCTATCACAATAATTTTTTCTGTCTCCACATCCATATAACTTTTTCTGCTTTTTACAATGGTTTACAACTTAAATAATTTAATACAACAGTTGTTATATTTTTATTGCAAGCTTATAAAACTTGCATGATAAGTCTCTTGCATGCAATATATTAAATAAAGAAATGACAGAGAAGAAGGGGAACTGATGATTACTAAAACTGTAATTCAGGTTCTAAATGTGTCATAAAGTGCTTCTGGCTCACTTGCGTTCTGCACAACTTGTCAAAGTTCCTCAGATGAACCACTTCTTCATATTCAGTTCTCCTTGCCTGTTACTCCAATGTTGATATAGGTCAAACAATGATGATTTCACATTTCAGTCAGTGCATTGATGAAGTGATGGTTGAGGGGAAAGGACCCAGCATAAAGATCCAGGAGACAGGAATGCCATTGCCAGCTCTGCTACTGAGTTGCTGGAATACCCTGGGCAATTTATTTGGCTTCATGAGCATGTATAGAGCTATGCTTTCTTTAATTTTGCAAAAGCTTCAGTGGTGTAAAGACACGTGTCTCCTTAAGTGTCAGGCAGGACCTTTCTGTCTCATTTTTGTGTTTCCAAGCAACTGAAATACATGATCCTTCATAAAATCAAACTCCAGATTTCATACATCCATTTTGTAGAATAAAAAAGTACTTTCCTGTCTTTGTGAAATGCTTTGAGATAGCTTGATGAATAATTGTTACTACTTTAGTATATCTGAGAGCTTATGTAAAAGATGCTGCTTCAATAAGACTCTTTTAAGTTATGTTTTGCGTTAGAGACCCACTTTAAATACTTTTACAGACACAGTTCTGTCCATGTCTACAAAGTAGGTCACTGTATATCCTGTATATCCACAAGAACATATAAGTCTGTTACTTCTAAAACCCCTTTTCTGATAACTTACATAAAAATAATAAATAGTGATCTAAATTCATGTCAGAAGTAAATTTTACTTGGAAATACTGTATGTATTTCTGTTTCAATTTCTATCTTTCTATTTCTGTAATTATTCATATTTTTGAAACATGGGATAAACATGTAAACTATCTGTTGTACCGATCCTAAGACGGCTTGATAAAAACATCCAGAGAATATTTCTGATGGCTTGGCCCAAAAATACGTAATTAATTCCCATAAACCACTTGCCTGTGTAGTCTTAATGTTGCTAATAAAAAGACTCCTTGTCTAGATGATTAAGATTTCTTAGTAGAAAGGCTTGTGACCTCTAAGAGAAACAACATAGCCAGCTGAGAAGGGAACTTACAAGCTTTCCTTTTTGTACAAAAATATGATAAGAGTGCAGATATAGGAAGATTCATTTCTGAATTGTGTTGCTATGATTTCAGTCCTTGCCTACATGGATCACTCATTTTGTAGGGTGAAGATCCACAGATGCCTGCATGCTCTCTGAGATCTTTGGTTTTTGCCCGATTGCACATGGTGCAGTGTGAAAATGAATAATGGAAATAAAATCAGTATTGAACTCCTAGATTAAGCAGCAAGATCTTTTTTTCTCAAAATATCAAGCAAAAAATAAAACTTGGAAGACAGGTATGCTTGTGGACTTGAAAAACTTCAAGAAAAGCACCTAGATTGCAACTCAATTTCATTTGACTGTTACCTTTTTCCTTATCTTTAAATATCTTAGCTGTGATTTTACCTTTGTACGTTTGCAATTATAAAGGAAATTAGATCAAGCCATCTGTATTATGTGATGGATTTTAAGAAGCAGATTAAGCCCCCTCACTCCAGAGGTGGATGCATGCTTGATCAGTTGAAGAGTATTTGAGAACTGATGAAAAATGTGCTGCATGTAGTGCTCTAATTTCTGTTTAATGCCTATCAAGCCAAAAGTCTACTCACCAGAATACTGCTTCCAATAGAATGAGACAAACTGTGAATCCTTTGTGAAGTATTCAATAAGGGTGGGCATACTAGGAATAAATCATTTGGAAGGCAGGAAAAACTACCAAGTAATAAACAAGAATGCAAAGAAAGCATCCTTGTAATTTTTATCATTAACTCCTTAGTGCCAGCCTAAACAGATAAATCAAGATCACAAAATGTGTAAAGAATGAGATAACCTCCATCTGGAAATGTTTAGAAGTCATCCATTACTATTGCTGCTTTTCCATATAGCAGACACTGAAATCAATATACTACATTGGTTCAGTAAATATGTCTCTCAACAAGTTAATAAAACAGTGATCCCCACACAGTCTTTACATCAAACTTCCATAGAAAAAAATGAGAATATTAAATGTGCTAAGATAGGGAAGATCTGCTCCATTTGCTCTGCAATGATAATCTTTTACAAAAGAGGATTTTTATTATTAATTCTTTGCCTTTTGGGGATATTATAATTTCCCAGAATGTAAAAACGCCTTAAGCACAGCAATTTGCTGAGCTAGACTGAATTTCAGGATGTTTCAAATGAGCTGATAAACAACTGCATAATAAGCAATTATTAGATCAAGACTGTACATTACAGATAGAGCAGTGAACCAGCCAATGGACAAGCACGTTGCAGATACTGTTTTTAAAACTAAGAGTCAGTGATGCTTTGACATGCATCACAACATTTCTGTTAAGAATTAAATACCCTACTGCTTATTTTTTCTTTAGAAATGCAGATTATTCTTTCAATCAAATCCTTGGGGTCTTAATCATTGGACACATCCCTCTGCATATGAATAATAAGGAGTTTACAGGCTGAATAAAACTCATGCGCTAAAAGTGATTAGACTGAATTTTTTTTAATTAAATAGTTACAAATCAATTGTATAGGCTTGTTAAAACCTAGTATATTCTCAAGCCTTGAATTCAGCAGCTCCTTCATGAAATATATTATTTTATCTTACAAAATCAAGAGTCGGATACACTGTAGAAAAGTCAAGTGTAAAATTAATGTAATTTATACTGCTACCACATTTTCAGGACCTGGGTATTTTTTACTTACACACAATTCTGTCAAGCAAGCAGAATGGCTGGGAAATTTGGCAGCTAGATGAGAAACATAACACTTATGCTGTTTGAGATGCAGAATAAAGTTATTAGCTGAGCTTTTCTCTAAAAGAATCAGATGTAACAGTATGAAGGGCTGATATCTATAGCGACAGCTTTAGGTTTCAGCACAGGTCTACCAAAATGGTATGTCCATTGAAATGAATGACACAATTCACACTGTTCAGAATTACTGTTTTAATTCTGACTTGATTGCATCTATGAGGACTACTTTACAAGAATTTACAGTGATTCATTAGTTTTAGTCATGAGTGTTATAAACACCAGTTTTAAAACAGGAAAATTCCAATTCAAAACCAGTGGTTTGCACCAAAACAAGATTTTGTTCTAAATTTAGGATGGAATTATTCTCATGTAATTTAACCATTTAAAAGCTAGACATATGATGAAAAATAGCCCTCTGTTCCAAAAGATTATTAATCCAGTTTTAAAATTGGATGAAGGGTCCCTTGGAGGTGTCTGTCAACCAACACAAAGAACCAAGGTCATTAGGTTAAACAAAACAGTTAACTTCTTTTAGGCAGTTAGACAAAATTGATCTTATCTGAGCTGTCCAGGCAACTGTGAATTGCATCACTCTTTTATAACAGTAACAAGGAATTTAAATGAGTTAAATGAGTTATTACTGCAAACAACTTCATTGCACAGTCCCTTACACTAAATGGTCAGCTAATCCTTCCTGTTTCAGATTCTTCTGGAATGGTTTTCCAGTCTCAAAACACCAGCTTCAAGTGGAAATTTAATTGATGTTCATAACAGACAATAAAACTAAAATGCAACAATTGTAACAGATGAATGATTTAGACACACTTTATTTAGAGACATATTACAATCTCTTTTTTTGTCTAGCAAACTTTTCCTTGTCACTCCCATTGCTCAGAAGAGTTTAATTTAAAGAAAATGCAGAATACAGAAGCTTGCCACTTGATAATTTTGGCTTGGAAGCTGTTTTAAAGGAAATAGATTAGAAGCAGTTATAATCAGAAAAGCAACAATATAAACTGGAAGCTTCGTACTCAGATCTGCTACTTTGTAGTCTACATTTCCTCTTTGCAACTATGAGAGCATTTCAAAACCCTTGTGAAAGGGACTGGTCTTCAAATCTATCACCACTGCAGGGCTAAATTTAGACTTTAGGCCAAGCTTAATTTTAAATGTTGGAAATGAAGAAGCTTCCTCTGACAGGTTAATTAAAATAAAGGGAGCTATTTAAATCTGCCCAAGGATATGCATGTCACTGGTAGTCTTAATGGTGACATTTGGTGGGCAGTGTGTAGCTGACGTAGTTAAATGGATGCACAATAGAAAGTAATTTTTTATGGAGCAAGCATTTCATATACATACAGTTAGGTAAGATATATGCACATACTTTTAGCCCTAAAGAACCAAATTTAGCTAAGACTAATATATTGGTTGTGCTCTAGCTAATGTAATTATTAATAAGGGGTCACCAAGTAAACCTTCATCTGCTTTTGGTGAAAGCAAGAGGCACTAACTCACAGTGATGTATTTCCCTACATTTATAGGATTACTGGCACAGAACCTTATCAGACAATGTAGATCTGGGAGGTGGGGAAAGGATTTTGGTGGAAGAGGTTGCCACTTGTATTCTGGGGTTCAGTTAAAGGGTTTTAAACAGTTGAATGCACAAACAGTAGCAGCATGACTGCAGAGGTCATGCTTGTAGCCTACAGAGATACTGCAGATGAGTGCTAAAGAAAAGACATTCATGCAGCAAACTACTGAATCTCTGGACTGGGGACACTTGTAGGTGGATCAACTGTGACCTGCATGGCTTAGAGAGCTCTCTTCTTACACCCAGACTGTCCTCTATAGGTATGGGATTCTGTGGTGCTGATTTTAATGCTGAACATGCTAATTTGGTTTTGGTAAGCAACTAATCAAGACAAGAAATGCAAAAATATTTTAAATTTGGAACATGATTAAAGAAAATAATTCTGACTCAATTCAAAGTCAATGGTAAAACTAGTAATTTCAGTGAGGTCATCATGACCCCAAGACTATGTGATAAGGTTTTAGGAAGCACTGAAAAAAACAAATACACATAATACAGATGAGAGTTTGGCCTAAGTGACCCATTAGTTTGTCCAGCCCATAACCCTCCTGCAGACTGCAGGAAGGGCTACAGAGAGGAACTGCATGGGACAGTATAGAGAATACTGACAACTTGGAATGTTTTCTGGCACTATACCATCATAGGCATAGCTGTAATTACCTAGAAAAAGCACCTATATTAGCTGGTGAGACATAAAAAAGTTAACCTCACAGCAACCTATGCTAAGAGATCAAAAAAGGACCACCCAGCTGGTAGCCTTTGTTTTTTCTTCTGTTTTTGTTTCAAAATTGATTAACCATCAATTAGAATCAGGTCTTTCAATCTGGACAGTTCTCTGCTACCTTTTAAATCAATGAAAACCACTTCTAGATAAAGTCAGCCAGCCAGAGTACAGCAAAGCAAAGCTATCCTGCCTTAGGGTAACTCCAGGAAAGGTATCACTAATGTTAAAGGAAATCCATGAGACTTTGTGCAAATATTGCCCAATATTAACTCTTTGTTTGTTATTAATATAAAAAAGAAATTATCACTTGCTTATATACATACAGAATAGTGTCAGAAATAAAAGATGCCTGAATGTTGACTATATGTGCCTTCTCAACTACTTGGACTTACTACTTGGTAAGAATTTAATGCTTTTAGCAAGAGCCTTGTTTCAATTTTTATCATAGAACTATAAAATAGTTTGGGTTGGAAGTGACCTTTAAAGACTATCTAGTCCAACTTCTCTGCAAAGAGCAGGGAGATCTTCAACTAGTTCAGGTTGCTCAGAGCCCTGTCCAACCTGATGTTGAATGTTTTCAGGGATGGGGCATCTGCCCCTTCTCTGGTCAATCTGTTCCAGTGTGTTTCACCATCCTTATGGTAAAACCAATTTTCTTCAAGTACTGGTAAAAATCTGTATGATATCACCTAATGCCAATGACTGGCACACTGTTCACATTGATGGCTTCAGCCTGTTACATTAAGGAAAAACATCAGATAATGCACTCTATATAGAGAAAGATAGTTTGGCATATGTTTGCACTGCACTATGTTTGACATACCTATACTGGGAAGGATAATGGAAGCATGGCTTTAACATTAGTTCTGACAAAAAGACTTAGATACATGCAATACAATCACATCAGTGACTTTTGTTAATGCTCCTCTGGTTACATTACTGTTATGGGTTCTTAGAGCACAGCCTATGCAATTTCACATTCCTGGTACTCTTTCATGAATTTGACTACAGGTCATGTGCATACATTGCTGATGATTTACTTGCAAAATTAGTCTTATATATGCAACAATTGACAAATATGGCTTAAAGCCACAGTATTCTCAAAAGTGCTTAGTTTTTGTCTTTAGTCTTTATCAGAACCACTAAAACAATTTTAATAAGCAAGGCTTAATTCTCTCATAGTAAGTGTAGACTATATATCTTTGTTTATTTATAGTTTCATTTACATAGTGTTGAAGTTTCTGTTACCATGTGACAGGTCAGTATCTACCACACTGAGCACAGCTTTACCCATATTCTGTAAGCTAATACCTTTTACTGCTCAACAGTATGTCACCCCAGTAGAATGAAATATTTTCTATAGCAAACATGTTAAAAAACAGACCAAACTGCTGAATCCAAGCTGTCAGAAGAAAAATTAAATACCCAGTGTTGTCCATGGTACAACGCATAGAGCCAGTAATAATTTAACAGCAGGACAAGCTGATGTGTTTAATTTCTGTATCAGTTGTTTTTCAGTTTACTGTTCTAACATTAGAGCAGTACATTTGTAGAGGTGATATGTTGGAAAGGATACTGTGATTTGGTGCATATTTTTTTTTTTCCCCACTAATACTTTTCATCTCTAAAGTCTGAAAAGGAAGGCAGCTTCTCAGGAAACTACCACTACTTTAAAATGGCCATTATACATTAGATTTGTCCTGTTCTGACTTTTCCTATTCAATTTTATGCAGTGGTCAAAGGAATTTCTCTCATATCTCATACGCATTTTCTGTCTTAGATCCTGGCCACCATTTCTCTCCAAACAGAGTAGGCTCTCCTGTGAGGAATAATAAGCCACAGTAGTTTTGGAACCACTTTAATTAAGGTACTAGCCAGAATTCTCTGAAGGTGATGAACAGTTTAAAAGGAGAAGGAAGAAATATAGTCCTCAAGAAATAATTTTTAAAGAAAACATTTGCCCTCCTGAGTGACTTTATGTAAATCAGCATCAATATAGTGCATGGGACTATTTTATGATTGTATGACAGTTCACTTTATGGATTTCAGCCATTTGTAAGTTTCCTTTTGAGCATTAAGGAAAAGTACTTTCTTTCTCAGGCTTTTTGAAAGACACTGGTTACACAGAGAGCAATTCCTTCCTGTTAATTGCAAATTATTTAATTTTGACACCAAGTCACTTCCTTGCCTTCTATGTCTCAAGTGCATTCTTATTACCCACTGCTACGGACAATTATTTGAAGGAGGAAAAAGCTCAGTTTAATCATATAAAAAAAGCAACAAATAAAACCAGAGACAGGGAATAGCCATAGCCACTACCCCAAACTTAATTGTCAGGAGCGAACCATGTTTTTCATATAAACTTCTAATTACTAATTCACAGATTATTAGTAAGTTCATTACTTACTGAGCAAAATTAACTTGTGGTAACCTTTAAAGCTATCATTAATTTTTAATATCAAACATGTATGCTCTAAATCAAAACCACACAAATTTCAATAGCACCTCTCTCTTCACCCTACTCTGTGTCACAACACAAATGAAAATATATTTAATTGAACAGTATCTATAAGTAACAGTGAAATTTGCCACCAACAGATAAAATAATACCTATATAATGACAACACAGAGGAACCAAGACGAGAACACAGATTTGTCAGAACAATGATGATAAAAACCAAGCTTAGTGTGTTTCAGAAGAAGCAGCACATATTTTTTCTTTAAAGCAAAAGAAATTCAAAGAATGGTGTTAAGGTCTGGTTCAGAAATACAAGCTGACAACAAATTATGTATCAAGTTTAATTAGAGAACCTATAGTAACTCAAACTGTATATGGGAAAAAAAAAAAATTAGATCTGAAAAGAGCCATTAGTGTAGAAATGGCACCATTTTCTTTAAAAGATGGTCTGACCTGATGAAAATCCTGACTCCATAAAAGCTGAAGGAAGTTTTGCTACAAACTTAAGTGGAGCCAGGATTTTATGAACTGTGTGTTCATTTGCACCTGTTTACATTGTCTGCTTTTTATGTGTTTTGGCATTTTGGAATATGCACTCCTGTGCAGAAGGAGAGTAGGCTTGAGAAAATATTTGGCTAGAATTCAGGAGACAAAAGTTCAATTTCTGTCACAGGCTTACTGAGAAAACGTGAATAAGTCATTACCTCCTTCACTGGTCTCCAGGTTCCTTCTCAGTAAAATTTAGGTGAGGAAACTAAACTCCTTTCTAAGGTCTCCTGAGATCAAAATATAAAAAGTACTACAGCTAGGAATATTTTTTATTTTTCATTACTAAACTTGCTGCTTACAAAATTCCAACAAGTCACCAGTGTGATACCTCTGAAGGTACAAGATGAAAAATGTAACTGGGAATTTCAGAACCTTCTGTTTCTTAGTGACAATATGTAAGAAAGAAAAAATAGCTTTTCAGTTGGTAATAGTGGCATATATTAAAAACATTTGTACGTAAACACATGACTACTAAAGAAACAGCTAAGGAAAAGAATTGGAAATCCACAATACAATTAATGTGTTTATTAGAAATTTGTCAGAATAATGGAATCACTGCTTCTAGGTAATTCTTTGCTATTGTAAGTTGTATATTGCCCTGGAAATGACACTAATGCTGATGAATATGATGATTTTTCAACAAGCTCTGCATGGACAGAACACTGAGAATGCTGACAGTCTTTCTTTAATTGCTGACAGTTTGAACTTCAGTAGTTATAATTTTTCGGTCCACAGCCTGCAGAATGGTTGTGAACTATCTGGCCTTTCATTTTAGCTTCAGTCTTGCAATGAAATCTGTGTGAAAGCTTCCCTGTGGCTACAAATTCTATCCACTTCAGCAGAAGGTCATGATTATGCTTTTAGGGACAATAAAATGTTTTAGCAAATTTTAGACAAATTCTATTTCTTTCCTGTTCATTACTTGATTTTTTATGTGTTTTATCTAACACAAACTCTGTGATCCATAACAAAGACAAGCAACAACAACCATACTCAACAGCTTTAAGTCAACCTAGTGAACAAGTCAACTCCAGTTCACAACTACAGGATGAAGCTTGGGGTTGATCAAGAAAGTCACCTCAAACACTGTATTAAAACATCCGTAGGAGCTTTGAGATCATGAAACAGATTAATGAAGTTAATGCAATTAATTTCAAAAATGCAGAAATGTTTAGCCTTTAGGAGGAGATAAAAGATTCATATCTGGTCAAAGGCTATTTATCAAATGAGCTAACACGGAATTGTCACTTCATAAATTTAACACAACTAGTAAAACTAACAAGTTTTGCTGCAGGAACACCAGCAGTTGTTTTACAAAATACTTGTTAAGGATTATAGTGTCCGTGAGTCTGTTTTTTTGCAAAGGTGAACAATTTGGCAGAAGGGTTGTTCCATTAGAACTGTATCAAGAGCTCTAGTGTTGAATCTGATCATTCAAGATGCAGAATGTACTTGTGCCCAATTTCCTGTATTGCAATTAAGCTTGCAACTATATGAAAATCAAGTAGAGGTGTTTAGTTCTTGCATAATTTAGCCTTTGCAAGAAGAATTATGCATCTCCCTTTAGTTTCCTGTGAGGCAATGGATAGCAGAATAATGGATCAGATATGGTCTGTGAAGTACAATATCAGCAGTAAAGGGGCAAAATTTGCTTTCTTTGTCTTGATACGGTCTCTCCAACATAGAATTCTGGTACATTGAGAAATGAGTTTGAAGACTCCTGAGCAGCTATTGCCATGCTGTTCCCATTTTACAAGTAGACAGAACACTTCAAATGCAGCACTCAGAAAACTAAGAAGAAGCCAAGACGAGTTTGCAGAGTTGCAATCACAACAGAGATGCAAATAATATTTTGGATGAAAACTGAAGTATAACCTCTTTTAGATATACTTTGTAATATTAGAAACTTAAAATGGTCTCTAAAAACACTGAGCCTGAATCCTAGCTTAGAAGAAAATACCCAAAATTTCTTAAAATGTCAGGAAAAAAGTGACTGCGGGCTGCTTAGGCAAATAATGAACACATGAAAACCCCAGGAAATTTTAAGTAGTTCAGCAAGACCAAGGTAAGAAGAAAAGCTTAGTACTCAAGCTAAATATGACCACAAAGGGCTTGTATTTACCTACATAAAACCATAGTTAAAACAGCATGAAGGAAAAGAAGTCTGTACTTCAAAATATCTTCTCTACTCTAAGATAATGACAAGAGCAGACTTTTATTGGAAGAGACTGGAGAGCAAGAGGACATTAATGTGCATATATATATATATGAATATGTATATATACTTTTTTTAACTTGTAAAACTATTCCTACCCCTTCGTGTCTACTCTAATATTCCAAACTGTGATAAATCAAACTGACTCATATAATGATAACAAGATGAAATATTATATAATATTTTGGACATCTATTAAAATACCTGGTTTCACATGTTTTTTTCCAGTTATTAAAAGTTAAATTTCTATCAGTAATAACAAGTGAAGTGCTTTAAATAATATTTAAGCTTTAGTAATAGCCATATCTGAAAGTTGTATATTTTAAGTCTGTAAATGTTATTTTACCATAGTGTCATAATGAACTTTTAAGTAAATGAGAAATTTTGTGTTAGAAAAACTGGATTATTGACAGTGAAGAATTTGCTCTAGGCTACCTTATTTTTTTAAAAGGAAGAAAATGATACAGTCTAAATCAAGTTTCTCCCAAGCACCTACTCTTATCTATCTATCTATATGCATACTCTGTCTCTGCATCCTGACAGGCAAATAAACATCTGCATTCACTGAATTTTAAAAAAATGTATCATGCAGACACAAATAGCACAGAAATGCCCCCCCCAATATGTTTCTAAACAAGAAAAGGAAAATATTTTATGCACATTACTGTGGCATGGAAGCTGACGACTTTGATAATAATGAATTACTCAAAATATGTTAATTACACAGAATATGTTTCTAAGGGTAAATTTCATGTACAAATTGTACATGTGTGGACAATGCAAAATTTTTACATTTCATTTCATTTTCTCATCTTCACTTCTGATTTAAGGTAGTTATCACAGTCCTCTGATTATTTAATACTTAGTTCTTCAGGCCTGTTAAAATTTGTTAAAGGATTTTTATTGTTTCCCAGTCTTTATATGGGACCACTTTAGCAAGATAATTTTAGTTGTGAGCTTCAGTTCAGAAAAGCAGATAAACATTTATATGAGTGAATTAGGTATGTGTGTATGTATTGAACTGGTGCTACATTTGCTAGTGCAATTTTCTATAATGCATTAATTTATACATCTTAAAAATAAATAGTATTTCAAATTGGTCAATTTACATGACGCATGGACACATATATGAAGAACTTATAATGCTGCACGTTATTGTCGTAGTTTGCCCTTTCTTTTAAAGCTTTTTCCCCGTTGATGCCAGTATAATCTAATAAAATATAACATGGTATTTCCTACAGCTCCCAAATACTTTCTTAAGTGTTCAATTTCCTTTTTTATTCTGAAAGGCTTTCTGAAAAGCATGTAATAATAATTCATGGCTGTTTTGTGTCCTAGAGAAATCACTAGGGTTTACATTACAAACCACATTAATTATGAGTGTTTTACAGTACCTAAAGCATAAGAGTTTCTAATCATACCATTTTGCTGTTCTTAACGGATAACGTGGTTTAGTATAGGAACTGTGTAAGTAATAATATTATCTCTCAGTTGATTTTATATAAAGTAAAAGACTAAGTTATCACTGCTATAGGTCAAATTTGTGTACCATGGAGTGAATTTACAGAGGCTGCTTCATATTCGATTTTCTAACTAAAAGGTGATGCATCACCAAGAACCCAGGAAAAAAGTATTGCATTTCTTTCCTCTTTCCTATTTTGCTAAATTTTAAAATGTACACTACGATACCATGGAATCCACATGAAAGACGGGTATTCTGTGCAGGACAAAGCCCTGAATAAACATACCCAAAGCCCTACATAGGACTGCTTTTATAAGAGACAAGACAGAGAACCATCTGTAAAACATTAATAAATGAAAGATGATTCGAATTCATGAAATGTTTTTGGTGCTTAAACATAATATAGTTAGGAGGCCACGAGTTTTCTACGGAATCTGTTGATCTTGCACAAATGTATTGAAGTCATGGACAAACTGCACAAGGCCAGTGTCAGAGGGGACAACAATCTAAGCCTACTCATAATGACAGTGAGCATTTCAAATGTCACTGAGACGTTCTCTTTAAATGAAAAGCCCATTATTACAAATGAAAAATGAAGTAACTGTATTATATAATGAGAGGTGACACTGTTTTTGTAATCTCTTAACAAATAAAACCCAAATTTTGGACTTTATCATGCCAGCTCTGGTCCATCTTAATCACTGACTTGCACAATGCTTCAGAAGAAAGCTCCAGTTTGCTCAGGAATCCTGATACCAGTGTAAAGCTGAACTTCTGTTCTGAATCAAAGCTGTGCTGCTCTGACTCTACCTCTACCTTAAATGGTAGACAGGCCAGCTGTCTCCATGCAGATTCCAAGGACACTGAACAGGACTCAGCACTTCTCAAAGGACACATCAGTACTTCACAGTATCAGGAACCTAAAGAGAATTTTTTTTTGTTTTCCAGTATCTCTATTCCTTTTGTTAACATAAACCCTTTTCTTTTTCAAATATTGGCTTGGATGATGTATTGCGTTGTCCATGCTGTGTGTGGACTGTTGTGGTCTATGAAGTTTCTTTTGTTTCCATGATATGATTTTCCTTCTGCAGTGGGGACAAAGAAGCATATTAGTGGTAAGTAACACCCAGTAGAAACCAAGCTGTGAATTTCATGTTTTTGCTTGCTACTTCCAGTTGTAGGCTACCAATCATGTTTTCAGCACAGAAGAATATGTTTTTAAAACAGAAGCTTTGGCTTTATAATCCTGCTTGCTATATTTTGGTTTATGTCAGTTGCATCTCCATTTTCTGGATCAAGAAACTATAGACTGCTGCCTCTTGATTTTTACATCTTGTTGCAGTTGGCTCACTGTGCCTGCATTCAAGTTTTGCTCTTGTATTTCATGACTCAGACTGAGACAAGATTTATGCGGTCCATAACAAGGAATGAATGCAAGTTAAAAGAAAGGCAAAAACCAGGAGACCAAAATAGAAGAGCATAAAAGATCAAGCAAGTGGAGTACTTCAAGATGAAGTCTCACATTTTATATCATCCCTATTGAAAATGAAGCATCAAACTGTGCCTTTGAACTGGGCCAACTGTGCTTAAGTTCTTTCCCTGTGATGTTAATAATATAATTGCTGTTAATTTCAATAGGTTGGGATTTCATTCCACCTAAAACCCAAAAGAATAGTAGCTAATGATGTTTGACTTGATTTTCACAGCTCAGATTCTTAGCATTTGCTGAAAACAAGCTTGAGCTTGTTTTATCTGTCTTGACAAATTACACATCAGAGTAGGGACCATCCTTTGACTGCTGTTCTCTCACTAGAATTATTCTGGTGTAAATGGGCCAAGGTCTTGCCTCTAATTCCTCTTGGACAGCTTTTATTTGTGTGCCAGAATAATAAACAAGTCTTCTTACGTTTGGGCAATCATATGTAAGCCTTAGTGTCTTGCAGAAAGTGTACTGTTTGCTTTTTCTGCTAAATTGACAGAGTGGGAGGCACTGACTGGATATTTTTGAAATGTGTTTTACAATTATTAAAATAATCAATTGAGGTTCCTAGCCAGATCAGAGCTAAAAATATACCATCTCTTAGAGCAGATCTATTATAGTATGACATGAATGCACCTTGGAACTGATAAAGTCTTGTTATTATAATTATAAAGTCTTGTTATTATAATTATTGATTGTGAATGAGTATGCTTTAAGTGATGAGAACAGGCTTTTCAGCCTGTCTGCAGCATATTCACAAAAAGCAAAATGTAAAAACCATGAAAAAATGCTAAAGAATATTGTATGCAACGTGCTTAACTCCTGCCTAACACCAAAGTGTTCTTCACAATTCATACTTGCCGAGGATATTTTCTGAGATGCATCCTATGCTAAACTTATTACAGAATAGGCATTAATTTCTGTGGCAAGGAAGTATTATGTAGCATGGTTTCTATCAAAATGAAATTTTAACATACTTTAGAAGTTTGCAAAACTCCGGCATAAAATATTCTTAAACAAGTTAAGCCAAAAATGACAAGCAATACTTTTAATGAAAGCGCTGTTAAACAGCTGAGGTTTCTGTTTCCAAATTTTTAAAGCATCAAAAGTTTAAGTGCTTTGCATGCTATCACAGATAAAAACAACCACAAGAAGAAAAAGTTATAAGAAAAACTAAAAAAACCTCATCTAAAGATAGAAATCCTTATTATTTCTGTTGCTATTACAGTTTGAGTGACCCAAATACTTGATTGAATCACAGCAGGTAAGTTATGCTACATGATATAATACAAAATAATTCAAAGCACATTCTATGTAGTAAATGCACAGAAAAAAATAGAGTAATCAGCTAAATTAAAATATATTTATCTTCATGTATATAACTGTAGAAAATGCCTTAGGCTGGCTTCAATTAGTTGCTCTTTTCATAAAAGCTTGGAAATGACAAGATCTCTGGACTATTTTAAAATGATGAAGTTACGGCGATTAGAAGAGCAATCTGAAAACATTTGATCTCAGGCTCCTTTCTGGAATCAGACATGCACTTCAACAAACTATTCTTGTTTTTCAGGGCTCTACGTAACTATTTTCACTGTTGTACTGCCTCTAAACAGCAGTTCATTTTGAGAGGTGCTGAGCATTTGTAACTTCAGCCAGGAACTTCATGAAAATAAAGCCCTATAATTTTGCTATCTTGTGTGAAGTTACAGACTCACTTAATCCTTTTGTGCCACAAACAGGAACTTGTTTGTACATCTCTAATAGATTTATGTCCATAGCATGAGTAAATGTATGTGACATAGCTGTGATAGATTTGAAAGTAAAATAGGCAAGATACTCTTATTTTTCTCTACATCTAATTTCATCCCATTGTCTTTATAATAATTCTCACGTTCCTGGCAGAGTAACTAAAAAGAAGCCAAGACTCTGTAAATGTTGGAAACAACAACTTCAAAATACTTGTTCTTTTTTTTTTTTTCCAGCAATATTACTATTAGGTGAAGAGAATGAACTTTGATTTTCAAAGTTCCTGAAGTCTTTGTATCCTGAGGAGCAAAAGTTTTGAAGTTCTCTAGGGGTTTAAAAGTTTAAAATTTTACATCTTGCAGATTATTTTAAAGTTATTTTAGAAAACCTACTAAACCCCACTTAAATTAGTATCTAGACCCCATACCAAATGATATAACAAATATGGTTAAATGAGAAAAACAATACGTTTTTCCTAGAGAAGATACGACATTACTGATGATGTAAATATTGAACTTCATAACAGGATTCCTCCTACTCAGATATCTCAGTCGTTATCAAATGAATTAGACTCTGGAAGCACACTGGCTTTAGACTTCCATAAGAAATACTCTAGCTATGTCACAGCCCAATGACAATTCTAATTCTGACCTTGTGTGAGTTCTGTTAAGATAAAGAGATGGAAAGAAGGAAACACAAATGTGTAAACTACAGAGAAATGAGTTACAAAGAACCCCCACCAAAACCAGAGTCCAGACACTTCTAAAGAAACATTTCTTTTTTCAAAGATGTGCTCCAATAGGAGATGTGCTTGTTGGTTTCAGTAATTATTATTCAAGTAGGTAGTTGGATTAATCTTTTGTACAAGTGTGGGGTATTAATGCTAGACAGAAAGAAACAGTTTTTTTCTTTCAGACTCTGTGGTTAAATGCCACTATTTTTGGCCAATTCATTGTAATTAAATAATAATATGGAGTCATAGAATAATTTTTGGAATCACAGACTAGCTTTGAGGAGGAAGGTTTTATGAAAACTATATAGCCGAATCTCCCCAATGCTTCAGAGCAAGAATAACTTCAGGCCATTTTTCTAAGGGCCTTGTGCTGTCAGGTTTTCAAGACCTCCAAGGTGGAGATGTCACAGCGTGTGGGTTCCACTCTTGTGGAGAAAAATTCAATCCTTGTGTCCAACTGGAATCTCTCCTGCGGCAACTTGTCAGTGTTGCTCCTTATCCTGGTGTAGTGCATCTCTAAAAAAATCCTCTCCTTCTCTACAATGCCTATTAGGGTAAGGGAAGACTGCAATTTGCTTCCTCCATAGGTGAGACCTTCCTCCCTAGGTGGAACAAAGCCAGTTCCTTCAGTCCTTTTTCCTCTGTTCTATGTGCCACTCACATGACCTTTTACTTTAGTGGCTCTTCTTTGCACTTTCTCCAGTTTGGTGATCTCCCTCCGTGCGTACCCTATTTTAGTATTTCAGGTATGCCAGCTGGTATCCCTCTATCTACTGGCCACACTCCTGCCATTCAGAAATGTAGAAAGAGAAGAAATGTTCCAGTTTGCTAAAATGGGAAAAAAGTTGCCTTTTTCCAATGTCGATACTTCAGACTTAACAGTGCAAGTAGAAAAGACATGACTAAAGGGACTATATTATAAATGCGCTTTCAGTGTCAATGAAGTAGAGCTATTAATTGGATTTTAACATAGTTGATATGATGCATTACTAGTAAAGGCTGAGCAAAGTCCAAACAAGTTTAAAAAAAATACAGATTTTTCATTGCTTATTTTAATGAGGATTGAAATTTCTCACTAATACATAATAACTTTATGCTGTTTAAAACCTAAATTTATCAGCAATTTATGAAGAAATAGACTGTTGGGAGCACAACTGCATATATTATGCAAAGTCTAAGTGCATGAAGTGTGACAATGGCAAAATACTTTCTTTTGATGGTTAGTTAGAGCCGTGTTCTTGGATTATAAGTTACAGTGCAGATGGCAAAAACAAGGAAACAACCTTCCTCTCCACTTTTTCTTGGTGAAATGGAATCATTATACCAGAGAAGTCAAATGAAACTCCAAGCCAAATTTGTGGGCAGTAAGTGGTTGAACAAAATTACAGTACTTTTATGGATTCTAAGAATAGTTTTTATATATTTGCTTCTACCTTATGGGAGAATGATTCAGCTGAAATAGAGAGACGTGAGAAACTGAGAGACTGCTGCGTGACTGTCATGTGTCCACATTGTGGTGTGTGGTGGTTGGTTGACTTGGGCTTGTTGTGCCTTAAAACTGTATAAACTGATAACTGGCTAACTGCTTAAAAAGGCCAGGTTTTGGACAATAAATGGCTCTCCTTTACAGCTGCCTGGGGTCCCTGTGTCGCTCATCAACGCCACCAATGCAACAACTGGCGCCTGAACAGGGACCTAACGCAACACTACCTCACAGCATAATTTTGAGAGGATTTTCAAAAACAAAGAAGCCCCCCTTTACAAGTGCACATTGAAAATATTTTAAGCATAAATCTGATTTGTGATACTTCTAAAATTTAGACAATAATTATGAAGTGGTATCCTTCAGACCATTTTCCAGTCACAACTTTTCCCAGAAATTAAAAGACTACAATCTTAAGAAAAAAAA
>VZRN01002947.1:482778-546483 GCA_013397935.1 Dasyornis broadbenti | reverse complement strand
AAAAAAAAAAAAAAATCCAGATCTACATTGTAGCTGCCTTGAAAAAAAGCCAACAAAGAGATACAACACCATCAAGAAAGCTCATCTTTTAGTTTGCATAAAAAAACCCCAAGAGTAGGTATGTTATTGAGTAATAACAATGAAAATATTAAGCAGAGTATTTAGGATGCTAAGTTTGGCTGCACAGTCCAACTTTGAGTGTGCATCAGAGGCAGTAAACACAGGAGACTTTTTTGCTCTAACCATCTCTATTCAGTACAAACAGGCCTTGCTCCCTTGCTCTGCCTTCTGTCTTCAGGCCTCCTCTCTATGTTGAAACAAGAGGTTAGACTATGGAGAGGGCCAAGAGCAGGGGAAACAACTGGACAATGAAGTACAAAGACATCTCATCACTTTTCACTCTAAGCAATAAATAATACCTGTGTCCATGCTGTCTCTGGACTTCAGGAAAGAAGCTTCTTTGGCTTCCATTACCCAGATGGATAAAAGGCAGTATCCAGGCTATTAGAGCAAACTATATCTGCAGCATCACCTCATACTGTTAAGTTTCTGCCTGCATTTGGCATTTGAATCAGGATATTATTTCAATTTATATTTTAGCTTCACAACTTTGTAAAGAATTATTTCATGCCATTAGATAACAAAAAAATAATGTCTGTCTCCAAGCAAATGGCCAAATGTTTTGGATAATCTCAGAGACTGCATTGCTGAGAGACTGTTGACAGCTGCATTTGAAAACCAGGTACATTGAACAGATATATCTGGACAAAGAAGAGAAGATACCACGTCCTACTGCTTGCAGGACAGAAGATTTCAACAGGGCTGACACTGGGAAAAAGGAATTTGAGACATTATCCATTTAACTGTTATAGTTAATAGAGCCCTTAAAAATTAGATTTCCAGCAGCTGCTTATCTCGAGGAAAAGTCCTAACAAGAAAAGCCTAACTTGTGTTGTGACAGTCAAGACATCTGACAAAACTCGATAGGCACGGTGAGTGGTGTCTACAGCTGACAAAAGACAAGATCTTACAGAAAGAAGTTAACTTTGAGATGCTGGAGAAGGAAGAAGTGGAGGAGACACGGGAGAGGAAGTAGAAGACTTTCAAATAAGACGTGAATGGCTTTGGTTATCAGTCAGTGCTAGTTCTGACATCTCACCTTCCCTTTTTCCATCCAAGAGTTATACAAATTACTGCTCAGAGCACAAATGATACTTCTCAGAGCAGAGGGTATGTCTCAGAACAACTGACAATGGTCAGCCAGCCAACTGGTTGGAAATGTAACTCTGTACACAGTTCTTCCTTGCAAAATTCATTATTTTCTTTCATAGAACTATTTTTTAGGTTTGCTAGACAAAGAGCAAATGGCAAGCATTTTGGTATTAAAGAAGAAGTACAAATGACAAGGTAGTTGTGCTAAAGGTCCATCTACTGCTCTATTCTGTTTCAAGCAATGGTCCTAAATAAATATCTAGAATAAATAATAACAAGGGATGCAGCTATGATATTATGCCCAGTTCATTTTGAGCCTACAATTATTTTAAGTTCAGTAGACTTCCTATGTCAGACGTAGTTTCACCATTCAAACACCATCATAGTTTTTTTTCTTCACTTGTAAATAAAAAGTAATATAGAGAAGGATCTATAAAAATGATGAAAAGTCCTTTAGAAATCTAAGTTCTTTAAATGTTTATAGATTTAGATTTATAGAATTGGTACCAAAATGTTGGCATGTTGAAACAGTCTCAGAGAAAAACTTCCTATGTATTTGTGAACTGTAATCTATGATGAATCCTTAAAAATGGGTTTGTTACAAATGGTTTCTAGATAGCTAGACAGGTCATATATTCCTCACATATTAAACACCAGACCATCCAAATTTGACAATGGTTGCAAAGCTGATGTCAGGCTTTTAAAGTTGTTCTCTGTCAACAAAGCACTAAAAAAAGTTTCTCAAAATTAATTTTGATGTTGTTGTGAGGCGTTTGTACTTTATGCATTTTATGCACTTTTATACAGTTTTATAGACAGTTATGCATATATGGACAGACCTTGCACATTTACACCTGTCTAGAAGGTACCACTTTTCTAGAAGGGTATTAATTTGTTCTGATTCCTTGTAGAGCTAATTATCAAATTACCCCTTCTGACTCATTACAGAAGAGACTGAGTTCTCATTCCATAAGTTTCTTTACATCTATTCTCTGCTCATTTTGATTCTATACCCTATACCCTACTGCTTAACAAATTTAACAATTTGCAATATTTATTGAGATAACATATTAACTACCATTAACCAGCAAAGCCACTGCCTGGCTCACTGGTGTCTAGCACCTTCCAAACTGTATATGTGAGGAAAGCAAATCAGTTTTCAACACGTTAGAAAACTCTGGAAATTCTTTTTTATAACCTATGACTTTTTTGACAAAAGGTCTTTTTTCTGACAGGTCCATTCTGTCCTACAGGTCACATGTAGGAAGGATGTAAATCTTCGATAGGAAAATTGAAGTCCGTACAAATAATTCATTTAGTGAGAAGCTCAGGAGCACTTCAAAATAATGTGAAAACATGGATGGATAGAGTAACCTATAAATGTATCTTAGATTTTAGTGGCAGAAATTCTGAAAGACACATGAAGTTGTACATAGTACCTTTAAAACAACCTTACCATTACTCGTGTTCTGTATTAAGGATGTAAGGCATATATTCTCAGTATTGGGTGAAAGAGTTAAAGAATTTATTTCCATTTAAAATTTTAGTCAAAATTTTTATATACAAATCCGTAACCTTTAGATGTCATATGTTGTCTACTCTGAATAAGAGCAAGCTCTGCTCCCTGGCCTTGGCACTGAGGGGCTGAATTTTTCTCAGTCTAGTATCAGTGCACTTAAAAAATAAACTTCCCATCCTAAAGGACAGAAGGCCACTGCCCTAAAGCAGAATCTAATATACTTTAAGCTGCCTCACAGGCATAAAACACTTCTCTATCCAAATTCAGTCAAGAGGCAACATTACTATTAAAACAATTCCCCATGTCTAGGATGGCAAACAAAGAATCCTTTCCCATAGTTTCCTACTAGATTTTCTGCTAAAAATATGTATACATTGACTTCCACTAGATACAATAACAGCACAACCTCTGAAAAAACCAGAAAGAGATTAAAATGTCAGCATTTCAACAGCCATTTAAGAAATTAGATCTCTTGACTGGATAGTTTGGGTAGCAATAGCAAGATTGCCACCTCTGTGGCACAGGACCAAATTTATCCTTTAAAAATGTAATTTCAAACACGTCATTTAAAATATACTCACAAATTAGTATTTTCTAATTGCTTTTGTATACTAGTATATCTATATATTTATGCTTGAACTATTATACCTGGAAATTATATTTTCTAAACAGGAGACCCAAGAAATTAAAATTGAAATTTTTCTCTTTCAGTTTCACAATTCTCACATTTTTCTTGAGAATAAATCAAAAGAATTCAGTAGAAAACCAAGCTTAAGTTTAACAGTCTATTTCAGACAGCATCATGACATTTAAAAATATTTTTATTCAGCCAAATTATATATGTTAGTCACAATAAATGCTTCATTAGTTAGTGCCTTCAAACCTTGAGTTAGTGACTGCAATTTGATTTCAAAAGGATTTATGTACCTTCTTCATTGTTACTCAGTAAAGAGTTCTTAATGACTTTTTAGTTTCTACTCACGTGAGTAGCTCTCCACAACTGCAGAGAAAACACCAGTTACTCACATGAGAATGTGTAGATCTACATGCAAATGTGTGGAGGTTAAGATTCCAGTTGTCCCCAAGGGAAATTTTTTCCCATTGCAAATGGCACATCCATCAAGCAAGTTAAGTTGAAATAAATTTTCAGTGTGAATTTAAAGTACATTGGTAAAAAAAATATTAAATTCCAATGCACACAGATATGTATTATTGTGAAAATCCATCTTGGTATCTTCTGGTATCGTCAATTATCTTTCTCTTCTCTCAGATTTACACTACATAATGCATATCTCAGTACTGGAAACTCTGTGTTTTGGAAAACATCTGGAAAATGTGTTGGTAATGCCATGTTTTCTCAAATAGAATAGTTTAAATCTTAGCAGATGGAAAATTTTTAGTTTCAAAGCTGCATGCTATACATGTGTCAGGGTGTTACTCTGTACTTGCAAGGACTAAATAAGTGCCTAACCACCAGGGCTTCTCTTGCAACAGAAGAAAAAGTCCCATTACAAGTAAGATTTTTTACAGTTGAGCTGAATTATACTCAGCCCATATTAGATTTTTAAAAAAACTATATCGTGTCATTGAAACTTGATACACACATAAGTACTAAGAGCCTTTTAGACCTAAACATTGACAGAGCGGAGCCACTTTTATAACTAATTATATATTCATTTTAATGTTGTTACCAGACAGTCCATTCCTGTTTTCTTTTGCCTTTTTATATTTCCAGTCTATTTTTTCTTTAGTATTAAAAAGGGGTTGTGTAATATGGTGTTCTAGTGAATACAGGACCTTTTCTACTCCCAAATAAATATTCAAAAATATTTTGCATACATCTTGTGAACAAGGCTTGTGAAATCATAATGTGATGACTTATAAACATTCATCATTCCTATACGGAAGTATAATCTAGTCAACTGCATGGTATAGCAAATCATCTTGACACGTTTATATTAACGCACATTTGAATGAGAATAAGAAAGAAATAGTCAAATTTATGCTAAAGACTTCTAAAGGCTTAACAGCATCTTACTAAGTACATATGTCAGCTTAATCTAATCCTCCTACTTCTAATACGTTCTGTGGTCTCAGCACGGGGCCCATAATGCTCTTGCATGTTATGAGCGATTGCCTCTGAGAAGTTCATCATCAGTACTACACTTTGTTCAATAAAACTTCACATCTGGTCTTAGGATGACAGAAAGCTATCTGTCTCCAATTTGCATTACAAACCTTTAGCTTCTTTTGACATCCATAACACCAGCTGTAATAATTTCCAATAACCTGTTACAATATGCCAAGTAGATATATTCTTGGTTCTCATCTTACTGTGTCAGGTAACAACACATTTCTATAATATATTTGGACAATTTTAAATAAATGACAACTTCTTTATACAAAAAAACCCACATATCAAAGGCTCAATTGAGAAGGCCTGTGGCAGTATTTCCTCCTTTCACTCCAATGATTTTAAGTTGTAATCAGAAAAACGGTACCTTTATTTCTTTTCTGTGCTTTTGCTAGAGGAGACAATACATTTCAATTCAAGATCTTACAAGAGTTATTGAAGGTTTTTACTAATTTTATGACATGATGGAAGTCCACCTGAAATCCTCTAACCTGGAACAGCTATCTCCTCAACCATCTTTCTTGATTTCTGAGACATCGTAAGTTCTACCTTTTCTATTATAGATACATCTGTCTTATGTGTTTCACATTAAAAATATTTAAAGAGAAGTGTCTCTTATTCCCTGCTACATTATTAGCAGTATTTTTCTTCAGCAGACAATGCAACTGATGGCAGTTGAAGGCTCCAAAAGGACAGATCTACTTGTGGGATTAACAATGTTTAACACAAGTCAGAGATCAAATGTGTCACAAATGAATCATCATACAGATGGTTAGCAACCTCTACCACCTGAGCTGAGAGCTGAATTAATAAATGGCAATTGAAAAACTGGTCTCTCAATATAATTTACTTTCTGGAAGCCACATCAAGGAAACAAAAATTTTTAAAAGTTTGCATATTAGGCCTGCAGATTTGCGAATGAAGATCAGTACATTTCTGCTTTATCCTGTGTCGCAGTAAAACGATATTTTGTGTTTGAAAGGCAGTAGCATAAGTAAATTCTGTTACCCACCTAGACCTACTCTGCAACAGAAAGTAACCTTTGGAGGTAGTAGAAATCAGCACTGAGACATCCAAGTACTCTAAATATCTTAGGACAAGTCTATAGAGACAGTATGAGCAAGTTTTGGCCATGCTGAGAGCTGACAAGACACAAATCACTGCAACTGTGGAAGCCAGTACTGTTCCCTCTTGTGATCTGCCCCATTCAGATACGTGCATTCTAGATGTAGGACAGGCTCAAGAGGAAAACAGGAATAAATTGGAAGGAGCTATTTAAGGGACAGGAATAAATTGAAGGAGTTGTGTGAGAAACTAGAAGGAGCTATTGTTATCAGAAGTTTACAATCTCTAATACTTTGATCTGGTGTTATAGGAAGGTTAAAATATCTTGGAATTCAGAAGAAAGACCTGATACTATCTCTGGTATATTAAAACTGTGAAGCACACTAAAGGACACATACAGTTGCAGTAGTTCTGCCTGTCAAAATTAAGGACTGCCAATAACAGAGAAGATAAAATACAGACTATGTCATCTTGCTTATGGACACTGTCAATGGGATACTGAAATTAATGGGAACAAATTGGACACCTCACACAACACTTTTTAAACTGAGAATTAATATAAATGTGTGAGTATATTTTAAATTATGAGAAGTAGAATTATACTAATAAATGCAAGAGACAGAAAGCTGGTGATGCTTCACTGGAGATTGCATGTCTTTCAAAGCTCCAAGAACCATACTACCAGTAACTTGAATATGTCCCTGAGTCTTAAAAATATATTAATAGACTTCTGATCTTGAACCAGAAAAGTGTGTGTGTACATATATAATGTAAATATATTTTTATAAAATAGTCTTCAATACAGAAAATATCAGTAAGACACACTTCAGCAACAACCATTTTAATTTGAGAAATTATTTTTGAAATATATATCACATTTATTCTTCCATTGCATGAACTTTCTAGAAATTTTTCATAAGAAGAAAAATGTTATTTTTAAATTCTTCATTAATGAATTAGTGCTCCTTGTAAATTTAATGTATTCTATATATTCTACAGATTTGCAAGAATGTATTTCTTACTAGTGGGGATAATGATAAAATTGGTATAATGACAGGAATTATTATGACAGTGCAGAGATCTGAACCCAACAAGAATGAATATATGACAATCACACAAATCTTTCTATGTCTATGCTATTGGTAGTATAACATGAATGGAACTGAATCGAATTTTTATGCGCGCAATTTATACATTACACTGAGCAATATATTTTACAAAGCAAATTAAATTTGGAGGCAATTATTCTATGGCCTAAGAAATATCAGAAAGAAAGCAGGCGAAACAGTAATGTTAATTCCATGCCAGAAACATGTTTTATCAGGTTTCCTTTTAGCTCTTAAACAAGATGTAGTAAAAACAACAACATTCTGTCAGACTATATGTTCATTCCTTGCTTCCTGGATTAAATATGCTTATTCTATGCCACATTTTTATAGCTTTCAATTCCCGTACTTTAAATCTATTAAACAATGTCAAGTTGGATTTTCTTCAAAAACTGCTGCAGGTTAAGAAAAAAAATAGGACAGTAGAATAGTTGAGGGCTAACATTTATGTCAGCTAATTAATATGGATCAGTTGTGGTCTACAAGGATTTTTAAAGTGCATGCATGTTTGAGATAAATATAGACTAAGGATCTGATTTTGTTCCTTCTCAAATTGATAACAAAGCTCTTACTGATTTCAATACAAGTATGGTCTACCAGTTTTGTAGGTCTGACAGATAAAATAGCTTTTGTGCTCTCGCATAATGTTAGTTGTCCCAAAATGAGCATAGCCCAAAATGCAGATCTACAACGTAAGAAATAAATTGTAGTTGTAACATTACATTTATTGCTCTGTATTCTCTTGGTAAAGGAATGAGATTTTGAAAAAAATAAACATTGGGGGAAAACCCAGCAAATTTGTTTGGATAGCAAGTTCTATTTAAATAACTTAGTTAGAAATCAGCCCATGTTCAAAACCAGACACCCTTTAACCCAGAGGATACAACACCATTTCCTTATTTTAAAACAGTAATATTTCATTATTTATTCTCAAAAGAGTTCCTGCTAACAGACAAAAATTGGTTATTTGAACATAGTTCTAGACTGTAGCAAAAAGAGGCTACTAAATGGACAACTGTTCATACACTTTTATGCAAGAGATTCATTCTGTCTATATTGAATCTTAAAGTGGCCGGATTTCTCAGCAATTTCTCTTGCATGGAATCACAGAATAAATCAGATTCGAGCAAGATGATATAATCCAACCTCCTACTCAAAGTCAGATGTGAGATTAGAACAAAATAATCCAGGATTTTATCTTGTTTGGACTTCAGAAAGTCCAAGAACAGAATCTTTCAATATGAGCAACATGCCTGGTAACCAGAAAAAGAAAAAGAGTATCTTAATTGTAGAACTGTAAAATTGTTTGGGTTTGAACAGATTGCCAAGATCATTGAGTCCAGCTGTAAAACTAACACTGCCAGGTCTACCACTAAACCATGTCCCTAAGCATCATGTCTACTACACATCTTTGAAATACCTCCAGGGATAGCGACTCCATCACGTCCCTGGGCAGCCTGTTCCAATACTTGATAACCCTTTTGGTGAAGAAATTATTCCTAATATTCAATCTAAGCCTCCCCAACTTGAGGCCATCTCCTCTTGTTCTGTCACTCGTGATCTGGGAGAAGAGACCGGCCCCCACCTGGCTACAACCTCATTTCAGGCAGTTGTAGAGACTGATAAGGTCTCTTCTCAGCCTCTTTTTCTCCAGGCTAAAAAACCTCAGTTCCCTCAGCCTGTCCTCATATAACTTACTTTCTAGACCCTTCACCACCTCTGTTGTCCTAAATGCCTTTTTTGCAGTGAGGTCCCAAAACTGAACACAGAACTCAAGGTGTGGCCTCACCAGTGCTGAGTATAGGGGGACAATCACTGTCCTGGTCCTGTTGGCCACAGTATTGCTGATACAGGCCTGGATATCATGGGCCTTCTTGGCCACCTATCCTTGATATGCTATTCTAAAATGTCTTTTTTCCAATGAAATCTGATGTAGAAGTAAACAAAAATTATCTTATGCTTAGTATTACTCCTGGTTCCTGTCGTGGTAAATCTTACCTTTTTGTAGTGTTTCAGCATCAAAGACACGCTCCTTGAGGAAAACTCTAAAGGACAAAGGACTTGCATTGCAGTCTTCTGAAAGTTTGTCAACAGCTTGTTTAAACATAGCAACTAAGTCATGAAGACGTCCGTCTAAATCAAGGTGAGAAGTGCATGGTGAAATCAAGCTCAGGCGTACTGAGACTGATGCGCAAGACGCAGAACTAGACGCCACAGATTCACACTCAATTTGGAAGCCCTCTGACAACATCTTCGTTGCAAAATGTTTTCTTTGGAGTGGATCATCAACTACTGCAACAACATGCCATTCAATGGCAGCATCTCTGGGTAGGTGAGATATTACAACCACTGCAAGCAACCCACATACTGCAGTTTCATCATGGTACATCTCTGAATCTTCAGCCTAAAAGATAAAATATTGTCTGTATTACACAGTTGTAGAAATTAATGTTGCTCATATTCAATTAAAATATTAAAAAAGGATATGCAGTACAGTTATTTCATGGAAACTGCTTTTTTACTCAACTTTTCTTATTGAAAAGTCATCTTGAGCAATTATGAATTTATTTGACAGTATCTCCTTATTTTTGCAATCTCAAACCACTACTGTGCCTGTACTGTTAAAAAAAAAAAAAAAAAATGGTGATCATAATGTATTTTACACTCACTCTGCAATCAAAAGAAGTCTTTTTGCATATGGTAACTTTTGTCTATAGCTATGGTTTTTGAAGAATAAAAAATGGTAGGAACTACCAAAACTACAGAAATGAGTCAGTAAAGTACTTAAGTTTTATTTTAAAAGTTGGAGTACTAAGATTCAGTTCAGATACAGCAAAAATATAATTCAGATAGTTCTGAACAGCAGGATTATTTTCACCACACCCTCTTAGAAGACAGAATGTGGTTTTTTAATAGCAGACCTCATTGAGAATGTACATTTAAATTGTTTTCACATTAACCAGGATATCTAATTTAGCCAACTTGGTCAGCTAAATCAGATTAACTGAGTTCCTTTTCTTCTGATGGTTTTAAATAGCTTTCAAGTACCTGAAGAGTTGAAATGCTTATTTTGACTAGTAGATTACTTTTTTTCTTGCTTTTGCCTTGATTTTTATGAAGAGACAGTACGTTAAGGATTTTTAATATTAGTGACTTACACCATCTTCTTTCTGTACACAGACAATAACTTTTTTTAATATACCAATTTGCTTACACTCTAGTATATACTGCTAATATTGTACATTGCCTGACCTCTGAAAGGAAAAATAATAACAAGGCAAACCTGTCATTTTGCCTGAAGTCGATAAGGCCATATAAGTCACAGTACCTTCAATTCACAAGCTCAATTTTCAACCACTCGCTCTCAAGTTTGAGAGGAAGAAATAATGACACGTTCCAGGCACTTTATTTCAAAATTCACTCACAAAATTATTGACAAGAATTTTGCACAGAATATCTTTGATGCTTGACCCTTGTGAGCTGTTTACATGAAAAATGCACTTACTTCTTTATTAACGATAGTGGAGTGTAATTCTATCCCAAACACGTAGCAATTGCTTTGGCATCTCTGGTTTTGATGTGGTAACAGAAATAGGGACAATTTGTCTCAAATTGCAATCACTTCAGTCATAATAAAATCTCAAGGAGTAATGTTTGCTTTCAGTACTTTCATTAGGCTGGCTGGGGCTGTTATTAAAGTAGCAACACATAAATGTTATATTAGCACTTAACAGGAGCACAGTATTCTCCTCTAGGAGATGAATTCTAACCTTGTCAATATAATTCTGCTCTGAATGCTGTAAAACAGTTTGAAAAGATGAAATACTGGAGCTTTGCACTGAGAAAAAAAAAAAAGTCATGCTCATTCAGGCTTAAAGGCCACTTTGCTGGCCCAAGGTGCTGAGGTACTGGTTAGAAAAAAACAGTCTAAAGAAGCTCTCTCAGGTCACATCAAGCACTAAGACAAACTTTTCTACTTCCCTGTACTTGTCTTAGGTTGTTACATCAATTACTCGCTATTTCTGCTTGCCTTCAGCTGCCATTTAGAATATGAAGAACTACATGAAAATTAAGGCCAGGAGAAAGTACATTTCCAAATTTAACAAATGAGAATCATTCTGTGTGAAAGACTATTCATGGTGCACCTGTACGGTACCATAACGCTCATAACCTTTAGAGATTGCACAAAGCACAAGTGATAGAGCTACTGGGGACTAATAATCTTTCATCAGTGGCTACAGAATCTTATAGAAATACTTCTAACAGTGACCTCTTCTGACTTATTTTCAAGAAATCACTGACATTTGTGTTATAGTTGGATGCTGCATTTATGAGTTACTTTTCAGAAATTTACAATTTTCTTCAACAGCTGAATATCTTTATGATAGCCTGTCTAGTAAATGAGGATGAATATATAAAGTCTGCTAAGAAATTACACTCATATGATGCTAGAACAATGTAAGTAAGTACCAAGTATTTACTTTATAAATATAAGTAAGGGTGAAAATGAAGAGGAATTATTTTATTGGCTAAATTATTTTACAATTGATTCTGCACTCTCATCAATGAGATTTTGTACTTCTGGCAGACAGCTGTAGTACTATGAATAAAAATACATTTTTAGAGTTCTTGCCCAAGGATACTGTTGTAGATGTTCTATAAAGGAGCACAGCTTTTTGGTCTAGTCTTTCTTCTACGTCTTCAGAGTCTTGGTCAGAAAGAAATGAGGTAGAAAAGCATATAGCTTGGGTTATAATTTTTGAAAAAGATGTGTCAAATAATTCTGGGAAGCTCTAAAATTCTTGCTGAGAGACGAGAAATCTGTTGGGGCAAACACTTGAAAGCAGTGATTCCTTAAAAGTATTCATTACCTGAATTTTACAACTATTTATAAATTTCATTAATCTGTAGGTGTAGTTATCATCTAAAGACATTTGCCCTTTAACGCTTATTTTCTAGCTATTGGTTTCCAAATTATTTTCAGTTCATGGGAAAAGCGTGTTGAAATTTCCAATTTCTGTTAGTAAGCCTTTCCATTGGATTTAGTCCTTTCTAAGGACAAATACTACAAGGTAGCTATACACTAAAAGAAGTTTGAATATCTCAGGGGGAAATAAGCAGACCTAAAAGTTCAATGGCTGACTGCTGAGATAATACAGAGAAAGATGTTGCCTATGTGCTATACTTTTACATTATCTGATTTAAAGAGGGATGAAGACGGACATCAGGTAACATCTGTTCCTTGTGCAGGAGACAGCATCTGAAAAGAAATGGTTCTATAACAATGACTTCTTTCAGGAATGGATGTAAACTGAATTATCTCAGAGACCACACTATGACAGAATTCTGATTCTGTCATGCTAGAAAATGGTAGATCCCACAACTTCAGATAAAGATTTGATAAGACAAGTGATTTAGCTCTAACTGACTCTCACATCAGACTGTCCTCAAAACATGATTCATAATATCTTCCATTCACCAACAGGATCACCTGCTACTTAATTTATCAAAGATGTAAAAGATTGAGATCCAGAAAGTTTGAAAAAGAAAGCCAAAAGGCAGATTTTTCTAAATACATGCATGGTATCTATATAATTCCATTTCCAGAGAAGGACTACGAACATTTTCTTAACACATTGCTTTACAAAAACTCCACAACTCAACAAAGGACTTTTCCCACCTTGAAGAAAATACTGATATTCTTCTTGTGATACAATGCACGTTTCAGTAATTCACAGGAAAAACCAAAGGTACAGAGTAAAATTCAAGATGACTGAGAAAGTGACTCTTCTTTACTTCTGCTGTAAACACTGTGAAAACTGCCATGCTAAGCTAAGTGTCATCTTGGAAAGTCTTCATGGACTGGTTAATAAAGACCCACAGCAGTTGACAGTGGTCAAGAAAACAAGTAAAGCAAAGGAAACAAAATGGGTAACGTTATACCATTGTAAAAATTCACAATTCGCCAACATCTTGAGAAGGATAAACAACTCTGGATCTTTCAACTGGAAAAGGGCACACTAGATCCAAAGTATATTCAGAGGAGGACAAGTATGATCTAAAGGACTGGAGGGTCTGATTGGAAATGTTCTCCAGCCTTCTTAACGAGAAGACAGAGGCTTACAAAATTATACATGACATAAGAAGAGTGGAAAGGGATAAGAACTGATTTTGCACACTTGTCTTTCTGTACAAAGACCTATGGACCATCAAATGACATTACTAAGAGCATGGTTTCAAAAAGAGTGATGGTGGGTGACACCTACAGCTCCTTGATGGAGAATGCCCTGGTTGCAAGAACTTTACAAGGATTCAAGGGGAGCCTGAACAAGTTCTTAGAACACAGATTCAGTGGGCATTGTAAAAGAGATATAATAAAATTACTAGATTATGTTAAACTTACATGAGTTAATAATTTATATAATGATTTATGTAACAATTAAAATTAATTAAATCAATTTAAATATAAATTAAAATAGTTTGAGGTTAGGAGAACATTAGAGTAGATATGTGCTTTTACTGGTTTTACTATTCACTTCTGCTTAGGGTCACTGTTTGGAGTCAAAATGCCAAATAGAGTCTACACCTTTATGGTTATTGTTTTGTTCTTAAACAAGCATTTATGCTGATACTAGTGATGTGTTTGGTGAAGAACTGGGATTTCTTGACAGGATTGAAGGATTTTTCACAGTTAGTCCCTTCCAACATTTCCATAATTCTAAAAGAATTTTATGTTCATCTGTGATATTCCAGACTGATTTTATAGATGAATTGTGAACACCAAGTTCAAGTAGATGAATGCAGATAAAAGCTTTGAGAGCTTAAGCTTCTTCAGCAGAGGTATTGGCATAAGAATATTGGGGTGGAAGAAGTGGGAGTTCAATGCGGTTATTCCTTCTAAGAAAAAAAAGTTCCTCTTCTCCTTTTTCCCAAAGGAGAATCCCATACAGAATTGCAATGGTACTTTTAGGGGGACACACAGATCTTCATTTCCACCTTAACTGATAGAGACAGCACAGACAACTAAAACACGACAGTCCCAGACAGTGCCAAGCAGGAGGTTTGTCTGCTTTAGGCACCTGCCACTGGAACAGGGCTTTTGAGCTGCCTTACACTGAAGCCACCCAGACAGACTGCTCTGTGTTAACCCCTCTAGTGAGGCTCTGCAACAGACGCTCAACCCAAATCTGCAAAAGTGTAAGGATGTTTGGCGAGAAATTGAACAGGTGGAAAGACTTGACTGAGTACTTGTTGAAGTGAACAGTACTACAGTTATTAAGTAACATACAATTCAATAAAGTATCTTATAATGAGAAATGGGAATGGGAACTTCCTATACTTTATATCTGTGCATAAACTGAAGTGAAAAGGCAGCTTGGTAGAAACATTCCTTAGCTAACGGTTTTACTAGTATGTTTGATTCAGAAATACAAGCCCTTTCACATCCCAAGAAGCAAGGTGAACAACGGAGGTTGTCAGTGGGTTTCTAAACTTGCTATTAACCCTCCATTAAAGCAACAGAGTTATCTGAACTGCTGTGTGCATAATGCTCTCCTGAGCTTCACACTGATACAAAAAATTAGCGCATTGGTTCACAGTGTTATCAAATCCTTGCATTTTCTGTGCCTCAGTCCTTAGTAAAGATTCACCCAATTTTCATTGTGTATATTCAGGAGAGCCACAAAATACTCTCACATTAATGAATGCCTGATGCACCCACAATACTGCTACAAACCAAACCAGAACCCAATAGGAATGAGAAGAGTTAAATGAAAAACACTGGGCTGTAAGGACTGTAAACTTACACAGAGTTTTGTTTTAAAGGTGCTAACCTTATCAATATAATTTCTCTAATACTGTATTTTTTTAATTAAAAAAAACCAAAATCCAAGGCAGAACTATTAAAATTCCAATGAAAACACAGGAATAAGTTAAAGACAAACCTATATGCAATCCATTGTGTAAGCATTGAACTATTTTGCTTAATTAAACTGAAAAAGGTACACACTTTGGCCTTTAAATTTATTATATAAATTTGTTTGACTATCCTCCATTTGTTCTAAATGAGAAATATTCTTTTTGTTATGTTAGTAGGGACTAAGGCCTATCTATCTCACAGCTGAATACAGAATCAGGCTATAAGAGACAGAGATGAATGCATAATTGCTATCTCTACAAAGAATTGACTTGGAGAACAAAAAGAAAGATACTGTGATGTTACTTTTAGAAGCTGAGTTTATGAAAACCTTATATGGTTCGCATTATTACACCATTACAGTGGCAAGATTAATGTGCCTTTAAATAATACATTTAAAATTTCTTTTACACTGCCTGCATTAAACAGAGTGCATCAGACTCCTGAGATCCAGTTTAAGCTTTGCTACAGTCTCTCACAACAATAGGTTTATGACTTAAAAAAGTAAAGATTCCACTAGGAAAACTGCATAAGAATAAAAATGTCAGTTCCTAAAGAAAATAGGATAGAAGCAATTATTTTCAACATCCTAGTTTGTCTAATAAATAGGCCACATGCATTCCTGGTATACCACATCTGAATTAAAATAAAGAATACCATAGTGTTCTATAACAATAAATTTGTTAAGAATTTTCCTTTTGGAAAGCTTACAAAAATAAGAAAGTCAGATATTTAGTATTTCTTTCTGAAATAAAACAAATTATTTGGTGCATGCCAAAAATACCAGTAGACTTAAAATGAGGTCTTATAAACTGAATATTTGTCATAGAATAAATACTGTAAATATAAAAAAATCCAAGTTCTTCAAAAATTTTAGTCCTCTCTGCTCACTCCTCAACATGTTGGACAAATCTGGAGGTAGTTCAGTAATTATTGTGTCATGTAGAAATTATTTTGTACAATGTCAACTGGGAAACTGAGCCTGTACTTACTTTGGTGTTACTGAACCGTGGAAAATCTAGAGCAAACCCAAGCGGTTCTATATTTTTTGTAGCAGCATCTGACTGCACATTTTTTAGAATAATTTCTTTCTCGTGCAGTCTTTAGTAATCTTTAAAAATCAGAAACATGAAAAAGGGGAAGCACATACAGGGGAACAAATATGAGTACAGAAATTTAGACATACTACTGTTTCTCAGGGTACTTTCAATCAATTTCTGTAATTTGAATGGATTTCTAATTAATGTATTATTTTGATATAATGACTCTAATTCCACCTGCTCGCATTTGGAAGAAAAACACAAATTAAATTTTCATCATAATACTTGTGAAAAAAAGCTGCATGTAGCTATAGTAGTGATGCAAAAGTAATAATTAGATATGAAATGGTTAGCAATTAACATGCCAAGCACAACAACTTTTTCCAGAGATGCGTTTTGCAGGTGAATGAAATGAGCATACCCCAAGTTATTTTAGTGAGAATATAGGAAATTTGAAATCTGCAGTATATTGATGGCTATTGTTAGGATTAGACAAGGTGTTGGACTAAAGTTTTATGGTAGCCAACCAAGTATGTCAGAAGAAACTACCAGAAAAATTAAGTAACAACACTCTTAGGGCCCAAATCCCACAATAAATATACCGTAAATTTGATTTATAAGTTGAGACAGCTTTTTGGTGCATAAAGGATATGTTGAAGTCTTTGCAGATTTCATGAGGAATGGTCTCTGAATAGTACCACTGTAAGAACAGGTGAGCATTATATAAAAAAAGAAAAGCAAATATGGAACTCATGAAAATAGAGAGTTCATAAGAAACCAGATCAATAACTTTACATGATCTATAGCTTATATTGCTCAAACAGAATAATTTAACAACTTGCTATTCTATCTTTTACCATGATTGTCAACAGAGGCCAAAAAGTGGTATAAATTTTCATCATTTCTGTGTGATAGAAAAAGGAGTTCCATTGAAGTTTAAGACATAACCTTACAAGCTCTCTTTTGATTATATTTAGTACAGAAGGATATCATTTGCTTGTTAATTTTGTTTCTCTTTTCTATTGTCGGATCACTGTGTTTTCATCCTTTTATTTCAGAAACTGAGAAGCTCTGACAGGATCAAAACAAGAGCAATCAGTATCACATTTCTATGAAGACATAATCAGCTTTGAACAAGTCTCTAGAACAAATAAACAATTGAAAGCCTGAAGACTGTACACAGAGCCTGCAATAACTAGGCTAACACCTGTTTTCTGGACTTACCAACCTGGAAGTTTTCTTGCAAAGGAAGCTCAAAGAATTTCTTATTAGAGTAAACGGAAATAAAAATAGAAAATGCAAACTGGCCTGCTGAAAAAAAGACATAGGCATCTGCATGCATAGTAATGGAGAAGCATCTCCTATTGACAGATGGAGACTTCCATTTTTGCTAGATTTCAAAGGTAAATACCACAATCTTATTCTATCCCATCATCTACAAGCACAGTCTCAACAGCCCTACAGATTTCAAGGTTTCAACTACCCACTGAATTTTATACAGTTCAATCTCTCTTCAAAATACATTTCATAATTGTATGTGACAATCATGCCACCACCAGAGCAAAATAAAGATTTAAAAATGTTGTGTAATCAGTTATGGTAAGCATGCGATAATATCAAGTGGAAAATATACAATATCATTTCCCCACATTTTTAGATGGCTATAAACATTAGTTATAGCACTGACTATTCAGATAAAAGCATGTTCGAAGTACTGCAGTGGATGTATCTGGACTGAGAAACTGAGAAGCACAGGACTGCCAGCATGGCTGCCAAGGGGAAAAATGCCTGAAATGCAGAATTAGACAATTAGTATTCATTTTAAAAATGGACATGACTGTGATTTTCCATCTTACTTGGTCCTTAATTACTCTTACCGATACGTAATGAGACAGATTAAGTCTTAACTTTTGTTTATTATAGCTGATTTGGGGAGTGGTGGTTTCATTTTTTGGTTTTTATTTTATTTTAGGGAACTGTTTATGGTTTCAGCAGAACTGTGGTGCAAGTGCTCTGATACAGTATGAATACCTATATCTTTTTTCCCTAAGTCAAAGGGGTCAGGAAGGGATTTTCACTTTTGTTAAGTCCATACAAGCCTTTGGTTGTTTGAACTTACTCTGCAGGAGTAGTCATGCTACTATGTGTACTTACCAACCTGACAAACCCTCTTCCTACTGCATGGGAAGTTCAGCCTTTTCATTCCCACCCTGTGGCATAAAGTACTTGGAACTCCTAAGGTCTAATATATTTTAGTACAAATATACTCACAGAGTTCAAAATGGGAATTTCTGGGTGAAATGTAATGGTCTGTGATATACAGGTCAGAATAAATAATCTAATGGTGCCTTCTGGCTGTACAAGCCACTCAAGCTATGAAATCAGTTTTACCCAGTACTGCTGCTCAGCCTTTCTACCAGCACTGAAGTACCTGAACTCTAAAAACCCACACTGAGAAAGAAGCCATCTTACTCATAATGGCCTTTAACATCCCTTGCTGATAGTTTTAAATTTTTAAACAGCCCTACCTGTCGTGCTTCCTTTTATGTGTTCTCATAGTTACAGATATAATTTTGGAAGCAAAATATCTAAACAGCAAGCATAATAAAATTGAAATGGGTTAAAGCTTATTAGCAGTAGGGAGCAGATGTAGCAAAATTCTGCCAGTTCCCCTACATTTCCTCCCCAGCAGGGATTTTCTGTCAAGCTGTGAGTTAGTTCTATACACTAATCCAGGCTGCTGTTGCTGCAATTGCACCTTCCTATACCTTGCTATTGTACTAAAAATTCACTTTGATTTTTGATTTCTTCCTTCTTAATAATAATATTTAAAGCAGTTCCTGCAGAGCTAAATGTAAATTCAAGCACTACATAGTAGATACTCAAAAGGGCATGAAAATGTAAAATTGATAAGAAAATAATTATATACAGAAAAGCTGTTTTATTTGCTTAAAAAATAGTAGCTTTCTCTCAACCAACTAAAGGTTCCTGAGCCAAGACATAACCAGTTAATGACTGAAGTTAAGATCCTTGAAATACCTCTCAAACATACATCATTCAATATATCAGTTACAATGTGGAAAAAAAAAGATAACTATTTAAGGAACAAAGTCATAAATTGATAGTAATACAAACTGAAAGCAAATGAAGTCTGCCACATGAAACATGATCACAGACTGTCACTCTGAGGGTTTTTATTCTTCATGTGTAGTGTCAAAAATAAGCACTTAGGAAGGAGAGTTGAACTGAAGTAAGGATGTTCAAGATGGAAAAATTTCACTTGAAAATCATTTGAGAGTGCGTACCCAAATGGGACAGAAAATGAACAAAGTTAATGGTCAAAATCTACATTGTGGGCATTAAGGATAACAGATTTTATTATACAGAATTTGAATTTTGGATACTGATTGTGAAGGCATTTTCTTTGACAGCCTACTTTCCTTCTGAACTTTGACAATGAGCTCTGGAACCTGTTTGCAACCCAAATATCAGCTTTCACCTCTCATATTCTAATTGCATAATCTGTTCACCTGTGTATGTACAGCACCACTAGCTATTCTTCTCAAAGCTGTAATTAAATTTTGTAGAATGCAAGGAAGAAAATTTTGATGCTGCTGAGGCAGAAGAAAATGTTAAAATTCTGGTGGTGCTATTAAACTTTCACTAACTGTCAGGCTCTCCCTCATTGCAGCAGCCACCTTTATTAGTAACATGGTATAAAGATGTGCAATCAAAACTCATTTCATAGAATCACAGAACGACTTGAGTTGGAAGGGGACCTTGAAGATCACCTAGTTCCATACTCCCGGCCATGGGCAGGGACACCTTCCACTAGACCAGCTTGCTCAGCCTGGCCTGGCCTTGAAGGGACCTCCAGGGATACAGCATCTATGATTTCCATGGGCAAACTCTGCCAGTCCCTCACCAACCACATAGAAAATAATTATTCCCTAATATCTAATCTAAACCCACTCTCTTCCATTCAGAAGCCATTCCCTCTTGCTCTGTCACTACATGCTCTTGTGAATAGACTTGCCCTATCTTTCCTGCAGGTTCTTTCCAGCTACTGGCAGGCAGCAGTTAGGTCACCCCAAAGCCCTCTCTTTTCCAGGCTGAACAATCCCAATTCTCTTTGTGTTTCCTCACAGGAGAGGTTCTCCGTCTCTCTGATCAACTTGGTAGTCCTGCTCTGGACTTGCTTCAACAGGTCCATGTCCTTCCTGTGCTGAGGAAGTCTGGTGGGGGTCTCACCAGAGCAGAGTAGAACAAAGCAGAGCAGCAGACTCATCTCCTTCAACCGGCTGGCCATGCTTCTGATGCAGCTCAGGACACGACTGACTTTCTGGCAAGTAATGTCATTTTGAATGTGGCACTCTTCAGTACACAAATTTTTAGTGGCAAACATTTACATTCTATCTTATGTATAGGAATATTTTGAGGCAAATGTTTGTTTTCAACAGACTAGTCAGTTTCTTTCATTTTTTTCATATGGTATGACTGCAAAACAAGATGAGTTAAATGGCATACTACATGACTATTAGGTCTTCACATGCCCTTTATTTTAGCTCAAGCCATTTATGTTGATCAATAATGTTCTACACACAGTTTGGAACTTGGATTTTGCAGGACCAGTTTTCTCCCAGTGGCGTGTTACAGGAGTCAAACTCAGATCATGTAATTCAGGCAATTTCTTAAAACCCACTATAGCTGGGTGCCCAAAAAGTTAGAAAAAACCTCACTCCTGTTCCAGTTTTTATGGTCAAGCATGAATCTATATGATATGTAATACAATATAATACTTTGGTCCATACGACTCAGCTGTCTCAGCTACATCCCCCCCAAGCTCTGCTAAACCCCAGCTTTCTTGCTGGGTATGGGTAAAGTAGGAGAAAGAAAAAGCCAAAAAGATATTGTGCAGGCACTGTCCAGCAACAGCCAATACTGGTCTGCTGTAAACACAGTGTTAGCCACAAATCAAAAACTCAGCACTGTAAGAGCTGCTGTGAAGAAAATTAACTCCACCCCAGCCAGACCTACTGCGAGAGAAAGTTCACAATAACCTACAAGTTCTAAGCCAAGTTTGAGTTAAATGTGTAATCATTCTCAGCAGTCAGTGGGATGAGGTATATGGAAAGCAAACTTGTTCTTCTGAATATGAAGATAAGTCTCTCAGATTACTACTGAAATATATAATGGGATCTTAACTCTTATGCTCCTGAAGGCAGGTGACTGCATGTACAGAAAATCAGAATAGAAGATTTTCAGTAAATAGCCTTTAAGTGACATGTATTAGTATTTATGCTTGTTAAAAGTTCTCATACTAAGAAAAAAATACAAATATATATTAATGGATATGCATATAATGTATCTATATTATGCCTATATGCATATATATGTATAAGACGAAGGAGGGAGTAAAATCCGTATACATATATGTCTCCTATGTAATTCTGCAGAACATGCACAGAGAGACTATGAGACTATGCATTCCTGAGTGGCTATCTGCAACTCCACACAAACACTCATTTGACAAATTAAGACAAACCTTTACCAAAATCATCATGTTAATTAAAAATGCTTGACAAGTAGTATTTTCTTCAGCTAATAGTTACATTTACCTCTTTCAGACTCACTTCTTCATTTCTATATATGCAAAAATTATTTTGGTCAACTACAGAAGATGGCCAGGGTATTTCTGCAAAGGTGCTTATAAGCGAGATGCATAATATTAACCTGCATACGATTAACACTGAATAACGTCCAAGATAAAATCAAAGTTATATTTCAAGTGTTACCACCTGTGTTTATTGTGTTACACACAAAGGACTGATGAGAAGTGAGCAGGTATCATATCAGCTGCATGCATTTTTATTTTTCATCAATGAAGCTGAATAAAACAGAGAGGAAGCTGAAAGTGATTATTCACTGCTAGCTGACATGCATGTTAATGGGTATTGACCAGGGAGCACTACTCATTTTTGCTATGCAAAAATTTAAAGGGGTTTCAAAATAAGATAGCTCACTTTCACAGTCTTACGTACTTTTTTGAAAGTGGAGTACAGGAAAGCATAAATAATTTTTGGGTTACTTTGACTTTTATGAATAAGAAAGTTAAAGATCTATTATTAATTTTGAAGATCATGTGATATCCATCAGAGAAGAGGAGAAAGAAGAGGAAATGAAATTATTATTATGACCAGGACACAGAACCAGAGATGAGGATAATAATTGAAATTTAGTAGGATCCCTTGGATCATACAATAAAACAGTAAAGAAATACTTCCATTGGAAGAATGAAGATGCATTCCTGAGTTAATTTCTTATTTCCTCTCCCCCTTTTGATTTTTTGATGGTAGAAGATCATTAATTTATCTGAATAGAGACAAGATTCTTCCACAGTTTCAAAAGGAAGAGATGGTATTTTGAGCTCTAATTTAGACTGAAGCTTGACAAGGGAGAAGGACAGTGTTGGAGTTTGGGAATTTTTCCATCCTGTGGCTAGAGAGACCTTAACGAGCCTTAACGACTGAGTACTTAAGAGATAACGACTGAGTACCTAAGGGACAAAGACGCACTTAAGAGACTAAAAACAGCCAGGTGTGGCAAGAGAAGAAAAAGGTGGCTGGCTGTGGGCAGAGACACACTTGTCCCCGGGACTTGTTGGAGGAGACAGCTGCTGTTTCTTCTTTTCCTTCACTGCTGCCGCGGGAGCTCAGCACTGCCTGGTTTTTCTTCCTTGCTGGAGTCCCTGCTACTCTTTTGTTCGCCCGCTCGAGTGGACAAGCTCTGCCGCCCAGTTTGCTGCCCTGAGATTCCCTGCTGCAGCTCCGCTCGCCGTGCAGCCGCCTCGCCCTCAGCTCCGTCCGCCATCACCGAGGAGCTGAGCTCACGTCACAGCACCCCCTGCCGGCCGTGACTGTAACTGCACCAAAGGGGGGAGCGGTGTCTGGCAGCCCAGAGAAAGCTGCCACCGGGTATCTGGTTTGTTTATTTGTTATTGCTACTGTTATTGTTGCTTGTTTTCCTCGTTATAGATCCGAGTAAAGAACTGTTATTCCTTTTCCCATATCTCTGCCTGAGAGCCTTTGATTTTGACCTTACAACAATTTGGAGGGAGGGGGGTCATATCCTCTAAGGCAGGTTTCCACCTTCCTTAGCAGATGCCTGTCCTCCAAACCAAGACAGACAGGTACGAATTTCCTAGTTAATTGTGGAGTTTCTCTACAGTTAAAATTCGCTGAATCTACTTGTGGTGTTGAGTCCCAGGCAGCTTCTAAGCACCCACAGAGCCACTTGCTTGATCCCCAACCCCAGCATGATGGGAGAGACAATAAGAAGAACAAATATGAGAGAACTCTTGGGTTGAGATAAGGACACTTTAGTAGGTTAAGACAATAAAACTAGCAATGCAAAGGCAATTATTCACCACCTCCCAATGGCAGACCAATGCCCAGTCAGCCTCTGGGGAATAGCCACCTTGGAAGACAAAGTTCCCCAATTTTTATGGCTGAGTATGACGTCATATGGTATGGCATATCCCCTTGACTGCTTCTTGCCCAATCTATTCACTTGGGTGCTGACTGGGAAAAACAGAAAGCCTTACGAATGTGCAATGTTAGCATGTTAGCCACAAATCCAAAACACAGTACCACAGAGGTTCTTATGAAGACCCAGGAAGACCCTGTACACTATTCAACAGCAACTTTCCTTCCTGCAACAGGAATACCTTTCCAGGTCCTGCATAACCATGACAAAGAGGATATTGCCCAAAGTGAAGGAATTTCAGTATGTAAGTGTGTTGGTTTTTTTCTTGGCCCAGTTTTGCTAGGAAAAACTACAACAATGTGACACCAAGGTCAGTGGAGAAGGTGGGGGAGGGGAAGCTCCAGACAGCGGAGCCAAGAATCTTCTGCCAGCCATAGTGAGGACCATGACGGAGCAGGATGTCCTCCTGCAGCCCATGGAGTCCACAGGCAATGTTAAAACCCTCGCGCAGCCTACGCCGGAGCAGGTGAATGCCTGGAGAAAGACCGCACTCCAGCGGGAGTTTCACTGGAGAAACAGGCTTTACAGATTGAATTAAGTGCCCACGCTGATGCTTGAGAGAGGCTGTGGTTCAGCAAAACGGAAAAAAAAGCCTTTCTCCTGATATGAACGGTTGACTCGGAGGTCTGTAATCTGTGGACAAGAGACTCCATGCTGCAGCAGTTTTGGGAAAAACTGTCTGCCCGTGGGAGGGAGCACACGTGGCAGGGTCAGGCGGACTGCCATTTGTGAGATTTGGGACCTGCGGCTAAGCAGAAGAAAGGACTCCTCTCCCCTGAGCAGTGGAGAAACATTTCGGTGATGAACTGACCTACCCACCCCTCTACCACGTGCCTTGTTCCCTTGTGCAGCTGCTGGAAGGGAGGGAGGGGGGTGAATGGAGAAATGGTGTTTTTGAAGGTTTTATTTCATTTATCATTTACTTCTCTGATTCTGTTAACAATAAAAGTTTTTAGCCTGTTTTCTGCCCTGGTGTGTCTTTTTCTCCCAGTTTTCCTTATCTCAGCTCATGAGCTCTGGGTGTATTAATTTGTGAGTGCCTGGCATTTGGCCAGAGGCAAACCACAACAGTAAGTTTGACTAGTTTATGAGATCGGAGTTTTCTGATTTTTACATAGGTTACATTGAAGAGACAAATTAAAATATCTCCCTGGAAAAGACCAAGATCTAGAATGCTACTCAGTATTGAATATCAAACTACTTGTTGGAAGCAGTAACTTGGAAGGGATGCTTATGTTCTGAAAGAGATTAACCTGCCACAGTTTCAGGAAGGACTAGCTGTTAATAAACTTTCTATGTAGGTTAACTGGTAATATGGCTCTTCTTTCAGTCCTGATCAGCAGGATTACCTCATCCAAAGGAGAACAAAGAAACTTTGAAGATGATGAAATCCTGAAGTTCTAACCTTCATTGTGGGAATTTCAAGTGCCCTACATATAATTTGGACTATAGTTTAATAGGGAAGTTTCCTGAGTGACAGTAGGACCTTGATTACTTTTCAACCAAAATGGCATTTGTCACTCTATAATGAGGCAGTGACAATAGGTACTCGCTTCAGGGATGAAACCCTGGTAATGGCTTTCACAGTCATCACACATTAGACTTTTGACCAGAGGTTCTGGCCTAAGCAAACAGTGGCTGCATATATGCACTCTTGCTTACCACAAAAGTGACAGGCTCAAAACAGAATTAATGTTTTCAGCAAAGGAGATGAAGAATCACTCAAAACCAGTCTTATAAGGGAACTGCTGCAGGGGAAAATCAGTCAGCCTGGATGAACTAGGCTGTTTACCACCCTGAATAACTTGACGTGCATTTCTTCACTCTGTCTACCTGAAAAACAACATTCAAATGCATGTATGTATTACCTGTAAATGGCAAATAAGTTAGTGTAAATCAGTGCATGCAAATCACAGAGTGATATGCTGACTTATACCAGCTGAGGATTTGATTATATCTGTAGATATCTACACAAACAATCACAAAAGAAATGTTTGTCTTTCTTATTTGCTCTTGTTAATTTTTTTGTTTGTATTCTACAGACATTCATACATAATCTTTAGAGTATTAGACAATCATATGATTTTTATACACATATATTCCATTCCTAAAAATGGCTTTAGTTAAAGTCATGATCTTTTAGTTGGCTATATTCCTTTTAAAAATTATTAAGGCACCACTAATGTTACAAATAGAATATAATCTTCTTTTAAGAAAGAGTTCAAATGGCAAACCTTCCACCTCCCGTTGTTGCCCAGTGTCAAATGGTAGACTGTTTTCCAAGGACCTCTGTATTTCCACTATCTGCATTTGACCTGTGTTAAATATTCTCATTACATTTGCTTCAAATGAATACAAAAGCTTTGCCTAATCTGAACACAGGGGAAATGAAATTCACTAGGCACAAGATGAAAGACCCACTAGCACTGTGCAATTTAATGTACTGTGTGTTCTGAACATGGACCATAAAAGAAGCCTGGTTTAATATATCAAACCACGGAACATTCAAAATAGCATCCGGTAGCAAAATAGACATTATGAATCTGATGGGACAAAAAAAGGAACATGTATATTGTTCCTATTTAATTTTTGATAGGCACAGGTACTGTCTGGCAGCAATCATTTTCAAAAATATTTAGTTTTCTTCAGGTAATATTACAAATCATATTAATTAACCTACATGAGATTTTACTGCAATGTAAATGTAAATGTAGCAGTATTCTCATCTGTCATTTTTACCTCTATAATACTTGTTTACTTCTACTAGTCTTAATTTGACTATTTTGTTCAAGAAACCAGTAAAAGCAGACAAATTAATATTACCTATACTATTATCTATAGGACACAGAATTCACAATAATTTTTGAAACCTAACAATTGCATTAAATAAAGATATTAACCAATACATATAATAAATAAGACAAAAAGTGTACCTGAATATTACTGACTTAAAAACATCTGTTCAGGATGGTGAGAAAATACATATCTTCTCACAGAAATCTGGGAAGGTTTTTAATATTCCATTTTAAGTTTTATAGTCATTTTTTCTATAGGTAAAAGAGGATCTTAAACCTTGTCCAATCCTTTGCAGCAAGAAAAACCTTCAACTTCCACTATTTGAGCATAAGCTACTTGTGTTGTACTTAGTATAAAGTGTTAGAGAATGCATGAATTTTATTTAAATTCATGACAGTCTGTATACTTCAAATAGTACAAGAATGTCTGAACAATGCACAGACTGCTGGGTTACAGATGCATGATGCCATTCTAAATGACTGCCACAAAAACACACTAATTAGTCCAGAAAACAACTGCATGTAGCTAGACAGATTCTTGTTCAAGATTTAACTTGTTTATAACTTGGAACCTGTACATTTTTGTAAGGCAAAGTGGAAAGACACAGGGTAGCACCAATGGTATTTACAGGAGTATCAAAGAAGGTACGATGCAGGGGCTCCCTGGAAGGGGCCCAGTGCCCTAGATGACTGCTCTTAGGTATTTTTAAAAAATCCTAGTTCGGGTGCACTTACATCTTTTGACATCTAAACAGTCTGTAAATCTTGTCCAAAAGGTTTAAATTTAGATTTTTAAATTTGGCATCAAGTTACCCAAGTGTTGAAATAAGCATGGAACCCATTCACAATCTATATCGGATAAAACACCGTGAAATTTTTTCCATCACTTCTGCATTACACACTATTAAGACACATTGTCAACAACCTGACTGGCATTCCTGACAGAATGAAAGTCAGCTGCAGTGCTCTTTGCTGGATTTGAAACAATCATGGGATCACAGCCACTCATCCTGAATTCTTACCATAAAAAAAAGAAAGCTTCTGTCAGAAGAAGATAGGCTGGAGAACTTTTAAAGTTTGCAGTACGTTTGCTCAGAAATTTATTGGTGGGAGAGTAGCAGACAACTAATGTCCAAATGCAACCTGTGTTATAAAAGTCAAAAGATATATGTTTTTTTATGTCACAGAAGTATTTCACCAAGTAGATTTTTCATTACTGAGGATGGAAAATAGATTGGCAGATGCCTGTCACAATAACTCAGAGGGGAACTGACCTATAAGATCAGAATTTAAATAAAAAATACTATGTGTAAAATGACTTGCTGAAAAAAAATATATGACCTTAGAGCTATTAGTACATCTTGTTATTACATTAGATATTATCTTTCTCTGCAATTCTGTCTTCCAGTCTTAACAAAATATATTGTTTTCACTGTCTCAAGATCTCCCTTCACCAGTGTTTTGGAATCACTTACAAAAACAACCAATTCTAAACTTTCTGTTGATAACAAAACATTATGTACTAAATACACTAAAGTATTTCTATATATTTATTTTCTTTTTATAACAAAGAAATCAGAGATAAATGTTTCGGATAATTCTGGAAAATCTGCCTCCAAGTTTTGTATATATTTCATCCAATCAATAAAAGAACTGAAACTAATTTTTAGCATTCAAACATTTTTATAAGCAAGTGTATTTCAAAAGCTGCAAATGGCCTCAAAATTTTTCTGCAAGAAAGTTAATGTGCTCTTAACTCTCAGAGAAAGAATTAATTCACAGTACTTTTCCATGGAATATACAATTGAGTAGCAACAGCCTAAATGAGTATTTATTACACAGTTTATCAGAATTTATATAGTTTGTTGATCTAGCTATACCGTCTTGTTGGGGATTAGCAAGATGTAAAAAAAAAATAAAACACAGCAGTTAAGCAAGCTGGAATGCCTGAAATCTTGAGACAGCACAGCATGTTTCTTCTTTGTATCAGTGAGGATAACAAAAGAAAGTGAAAAGCAAGCATTCAGAAGTAGAAAAATAATGTAATAATGATCTTGCCCATCTCAGTTAGCCTAGGAGAATCTGTTGTTGGGCAGAAGTACAATCCACCACTTGAAATACTCTAACAAAATTCTACAGGGATGTCTCTGCATGGAAAGCCCATGGGTAGGGGAAAAAGAAGGTAGGCTGTAGACCCAGCTGCCAACTAAATATAGTGGGAATACAGTCCTAATGGTACAACCCAAGCCCTACTGAATAAAGCGCATTCCCAGAGTAAATTAATAAAATTTTGTAGGCACAGTCACTGTTATATCATTCTACAATAATTATTTGGAATATTTCCATCTATCAATAATGCCATCTGTCCCACCCAATACAAATGGACTACAACCCATCTGGCTTATTTTTTTCTATTGATTACTCTGCTGAATGAGTTAGCAAAACCGCTTATAAAATCATCATATTACATGACACTGTCATTAAAATATGTGAAGTAAAGAAAAACACAAGATGAGACTTAATTGGAAAACTGTCAGTTCTTGTTCCAGAAAGTTTTAGCAATGCTATAAGCTTCTTTCTTTTTTTTTTTTTTGGCTAAAAAAAAAAACAAAAAAACAAAAAAACAAAACCAAACCAAGAAAACACAAAACTCAAAAACCCCCTAAATGCTAACTACTGGATTAGACAGAAATTGTTCTGCCATACAATTGCTACTCCTCCTGACTAGGTATGCTAGAGAAGTCCCTAAATTTATCTTTTCTAAAGTGTCAAAATGTCCCTAAGTATGCCTGGCAATCACAAAGAAATTGTGGAAGGAGTGTAACTTAAAAATAGGGTGGAAGAAAGCTGATGATGGCTGGCACTTGTATTTGTTAATTCCAATAAGTCTTCCTAGGTTTTGGATTTCATTATTTGTTTGCATAATTGTATTTATGGTTTTTTTGCAGCCTCTGTTTTTTTCTTTTGATTTTAACCACTGCTTCCCTTAACTGTATTTTAATTTCTCCAACAACAACAATGCAATTTTATCCACCTACAGAATTAAATGCTAACTTCAGCTCCTTCACTCTAGATCTCAGTTTTTACAATACCTTTCTAGTTTTAACAAAAGAAATCTCTCTCACATACATTCAAAATGTTGATCCAAAGATCCTTAGCCCAGGTATTTAGGTGTTGTTCTTTTGAGTAAACCCTTGTGGGGCTGCTTTCTTATCCTTCCCTCCCTGCTATTTTTTTTCTCTCTATTACAACCTTACATCCCTGCACCAGATTTCTGTTTTCTCTGTCACTCCGAATGGCTTTTCCAATGACACTGTGACTCAAAGGGACATATGAAGGAAGAAGAGAGAGGAACAGGGGCTGGATTCCAGCGCTAAGGACACAACACTTGATGACTGTGGGTAACTGGAGCTCAGGGAGGCTCAGGGGGTTATACTGTAGGGTTGAGGCTGCAGGAAAGGTGCTGGGAGCACAGCTACTGAGCTGCCATAAGGAGTGAGGGAAATCAGGATGATGGGAGTAGAAAGGAATTGTGTAAGAAGGAAGGAATGATGCTTGAATAAGGAAGGGACCAGAGGCTGAGTGACTGAAACAAGTTAGAAGTTGCTAGCGGTTCCAGCCTGCTTACTGTTACTGTTTCTTCCCTCTCTTACAATCCCCTACCATCCTTGATGCCCACCAGAACTACTTCTCTAGTTAATAATATATGAAATATTTCCTCTGGAAAAAATTGGATTATTCTGAAATATACTTTTTATAATTTATCTAGTTTTCAAAAATATTTAAATTTATTTAAATATAATTTATCTTTCTCTTTGTAACTCAAGAAGTTCTTAAAAGACAATTGTCACTGGCAATATTACAAGAAGTCTTCTAAAATCCAACTAGGTGTGTCTGACCATTATCTCAAATAAAACTTTGATCAACTGCATGTCCACATCCAGCTCTTAGAAGTAAATCTTTTGTGCTATATAAGCATAACCAGAGAACGACTGTCATACTTCTCTGTATATTATGTGTTGTTAGGTCCAATTTATTGATGTCCTAACAATCCATACAATCCCTTTTGTGCTTTGCTGACTACTGCCATCAAATAGAGAAAAATTCAAGTGAACTTGCTGAACGGTATTATTTATGTAGAAGATATTTATCAGGTATCACCATATGACAGAAAGCTAATAATTTCTTGTGTTCTACAGAAAAACACCTTTGGCAGTTCTGATGCATATAATTTACTCACCTTTTAAAATACAAATACCGTAATATACCATTGCTTTGCTGCTAAATACAGAACATTCAACAAACAGAAATACAGAGTTTAAATCCCATCTTTAAAACATAATTAATTCTATGATTTATGATGTATAGCTTCAAAAAATGAGTTCTGAACTGACTGTTTTATTTGCACAAACAAATTGCTTTTTCCATGGATGACAGAGGCAGAACAATTTTAACTGAGAAACTATTAGTTCTTATTAAGTAATCTGTAGGTTGCTACTGGTTCAGGCCTTTCACCACTGCTTGAAATAAAGTTAAAGACTAATAAAATACTTTGGGTCTGGCTGACTTAGTTTACTTGGAGAAAACAGACCATTATTTCATGTCATGGTATCCAACAGAACTGTCTGTAGTAGCATTGGGATACCAAAACATAAACAAAACCACACAGGTAAGGAATATGCCTTCAGAGTAAAGCTACCGTATTCTGTCTTCCACAGAGAAAGGCAGTATCTTACAGAATCTGGAAGGATGCTCCAAAGTAAAAACTACATTACTTATTTTTACAGATACTATGGAGTAACTGAGGCACAAGTACAACTGTTGTACAGCTTATCATTTTTCAAAGTCTCTATTTCAAATACAAAATCTCTATTTTCATTAACAGGACAACTGTATTTTCAGGGCAGGGTAATTCTCCCCTTTAGTTCGTTGTAACAGAAATTTTTGACAAGTATTTTTCTCTGTTTTACTGTGTATATAAACCCTTACTAATCAAAAAATATGCATATCCTGAGGAAAAATTGAATTCCTCTGTAACCTCCTTTTGACAAAATCATAGAAACAGGAACATGCAGCCGCTAATAACATCTCACTCTCATTTACATTTAGGTTTTCTCCAAAGTGTTTTTAGATGGTGTTGTGGTACACATTACTTTATCTGATAATATTTTTTTCTCTTTCTGATACTGTCATTACTGAATTATGATCTGAAAAGCACGGCATAAGACTGATGAATGTCCTACAGGATTGCCTGATGCCTGACTGCAGAATGTTTTTCTTAAAGATTCCTGAAAACTGTCACGCAGCTATCACTTCACAGGAGTACGTGTAGGCAACAATCCATTTTTTAAGCTATGGCTTGAACAATCAAAAAGTGACATGGAACATATATTAGTGATAGCTCAAAAGTAAGCAACCTCATCAGTATTTTTCATGTAGCTAAAAAAAAGAAGAAAAAAAAGAAACTACTGCCTAGTCATCTTAGTAAGTGGAAGAAATAAAAGACTTGATAAAGAGTAGCCGGTATGCATAATAACTATGGAAGACCTAAAAGACTGTATATGGTAAAAGGATAAGTTTCAAAAAACTTATTAACATCCATCAAACACCACCTATCTGTCTTCTGATCTTATATATTGCAAATCAGAAAGTAGATAGGGTTTGTGGTAATGGTATGTTACTAACCAGTCACAGAGCAAAAAATGGAATTGAATTTAAAAAACTGAATTGAATTCAGATTCAATACTGCATCTGAATCTGGTCTTGGAGGAATAATATACACTATTTAAGAGTGTTTTTTATTATTAAATTGAGTTGAGATGCAGAAGCGTGTAAGTGAAGACTACATCTTTACTCAGGAAGACACTTGCCTAATGCAGAGACTGAAAGCAAAGGCAAAGAGAAGGAGAATTTCAGGTGTCTTTTTCCTTCTTCTATGAAAATATTAACATATTCTATACTTCCAAGCTCTGATAAAACATAATAATTAGGATATATTTAATTACACAGCAATTATACAATTGGTTTTTATGCATTCGTGGAGAAGTTATGTTTTATTTACAAGATTTGTGACCATTGTCTTTTAATACTGTCTGGGTGTTACACGGCTATTTAAGAAAAGGGGCACATACATAATTGAAATTATTATGCCATCATTATAAATCACTGTGCAAATTATTATGCTGTTAACCAGGGTTAAGGGTATGCTGTTAAGGGTTAGCAATAGACAGGCATGTCCAGATGTGGTCGTAGAAGTCCAGTTGAATATAAAGCAATAATGAGCAGTAAATTGCTAAACTCAGTTATCAAAAAAATATTGCTTGTAAGAAAGAGTGGGGAAAAATCCTCAACAGAATGAAAAGTTGAAGTAAAATGCCCATTTCTCATTATGCAAAAAGATATGGACAGAAGTAATTCAAACGAGGTATTGTTCACATTTTTGTTAGAGAAATTGACTGTTCTTTAAGAGTTCTTTAACTCGGTGCTTTGGGGAATTAAGACGAAGTTAGTGGTGAATATAACTTTCTATTAAGCAATTTTCTTTCTCAATTGTGCACAACCACTTATGAGCCAGAACATAACAGCTCAATCAAACCTTTACTTGAACCCCTCTGAAATGTACTGAGAAAATTCTGATATTACTGCAAAAATTAGAGAGGAATAAAAAGGACAACTCAGAAAAAAGAAAATGGATGCGGCAGCTACCTTTTGACATTCTCTTAATTTCTTCTGCCATATGGCACGAGCGATAGGAATGCTCTTGCTGTCAGTTACGTAGCAGCTGGCTGTGATGACGTGGTGGAGTGCAGTCTTCTGGCTCATAGCTTGAAGAACTCGCTCAACATGACGGAGGGAAACTCTGGCCTCTGTGCACACGCCACCGCTAACAAGCTGCATCGTGCAAGGTACCAGAGCTATCTGTCCAGCACAGTAGAGAATGTTGCCAACCTAGGAGAGAATCAAATCAAATAAATAAGATTTCTGGGAGTTTACAGAAGACAAGGCAAGCACCTTTCTCTCTTCCAGCTAGTTTCTTTCAATAGTACTGTTTTTTTGCCATCATTTGTCACAAATGGAGCAAACATGCCAGTCTAAAGATAATTTTTTATAGGGATTTAATTACAACATAGAAACACAGCACTTCAATAAACTGTAACCTAACAGTTAATGCATGGATGTTTGTGTCAGCTTAAAACAATAATCTGATGTTGTGGACTGTTACAGCTGCTGGATCACACTGATGCCCCACTATGGTTAATTACATTTTTCCTTTCTTTTCTTTTGAGTGATGATGAACATTATCTTTGGTTCAATTTTTTAAATCTTCTATGTGTTAAACTTTGTTTTATATAAAACCATATGAGAACGTATCAGTACATATCTGTAGCATCTTTAGTAAACCAATTTTAAAATACTGTAAAACTATACTTGCAGAACACCTAAATGACTGTGTATGACCAAAAAGTGATGATATTCCACCAGAAGGTAAAAGTAAATTGCAGATTGAAAACTAAATGCAGAAGAATGTTATTTGAACAAAGAGATGGGTCACCTTTTGGAGATGGAATTAAATGGGCGGCCAGACTTACTACTGCAATGCAGTTACTTTGGGCTTATTTTCCAAAATCTTCCCGGCAACACTCTGAAGACCTACTTTTTTTAACAGTAGCAAGCAAAGGAAACATTTATTCTTACTATTCAGACATCTCAAAGATTTTTTTATAAAATCTTAATGTAAATATCAAAACTTTTCATCATCTTATGCTGCACTTCTCTAGAACATCTGTGCATTTCCTAATCAGTGAAACAGTAAATTTTATTCACTACCAAAAGAAAACTAAGTATAGAAGCGGGAAGTAAGGTGGGCGTAAGCAGCTTTCAAGTCAGCACAGGAAGAATTTTGCTAGGAGTAAAAAGAGAGAAAATGGACTGTGCAAGGAATCTTTCGGAAGAATTTTGCAGAACTTACTGTATAAACTGTAAAAATTCCTCAGAATTAAGAATAATTAAAAAAGAAATCTGTGTCCTAGAAGACATGGCAATCAAACCATGTGACAGACCCATATGCAACTCCAAATCTGTCCTCATAACTGTCTGTGTCTCGCAAAAGACTCACACATGTAACTATTGGAAGAGTATCTTATACAATTTGGCATACAAGTTCTATGATTAGCAGCTGAAGAGGGGGAGGAGGCAGAGTGGAAACAATATATCAAGTGACACACATCAACTATTTAAAGGGCTTAAAATACCTGAAATATTGTTTGGTAATGCTATATATAATCCTGAATTTGGAAAAAAAAGATATGAAAGCAATATTTGGGTTTATAGGAACAAATGGTCTCATTTTTAAAAATTGTTTAAAATTTTTTTTTAACAGCGCTATTTTAAAATATGTGCCACGGAACAAGGGAGTCCAGCCAGCTACCAAGTGGCATACTGACAAGATGAGAAACAAATTCAGGAAGATATGATTCAGAGGGGCACAGGTTTGTTTTTAAAGCAAACCATTCATTTCCACCTCTGCAAAGTGAAATCCATGCATTAGTCAAAAACTCCAATGCAGGTAGTTTATACTTCTACAGAAAAAAAATCACACTGACAATATTTCTTCCCTTTTTTCCCCTGTTGAGCTGCTGGTTTTCCATGCATCACCCATGTTAATTATTAGGTAGACAGAAGAGCTGTTCAACCAGTTCACTTCCCCTATTCTTGAACAGATTGTTTGAGACATAATATGAATACTAATTAACGATAAAATATCTGTCAGTGTTTTGAAATACAGACCAAGATAGCACTTTCTTAAAGTATCCTGGACAGTTCTGATACAATTAGCCCTACTGGTCATAAGCAAGGTCATGAAAAATTCTCTGAAGGATTTGAGCAAAATTGGCACCACTTTTGGCTCAGATTCAGTGGGAATTTTGTAGAGTTCTTTAAAAATCAATTGAAAAAATCCCTCTGTTCCTAACATACTTGTTTGTATCTTAAGATGCAATTAAAAGAAAAACAGTGTTCCCAACAAGCCACCATGTTATGGAAGGGTGGATGCAAGGGGAAAAGAGGGGGAAAAGGATAAAAAAATGTCCACAGATTTGCAGCAACTGTATTTCAAGGGGAGATAATTTAGAAAAAGGGAAGGAGGAGGGGCATCTCTCTTCTCTTTCCCAGTGACTCAGTCATGAAAAGTAAGCATAAATAATCAGCAAGGACAAAGCAGCAAACCAGTACAAACACTGTTTCAGCAGATTTCAAGACGTTGTCTCTGGAATGTTTGAAGCATTATACAGAAAATTGTTAGCAGCGTAAAAAGCATTTAAAACAGGGAAGTCATAATACTATCTTGTTCACAGTACTGAAATCTCACAAGAGGAGCTGTCACAATGTATGGTGTCAGTACTTGTGTTGTGAAAGTGTTCTGCAAAACCCTGCTAGAACCTTGCAACAGTTTATCTTTTTGGAGCATTTACGAGGAAAACAGACGATCTTTCAGGGTATAGATTCACAGTGTAACAAGCCTAGAGGAGTTGCATTATCCAGGAAATTCAGCATAAAAAACAAAACAACAATATAAAGGATCTATATTGATCCTTAAAGGATCTGTATATATATGATGGATGTCTCACTAGTGATTTGATTTTCACTGCAGACCATATACATATTTCCAGTACTAAAATTTCAATAAAGACTTGAACCAAAGAAAACTCTAAAAACTCAAGCTTTATAGTGCTGAGATGCTCACTTGTAAAAATTTTTGTCCAATATAGTTTCACAGCAGTAAGCAGGTTATAAACAGGGCCTCATGTGATTCCATTTTTCTTCCCTTTTCATGTGTATAATTTCAAGTTAAATGAAAGGTGAGTCCTTTTAAGTTAACACAACAGTTTAGCAGCTGTCAGCACAACCGTAAATAATCAGGGAAGTTCAGTGGACAAACAGAACCTCAGAGGATGCAATGCATGCTCTCACAGAAAGAAAGCTAAGAGATTATTTGAGAGTTACTACTATTCACAGTGTAGTTGTCCTTCAGGGATAAGTATAATTCAGACCTAGGTCACAGCTAACACCAGTGGAACACTGTATAGCAGCTTTTTTTCCTAAGGTGCTTAGAAAAAACACACATTGTGTTTATGTGCACACATTGAGCACGTTAGTGCTTTCACTTATTAGGAAAACAGAAGGAAAGCATCTATGTTATCATGGAATGGAACACAGAAGAACAGTTGGTGCCACTTCCTACTGTTCTATCCCATGAAAAGGTTTTTAACAGTATTCTAAGCTACCAAAAGGACACAACATATCTCCCATGTATATATATATATATGTGTGTGTGTGTGTTTCAGGAAAAGAAACAGTGAGAGAACCAGACTTAATTGAACACAAGGTATAACTTAAGCTGCTCATTAGAAGGGAAATTATTTTTGCAATTATTGTTGCCTAGAAAGAAACAGAAGTAATAGGACACCTATAGATATACAATGAATTGTTGTTTCTTTTTTAATGAAAGGCCAAAAGCAACTACGGAAAGGCTATAAAACTGTTCCTGATGGTATTACCAGAACTTGCTAGTGACTGACAATGGAAAAGTTGCTGGAAACTTCTAACAGAGGTATCTCAAGCATTCACCCACAGATACCTTGGCAAATGCTAATAGTTGCACCGCATGAACAAATGCATGTTTCTTGGAAGGACCGAGTCAATATGCAATCAGCCAAATCTTTGCTATGAATGCAGTTTGGTGTCTGAGTGACTGCTGCCCTTTAACAGGTCAGGGTGCACAAAAGGTTCAGTGACCCCCTGACCTAACAGTGACACAACCCACCATTAGGCTCAGTCAATGTAAATAAGCAGAACTGACAACACACTAATAGGCTGCCTCTGGTCAGCCACGGGTACCTCTGACCTTAATGAAGACCCAAATCAATTAATACTCCAGGCAATAAAGACCTCTGGCTGATTAAGTTAGATTGAAATAATCTTTTCTAACGGGATTAAAGCTGCAAGGTGGTGAACTTTTTATTCAATATATGATAATCCTTTCTTCCTAGGGCCCTCTTATTTTAGATAATGATGGCAAAATTGCTTTTTGCAATGTGAAATCTTTTATTCAACTGACTAGTGTGAATAAAGTTCTGAAGGCATCGTTTAGACAACAGTAATTGAAAAGCTTTAAGTTCACACTATGAAAACAAATTGTATCTGAGTAACATGATTCTAATACAAACAACCTTCAATATAATTCACGTTTGTCTTGAACTGCTACAAATTTGTAGTCTAAAAATTCCAGGAATGAGTTCATAACACATAATTGAGTTCAATACAGGCTTTCTTCTGAGAAAAAAAGTGCAGTTATCAGTAGCTAAAGATGAAGAACATATTTCTAAATAGATAATAATAATAATAATAATAATAATGTTATTGTTACCTTTGACTAAAAAAAAAATTGACATTTCTAAGACACCACATATAGCTTAGCCAAATGTTTGCACATCATACTCAAAACTTCAGAATTTCCCTATGAATAAAATAAGGTTTTTTTCCTAGCTAGGTCAAAAAAGTATAATCAATAAATAACAATTAATCAATAGCATATTATTGCCATTTTATTGAACTAGCTGTAATATTTCCACAGTTTTTAGGGTTTTATAATTCAGTTTTCAGATGCTGTGATTCCATGCTGTAAGTTCTCATTTTGGGATGGATGCTTCCATATGCATTTGATCCCCTAAGCTATAAGACTACAAAACACTCATCTTTTTGTATTGCTCGTCACCATTAATAGGATTTAAATTATCCAAAGGCAAGTATCATGTCACATGGCATACACTGAGCAGCACAAAACCCAGCAGTTCTTAAAACTCAATGGTGCATCTGAAGAAGCCACAACACTTTTATGAATACTAAACCAACATAATGAATATCTCCTAATTATACTCTATACTTCAAAATTGTAAACATCTCTGCAATCCTCTAGAAATCGAATAATTCAAACTGAGCCTTTTATCAGTGCTGGATTTACAGCAGGCAATCTCATCTAATACATTCCTGAAGGTCTGTAGTACCTTGGAGTTTAACAAAATGCTAACTGCAAAGACTTCAGAGGGACAATCAGGTCAAAAACTTAAGAGAAGGTACGATTAAAATTTTGGCTTGAAGAGAATCTTTAAAAAACTGTTCTAACCTATCACAGAAAATTGTAATATTTGTGTACATATTTTTGGCAATGTCTTAGTTATTTTTAAATCTTGATCAATGTCAAATCAATTTTATTCTGCTCTACAACTGACAGAAATAAAACCCACACACTTCTGATTTACAGAAGACAAAGATTCAAAACCTGAAATTTTCACAAAGAAAACCCACCTCAAAAACTTTCATTTGTATTCCAAGGGAATATTAGACAAAATCAAAAATAAACACAGCTTTTAAAGTCAGAACCTGTAGTTATAAACATCTAGAAAAGATTCCAATAAAGTGGGTGAAAAAGGTGTGCCATCTAATACATCCATGTGGGCATGACAGACAGCTAGTCTGAAATCTTCTCCACAACTTGTTTTAGTCAGCTTGGAATCTCCAATAGATAGAGAGGAAATGAACAAAATTGAGGTAAAAATATTCTTTACTTAATACGCATATTTTGGCCAATGTGCTGTACTAGTACACAGGGTACATATTGCTCCTTCATGGAAAATTACAGCAGACAGCTCAAAGACTTAATTGCCATAAAGGATAAAATGTTCTCCACATTCTGAAGGGTGCTTTTTTCCTAAATATAAAAAGAGCAGTCTCCCTACTTTAAAATGAGCAAGCTAACAAGAGTATTAATCTTTGATGTATTTCTTCCTTGGGACAGTGGAATTCTAGTCTTCATGACTATTAATCTGCCACCTTTTACAAAGCCTACCATTCCTCTCAGGCTTTTGAAAAAAATCACAAGTTCTCACACAACCACATTAGCAAATCTGCCAACTGTGAAAAATTGCAGAACACTCAGCTTTATGAACATACCTTATCTAAAAGATAGAGTAAAACCTCCAAACTGATTAACACTTCCTCATTTATTATTCATATCACTTCAAATAAAGATGCCAAACAAAACAAATTTTTAAAAAATGTACTCAGATGGGTCTACTCCTAACAATTGGAGTTGAGATGGGGAATGTGACACTTAAATTGGTATTTACTAGAAAAACTAAAGGCCTTTTCAGGGTCCAGACAAACAAGGTGGAAAAGACTAGTATCCAACAGTGTAAAGTGAGAGAAATGACTCAATGTGGACATGAACTCTTGAGCAATGGATACCACATTTTTAGAAAGTTCATATTATGTTCACTGTAGGTGATTGTGTGAATTATATATGCAGAGATAAGGGAGTATAATAATCCATATAATTCATATGGATTCTTAAAATATCTGATAAGGCATACCTGGAAATTATTTTTTAACTCTCCTAATTACAAATGCTGTTAACTAGCTGATAGCCTGCAAGGAGAGAGTAATGAAAATGCCAATGTACTGAAGAGGGGTGCCGTAGGGATTGGTATTAGGCTTGATTTTGTTTAACATCTTCATTAAGTCAATGGAAGAAGGGATTAACAGCATGATAATGAAACCCACAGAGGATACTTAATTGGAATGTGCACCAGTAGAAATAATAAAAATGGACACAGATAGGTTTGAAATAAAGGCAGCAAATAAGAAAAACGAGACAGCTTAGGAAAAACGAAAACGCATGCCAGAACATATGGCAAAAATATTTTGAAATACAGATATTCAGAATGAGGGAGAAAACTTGACTGGAGAACTGCTGAACACTTTATATTAAATCATAACAGCTCTTTAGCAGAAGCACATTCAATATAGGACAAAAGAAGATGCAGTCTCTATTTTCATGACACTGGTCTAATCAAAGTGTAAAATTTGTTAAAATTCTCCAAACTGGTCTCATAACCTTTACAAAAAGTATGATACGATTTCCGTATTTCAAAAGAAGTTTGTGAAAGATCAGGTGATATCAAAGCTTCAGATGATTCTTCAGAGCTAATGAAGTACTTCTTCCAGAAGTTCTTAGATTTCATCATTAACGCTGTTTTTCAGTTTACACCTTAGCGTAGCAGCATTCAAATTATGATAAGTATCTTAACCTGCCAGGTTAAAGATGTAAAAATTAAAAAAAACACCCTCTTTTTACCCTCCTCTGTTAAGTGGAAAATGCCTACAACTTACATGAGGTGACCTAAGCATTTATTTAGGGTTTCCACACAGTTTATTTGTGGTTTTACTATTCAATCCTAAATTTATTTTCATAACAATAGCTTTATAAAATATCACCAGAGAAAGATATAGCTAACATGTTCACATGACAATCCTCCCTCCTTGATTTCTGCATTTTTCTCTACGCTTAACAGTTCCTGGGGAACTGGATAGCACATAAGGGAGAGAGGTTATAAGGTAACTGCATTCATACACGTAGTATCCTAAGGAAGACAAAGACAAAAGATTAAGTGATGTGATAACCTTAGCTTCCTATATGTGTTTATATTACAGGCTTTGTCTTTCCTACTTTTATCTTTAAACATACAATCTACTTAGAAAGGGATCTTGTAATATCCTTCCCACATTAACTGAAGTTTCTATTGACAATGCCCACTTACAGTAAACTAAATCACCAGTTAAATGATCATTGCAGTGATAAAGCAGTCCAAGAAGGCACAGTAGAAATGTCTAGATTTAAGTTTCTATTAACAATAAGGGTGCTACTGCTTAAGGCTCCACTACTGTTGTGGAATTCAGCACCCAAGGAGAATCAACACTGCAGTCATAAAATCCTATAAAGAGTGAGTCGTTTTTCCCCCTTTCCTACCTGTCTTTACAATCCTTGCTCATGCCAACTGTCAAATAGTTTAATGTGATTATAAACACAAGAGGGACAGCTAGGCAGAGAAAATACTCTGTACTGAAAAGTGAAAGCTGTTCATCACACGACAGTAATTCACAGTGTATGAAACACATTAACACCGTGACATTCTATTCTTACAGAAAAGATTTTGCTCCCAGCCTTCACTTGGCTTAATATTCTTACTCAAAATATGCTTTTCATGATTGTCACTGGCTACTTTAAGATGGTTTGGGATAACTGGGAGATAGGAAAGAAGCAGTTGCATAAAATCAAGAACCAGATAACTGAAAACAAATTAACTGTAACTACAGCAAGCTAAAAGTGGTAGTTCTCATTCTAGCTATAGATTGTGGTTTTGGTTTTTGGGGTTTTTTTGTTTGTTTGGTTGGTTGGTTGGTTTTTTACCCATCCTCTATGTATACGTAGTCTCACATGGATTTTACTCACATCTGTGACTACCTAAGCAATAATCAATATTAAAACAGGTTAATGCATGACAAAGATTATTTAGTGCAGAAGTCCAGTTTATAATATTCATCATTTCCCAGTGGAAATGAAAGGAGATTTGTTCATGCAGCTAGATGTACCTGTACAATACACACACAATAGTAATGCACATAAAATATAACCTACATGATGTTTATCACAAACCTCAGCTTATTTATTCATATTTCAGTGATAATACTTCCTTAAATAGCAAAATATCTTTCTCTAGGGATACATTTTCCAATGCAAATTTGCAAGTCAAGTTCTTATTATACTTACAGAAACTGAAACTTTCATCAAACAATCTCCTTTATACTTAATATTCTTGCCCAAACTACTGTCACATTTCCTTTTCTGCATCATCAATTAAACCAAATCTGACAAAAAAATGAGTTTGGGTGTTAGGGATTCCATGGCATCAGCTGCAAAATCCTGCTAAATCCAGCAGTACTGCAAGAGTCCATAGATAAAAGTCTGTGTTCTGAGCAGTAAGATATGACCTGATCTATAATTTGTAATTCCACAGTGATGATGTATTACACAGTCTCATGTAATCTGAACTACAATGTTTATGAAGTACAATCCAAGAAACAAAATGCATGAGGAAAGTAATGCCTTTGTTACATGCATGCTGTTACCTATCCTAAAATCTAAAGATTCCTAAGATATCAAAATAAAATTGATGGAAATTATTGAAACACAACAACAACCTCAGAAATGCATTTAATACGCTCATCCAAACAAATTTTCACAACTTTTATTTGTTGTATGCTTAACTACTGACCTTTTATCAGAACTGTAGTGTGGACAACATCCTTATATAAAATATCACTAAATTCCTAACCATGGAATGAGGCAGAGTTTACTATGGAGCTTTCAGTGGCCAGATATTCACTTAGATCGGCAGTACTCCAAGACAAGAACTTACCTATTGACTAAGTGGTAACTTGCATTTAAAAATTAAATTTCTGTAACAAATTTTATTTTAATTCTGCTTTATAATTATTCTATAATTGTATAATAATTATATTCTGTACAGTAATACATATTAATCTGGGTATGGAGTTACAATCTTGCATTATACATTTTCTAATTTTTTTCTGGGGTAGTTTTTGGTTTTGTGTATGTTCAACTTGTTCCCTTTTAGTACTCATTTTCAAGGAATTTTCTAGGTAGTTTTAAAGGGTAAAAGTTGCGAACTGGAAGTTGCACTCTATTAGTAAGTAAATTAGTAAGTATATTAGTAAGTAAACAATTACTAATAAAATACATATCTCATGTATTCAAGCTGCAATCCATCTTATATCACAAAGCGAGGTCAAGAACCAGTGCCTGCAAATTTATTATGTGCTTAGCCCTTTTGTTTGCTTTTATTATTAATAAAAGTAGTTATTTTGCTAGCAAAACTATTTGCAGAGTCAAGCCCCCTGATATAAAAATGGGTAGAAAGCCAAGTGTTGAAACTAAAAGGGGCTAAATAAGAGGAAGGGAGGGGCAGAATGCAGCAAAGAATAATCCAGCAATTAGGTTAATCAGCTGCAATATTGCCAAGACCCAAGTTCAAATCCCTTCTTTAGTATTTTCTTTTTGCCTGATAATGACAGTGCTGTTGTGACAACGGGCACTCCAGGAAGCACATCTCTTAATATCTTTTACTAGAACTGTTCTAATTTGTTTAAATAAACTCATGGTCTTGGATAACATAGGATGGCAAGATCCTGCTCTATGATGAAAAGTATCAGTTATGATGTGCAAAAGCTATACAATGAACATTAAATCAAAAGTGAAATATATCTGATTAGGATTTCTATCGTGATAGTCTAACATTATCCAAAAAGGAAATTACAAGCATTCCAAACTGCTATGAGATGGTCATTGTTACCTTATAGCTTTTGAAATTATAAACATTTAACTCTATGAAAGATACTTAAGATAAGTCTTACACTACAGAACACATTACATTCAGACAGATAATCCTGTATGAACAGAGTTTTTGTGAAATATTTAGCCTACTTCAAAAGACACAAGATGACAAAAAATGTTAGGGAGAGAGTTTTTACCATATTTTTGAAAATAAAATAAAAATCCTTACACAAGCCTAATGTAAACAAGAAGTTCTCTTGGATGTATAATGGTGAAAACAAGCACAGATATGATAAATTAGAAACAATATTGATGACATTATTATCAGAAAATCTTCCAACTTTTAATTTGAATTTTACAAATAACCACTAGAGCATCTCTTCAAAAACAGAGGCAGTATCAAAGTCTACAAATTATGCTGAAAATAGTTTAAATATTTAATATTGCTTTTTAAGCTAAGGGAAATTACAGGCATGTTACTGAAAACATAACCTTGTATGACAATGCAAATGTCTAATATCTTGCTTGTTCAGCCCAACTGAAAGAGTTTCTAATTATCAGCTAAACAGTGCACAGTATTTGAAAAATATGCAAAAATGCCAACATTTTCAGTGATGAGAACAGTCTCATATAAATTTCACATTCCATTTATATGACATAAAGATTGAAGTTGCATGACTTCACCGTTCATCTACTAGTTTTAAGTTATATCTTAGGGTTTTGTGAAAAGACTGGGCTTTGTTGTTAGAAAAAGTCTGGCCTAAGTTCAAGCAGCAAGAATTATTTGTTATGAAGCCCAGTGATGTAGAGTTAACACACAGCACCTTTCAGTGTGTGATTGGCAATATAACCACTCACAGCACTTGACTCCAAACCTCAGAGTTTCTGACATTCAGATCTCAATGAGTTAACTCATACAGCTCTCCAACAAAACACAATTACATGTTTTTGCACGAGAACTATCACATGCTGATAGTGAATAATTAAATGTTCAAACCAAAGAAAAACGAACTATTTCTGTGATGTGTGTTTTGAACTTCTAATAGCTGGTCTGATTCTTCAGAAAAATAGCTGTGCTACAGTCAGGAAGGGCACTAATGGGGAATGAAGAAAGGTATAAAAGAATAATGCCTGTAATATGAAGAAAGGTGGAGAAAAAGTTATTCCAACTGATCTTTTTATTTCTTGATTTTAATGCTAACTCAGGGTGTCATGGATGTTTATGTAAAGGAATGTTATTCATTGTATAACCTGGCCTAGTAAGGTAATGTAATGCTTTGATTTTATGCAAACTTCACTAAAAGCAGAAATTGCACTTTGCAGGTCTAGGCTCTGTATGCAGAACAAGATAATAGTGAAATTCAAATGAAATAAGCCCTTTAAAACATCATCAGAGAGCAAAAAATCAGCTCAACACCTTTCCAACACAGGAAATTGAGAGTTAACCAGTGTACCCAATTTTAAATTTTTTTTAAAGGAGGAATAAATCTGCTATAGGGAGCTGCTTTGATAGACCTTTGAAGGTCTTCAAAACTCTTGCTAATATGTTATTCTCTAAAAAATATTCCCATAATTCTGCTGTCTCCCATAATTCCTTGCCTCGAGATTCATCTGTCAACTTTGATGCATCTTTTAAAGTACCCCTCCAAGCCTAAAAACCATGACTACAGACCACAGAAGAGAACTCTTTGCTTTGAAACTATCTGATCAATCAGAAGATCATTTACCTGCAAGCATTATTTGGTGAAGCTAAAGCGGCACATCAACCAGCAGCATCTGAAGGCTGAGGCAGCAAAACGTCAACAACAAATTGTCATTGGCATTCCATTTATGAACCTTCAAACAGCATCAGATCTTTTCCATGGGAAACCAGATCAGGTCAGACTGGAGCTGAATATTTCTTAACAAGCTAACCATCAAAAGAACTTACGTTTTGAATAAAAAGGCTATCATTTGTTGATTTGAATATCAAAGGGATCCACTGCAAACTCCCAGTCTAGAAAAACCTCCCTAAGCTACACCAGACAGGTGTTTAATAATCTATTATTAAGGCACTATTTTAGGTTACTCAGAATCATAAAAAATAGCTGTAACTGTGAAGCTGCAAATGGGACTGCACAAAGAAATGAATGCTATTAACATACTATTAACAATTCAAAAGAATGAGTTGACATACCAATCAAACTTGTTAATTGACTGTCAATGGCCTGTCCCTGAATATACAACATGACTGCATTATATATTTCAAATGCTGACAGGAAGACAGTTTCATTTGCATTAACTTCATAAACTGATCAACAACCAAACTGCCACATACATTTATAATGGGAAGCTGAATCATTTCAATATTCATGCAGCTCTGTAATTGTAAATTAGGTGCTGGCAAACAATACAATACTGTACGTACTCTAAAATATCCTAAATTTCTCTGACCTACTTTCTTCTTTATTTTAAAAGAGCACTGGAAAAAAGTTGTCTCTTACAGGGATGATTATTACTTTAATTTATGGTTCATGCCTTAGGCAAAATTTGTTTGCAACCTAGTTTGCAACCATTATTTATAAATCTAGATGGATAACTGGTCCACGATATATAAGGCACACAAGGTGATGTAAAATTTTTCTTGCTTTAGTTCTGTGAAGTGTAAATATCATTAAAATACAGAGTAAATCTGTAAAAAAATCCAAAGTGAATGAAAATATGTACTATTTCCTTGCTATGACACAAAGCAGATGACAGCAGTGAAACCACTGAAACTTTCTAATTAGACATTGAAACATGTAATTTAAAGTGGAAAGTAGTGTTCTTGCACATCCTTCCCTATGTCCTAGAATTTACTGCTCTCAGAGGTCCTGTCTATATAAAGTATGTTACCTAAAAATATCTCATAATTACACCCATTCCATTTCGTTGGGATTGACAGTGATAGTTGCTGAAATGACTGTGATAGTGCTGCCATTTTAGCCAAATGGTTAGTCAGATATACTCTGAGCAAAGTCACGAATCACAGGAGTTCAGAGCAGAAGTGCTTGTGGCGCTTCCATATTTCTGCACATATTTATCCAGCAGAAAAGACTAAGGGTTGATAATAGGAGGAAAATGACACAAAGAATTCCCAATAAAAAGCATAGGCAAACATTCTTCATTTTTCTGGTTAGTATCTGAACCTGCAACACTTAATATCTTGCACTTCTGCTTGTTGAAAAATACAGTTCTATCTAAGCTAACAGAAGAGCCTTCAAATGCTGTCATTAATGACTGCGTGCATGAATATCAATTTGTATGCCTTAACCATATAAGGAAGAGAAGAAAGAAGAAATGTGTTTTTATTTGTTCTTGAAGTGCTATTGGCACTGTTTATATGGCAATTGTAATATCTCAGTCACTTTGAGAATCGGAGAAATGAAGCTAAACAGGTATGTCACAAATGAGGATTAAGTCATGTGGGTCTGAAAGTGTTCCACTGAAAACTAAGTAGTAATTGATCAAAAATTCCAGAATTGTCAGGTCAGTCATATTTCCTCTATATCTGTATGACCTGGAGGTAGTATAAGTTTTAAACATATCAACTGTAAATGCATGTTGTCTTCTTTTCCCCCTCTTTTATTACTACTACTTTCACCCTGTCAATCCAACAGTCACTTCCCTGGCTTTAAAGTTATTGCAAAAAGAGCCAAGCACTACACACCAGCATAACCATACAGATATGACATAAATGTCCAATAAATCTGCAGTCATGGCAATCTTCTTGTGCACTTCCTTTCAGATAAACAATATCAGAGGACAATTTCTCTGCTATCTAGGTGAGCTGCTATATTTTAGATTTTATTATTTGTAGTATAGATGTAAGACTGAGAAGCAAAAATATTCACATTTATTATTCTAGCAACTGCAATTGAAGAGTAGAAAGACTAACAAATGGAAATATAAAATCTCTAGAAAAACTGAATATAGTGGCCCACTGGGGTGATGGCAGTCCCAAATCATCCTAACTGGTAATCATTAAAGATTACTTATACTACAAACTAGATATTAGCTTTGATATTTTCCCCGAAGTATAAGCTGAGTAACTGTCATACTGAATAACATCATATGATAGGTACTGCTAAGTTTTTACACTGACAAAACAAGGATCATTAAAGCTTCAACATTCTTTCAGATAATCAATGTAATATAAGCAGTATGTGATTAGAAACATTTAAGACATGAAAAGTGTCAAGGTAAAGAACAGCTCATTACTCAAAGGATGCAGCATCTATAAACCCAGCCATGTTTGAAGGAGCTGGTCATTTATTACTGCTACTAATAGTAATACACAACTACAGTGAATTCAGTAATTCATGCTACAAGATTTATAAACTTTGATCATAAAATATATACATATACACAGCTAAAATACATGCACATATAAATATTACTGTAACAGAAATGGTGTGATGTATGCTCATGTTTCAAAAAGACACTTGATTAATTCTAAGAAGCTACAGTTTGTCTGCAGTGCTTCAAAATTTACATTTGAAATAGTGACATTCTAATTTACTCAAATAAACATTTTCAATGAAATTTTCACTACGTTAGCTGAAATCTTTGTGACCCTTAATAGCCTGGGGCCAGCATAGCTTTTGTAGGTGGGATAAAAACTCCTGTTCTTGGGAAGAATAAAACTTTCTATTATGCAGATCAAGTCTCATCCATGTGGGAAATGGTGCTTTCTTGAAGATCAGCATGAGACTAGAAAACTAATTTGGACACAAAACTTGATTATTACAGAACTCATGATCATTATCTTTTAATTGGAAGGCAGGCTTCTCAAACTTTGCTGTCTGCAGAAAGCTCACAAACCATCATGGACATTTTTTAAGACAAAAAGGCTTAAGCCAAATGAGTACAGAGCTGCACTACACCATTTGTTCTGTACGAGGATGGTGAGTACAAGAACCGTGTAACCAGTGCTTTTGCTGCATGCATTACTGTCAGTTGCTGGGCGATTAATGGCAAGATCAGGACTTGTATTATACTGTACTGCAGAGGTAGAGGGGCTCAAGCAAATAATCTCCTTCCAAGTTCATAACAAATCAACAAGCAGTTTAACATAAACCTCTCTGTATTTGCTATTTTTTAAGGAAAAATTGAGATGAACAAGTAAAACAATTATTATAATTTGCAACAAATTTATTGTAACAAATAAAGAATTTATTTTAGAAAATTTCAGTTGAATAGTTGCCTAAAAAAATTTTCTGGCTTACATTAAAATCCTCTTTCCACTCCCATAGAAGAAACACTGTATCACTATTACAGCTCTTAGAAATAAAGAAAAAATAATATTTAATGGTACACCCAGTTTGATTGAAAATAAGAAAATATTGAAGGCATAAGGTGTTCCACATTCCTGAGCAGTTGTGCAATACCAGTCCTTATTTTGGGTGTGAAACTACAAAAATATCAGCATTGGCTTATACTTCCTTCTCACATACAGGTGCCAAGGAGAGTGCAGGAGGAACAAGAAGCAATTCCATAAAGATAGAATATGCTTTTTATTAAAAACATAGTTTCAGTGTTAGTCTCATTCCTGAGAAACTAGGAGTAGCATAACCAGGAAGCTAATTTATCGATGAGTTCAACTTTAGTTTTAGTATTACCACACAGGGAGAGAAGTAAACACTCACAAATACATAATATTAACATATCAGAGATGAAAACTTAAGCACTTGATGATCAGGAAATACCAAAAAATCAAGACACATATGGAAACTTCAGGTAGATTGGGTGATAAGTGAAATATAAATGCATCTGCATTATAAATGTACATTTATATTCAGGAAGATAAACCCAAACTTATTTGCAGGACATTCAGAGTTAGAATAAACACAGTAAAACAAACAATACTAACAGAATTTTGCAAAGTTTTATTCCTTAACTGCAATGTCAGAAGATGGGGTTTTTTTGTTTTTTTTTTGTTTGTTTGTTTGTTTTTTTCAAAAAAATCCTGGTACTTTCCACATTGGCAGGGAACTGGCATGTATGCAGAGAAGTAAACAGAAGTCCCTTCTGCTGGTAGATTAGTGTCAACATTGCCAATCTTGCTTATTGAGCATTTGACCTTGATAGGAGTAGTTCTTAGGTTGACCCTCAGAGAAAAATCTTAACTTTCTTGCACAAAACCAAGTATGCCATGGAATTTACAATGTCTCACAACCAACTCTAAATCTTGATGGAACTGTGGCCCTAAAAAGTGAATTATGGTTTTAATCAATCTCTGTGCATACAAATAGCCATTTTCCTAGAGTTCTGAGATGCCACAGAAAAAAAATTAACATGGGAAACATAGTAACATAGTAATTTGCAGAAAAAGAACTCGTACAATTAAACAATTTGCCCTGGTCTAGAAAGGAAGTCTTGTATTTGAAACAGATATTCAGATACTTTTCAGTGAGCACCCCAAGATCATTCAACCCTTCATGTCCCACCTTGCCCAGTTAGATCTTTTAACCCACAGACTGTCTGAATTGGCAGTAAAACTATGTAGAGATGTCTAATATGAGTTTAGTAACACCATGTGATTTGGAACATGGCAGGTGACATTCCTAATCAGATTACTTTCTTCTTTTATCCTCAAAGAGATATTTAGTTGTGATTTATTCAACTATATTAAAAAGCATTTTAGTTCACAGCAAGGATTTCATAGTCAGGAAGTTCACCCTGAAGGATATATGACTAATAGCTCTGGAGACTTAAACAGAATGTTTATTTACAAACATACACAGCATCACCCAGAGGTCCTGGAAGTCACTCTGTCAGTAAAGCTTAAAGTTACTCTAGGGGGACACCAGAGTTTAGTCTCCAGGACAGCTGAGTCATTTGCTTCACAGCTGACAGAGCACTGCAGTATAGTCTTCTGAAATCTCACAGTTTAGTCAAAATCATTATGCATAATGAAAGCAGTCACCCAGTTTGAAAAAAGACGATAACAGACTAGTTAAAGTTTTTTATAGAATCACAGTAGAAGTAAACAAAGGCCCTAAATGACGAAGCCCCAAGCCTTGCAATATCCATGGATCTCACAGCATGATCTTTGTGAGATACTATTGCACTGCTCATACAACATAAACCACTATGACATGCTAAAATGCAAGCCCACAAGTAACATCAGTTCGTATTAGTTTGATCCTCCTGATACCTGAGATCTAGAATCCATCACCTAAATAATACATAAAAATAATCTATGAAAATACACACAATGTTGTCCAGTGTGTATCTCAAGTGTGTCTTTAGCAGAAATTAGATGTCTAAGTGAAAGACTATCACACCTGAAATTCCCGCCCAAAGTCCTAAGAAAGCGTAAGTTTCAATAGTAAGTTCCCCTCAGTTCCCCTCAGTATTTAAGGCCTTGCTCATACGCATATGCTTCAGATCTGCCCATGCTAAACATCTCTGGGCATTCCCTACATCTAAGTGGTGACATAATCTACAAACTATGAGCTCCCTAACTCTGTGTCTTCTGCCACAATAATTTCACAATACATTACTGTATTGTTCAGTTGACTTTAAAAAACTTACTACAAGATAGCAAACTGGTGAAACCTGACCTAAAGTGTACTTTCTGAACTCACTTTCATGGTTCAATTCTACGGAGCAATGCTGTCTTTTGTATAGTTGCTTATTCAAGTGGAATAAAAAATTGAAATCATCACAGACACTGAAATGAAAATTCCAACTACGGCATCACCTAGTACAGTGCTATGGGCAAGTTTCACTTACATCTATATCTATAGCAGAAATTTAATCTCTTAAGTGAGTGCTATGAGGAATCTCTCTCAAACTAATAAAATATTTTCAGTTGCAAACACAGACCTCTTGAAATTATACATAGTAATCAATTAGCCTCTACATGAGTTAAAATTATGATTTTAATTATAAGTAAATCTCACATCTGTATGCCTCAACCCTTATTATGAAACAATAAATACCTTTATAATATTTAAAATAATTCAAAACCAGCCCAGATCTTTCATTATACTACTGCTGAAAAAGGCTGCAATTATGCTAAAGTTTTAAAGTTTTTTATATCTAATTATTATAACTATATAGGTACTTGATCTGAAAGTTGGAGTAAAGATTAAAGATGGAACAGAAATTTCTGGTTTTGCCTAACCATGAGTAGCTTTTCTAAGGGAAGCTTAAAACCAGTGTCTTTATGGATCATCCCTATACTGTTTATTTTGTGAATATATTTTAAAGGCAGTATCTTTAATACCACTACAGCTCAAATGACTATCTTTATATAGCACTTAAATGGCTGTATTTTCATCACTTTTTTTGATGGCCACAGTTGCATCAAGACATATTGATAACCAAAATCTTAAATATGGTCGATATCAGAACACCTACAACCTTAATAGAGAATATTTTGTATCTTCCCATGAGAGAAATGGGACCCACAAATGTGAAAAGATAAACCCGAAAAAAAAATGTAACTGAGATGTCTCATTTTTGAGCTATTATTAAACCCCTAAAAGCTAAATGTAGCTTTTCTGAGAAAACAATCTCTCATCAAAAACAATTCAGTAGAATTCCAGGCACTAAATTGTTGAGGAAAGAGAGTTGGTTTCCTGTCCAAAACTCCTTTGAATCTTTAGAAGGTTCTGGATAGATCCTTGCAGTGATTCACAGGCTGGTATAAATTTCAGAAGTCTATGCAAGTCATTTGAATAGGAGGGGAGCAGAAAGAAAAATCAGGTTGCATAAATAGGCCTACCATTTTTTAACTTCTTTTTTTTTTCATTTTCTTCTATCCATAAATTTTATTCTTTATTTATACATCTCCAGGCATCTGACAGCTCAGCCAGAGTAGAAACTTCACATGCACTTGTGAACATTCACATCTCAGACATGCCCAAAATACAAGTATGTATCAAGTCTGCGATGCACACACAGCAGACTTCTATTGTAAGACTTCCCTAGAACATAAGAACTCTACACATGATGGGAGTTCTTCAGGTTTATTTGAAGTTGTTCTGAATTTTTCATGGGGTTGCCTTCAACTTGACCTTCAAGCATATTTACATGCTTAAAGGACAGCATTGAATTGAAAAATCTGTATAGAAAATAAAAATTAAATAAATAAACAAAAAAATGTTGAAACAAATCTCGATGAAGTGGCTGCTGTTGTAATTACTGCTATAAACTTTCATTTCAAATAGAATTACCATATCATACAAGAATATACTCTGGCAAAGCTAGAATACGAGTATGAACCAAATTAACCCCAGCATTAAATCTACAGGTGTTGCATTGAAACTTTAACTCTCCAACTCCTTTTAGAGATTGCATTCAATTTTTGTATTCAAGCATTCTCTAGACTCTGTTTTTGTGTATGAAACAAAAGTGTTTTCAGGATGACACTTCAATAATATTTTTAGCACTCCATAGTGAGTAAGAATTGCAGTCACTAAAAAGATTCTTATACCTTGTGTAAATTTCTCACCCAACCACTCCTCGGCATACTGCTACTATCTGTTTAGGACTGCAATTGGTGTATAATGGACCAAAGTTTCCCTCTTAAGTTTATCTACATAAGTGTAACTTAGAGCAGAATTTTGTTATCAAATAACATTCAATATCCAGGAAGTGCAGATATAAACTGATGAAAAACATGAAAAATATGATCACAATTTCAGAAAATATCAATGTCTGTATTATACACGCATACTTCTAAATTTTTGAGTATCCCTTACATACAACTAGAGTTTCAAATTTGCTCAGCAGCTAGCAGCTCCCATGGAGAAATGGAGAACTCAGAAAACCAGAAAATATTATGAACTGCAATCTTGATATGAAAATACAGTTAGTTAACTACCAGCATGGTGAAAACAAAGGATTTTTGGTTTAAATTACTGTCATGCTGAGCCCTTCTGAATGCTAGTTAAATGATGAAGGTAGTTAATTTTTTTTGCAGAGAAACCTTTTCTATAATCAAAAGGAAGGGAAAAATAATAGACACAGGAATAAAAATTGTGCATAGGGCTAGGAAACAAATATGAACAGCCACCTTTCCTGCTTAGCACAGAAAACAACAGAATTGTGAACGGACATATTGCATAGAGCTAAAATAAAGAAGAATGGCAAAAGTGGTGGTGAGGAGCCAAGGCAGGCCAGCAGTGTTTCAGACCCTCCTCCATGATTTACATGTACTGAGGCTCTGTATGTACATTTTTAAAATTAGAGTAATTAACTTTTTGATTCTCTGAACAGGAGGGAAGCCTGGGAAACACACAGACAAAGAGGGATTCAGCTGAGAATGTAATAAACTGAACTAATCACTTGGAACCTGCTCATCTTTAATCCGCTTTGGTCTTCCCTCTCGGGAAGGGAAAACACCACCAGTCATACTGGAGGTCTCACTCATCCATAGCTCTCTCTGTTTCCTCATCTTACTCTCTTTTCAATTTACAGTCTTCCATGCCCCACATATCAAGTACTTCTCAGAATAACACTTTAGATTCAGTAAATGAGATGTCTGCAAGTATGGCTGACATCTTAATTTCCTGCAACATTGCTGAGGAAACAAACACTTAAATAACCATTTTATGGCTTATCCATTTTATAAGAATAAATCAAAAGCTATTTATTTTCTGGAAATTTCTTTCAAATTTTTAAGTTTAAGAAAAAGATTCTAATTTGGTAAAAAATAAAAAGTAACAGCTTTTAAAAATTATGCCAAATTAAACCTTGGCAATATTTGCTACTTTCCTCCAAATTCTGAAGTGCTAAATTAAAAATACATCTAAGGCATTTCTAACTGCCTTTACATCTTTAGACTTTACATCTAACCAGTGAACTTTTTGTACAAATTACATACTCTTTACTCAAACAAGCATAAACGTTGAAAATGTTCTTCCCGCTACAACCCAGAGTTACATTGTTTCACTTCTTGTTGCTATTTAGTTTGAGGACACAGGAAGATCTGTGGGAAACGGACTCTGCATTTCTCAAGACTCTGGGCAGAGTCCTTACTTTTCTCTTCACAAATTGTAATAAAAACAATGTGTAGTAATAGTAATAGTGACAGTGATAGTGATAGTAATAGTAATAGTAATAGTGAGATGGTATCTCAAGCTGCATTCAGAAGAGCATTGCCAGCAGGTTGTGGGAGGTGATACTTCCCCTCCACTCAGTACTGGTGGCCACACATGGAGTGCTGTGTTTGGTTCTGGGTTCCCCAGTACAAGAGACAGTGTTCCACAAAGGGCCACAAAAATGATTAAAAGACTAGAGCATCTCACCTGTTAGGAAAGACTGAGAGAACTTGGACTATTTTGGTTTTAGAGAAGAGCAGGTTCAGGAAGGGCATCTCATTAGTATGTATAAATAATTGAAAGGAGGCTGCAGAGAAGATGGAGACAGTCTTGGAGCAGTGGTGCCCAGTGACAGGCCTGGAGGCAATGGGCACACAGGATGTTCCCTCTAAACGTCAGGAAACACTTTTTTACTGTGTGGGACTGAGCACTGGCATGGGTTGCTCAGAGTGGTTGTGGAGTTTCCATCCTTGGAGATATTTAAAAGGGGTCTGGACATCATCCTTCGCAACCTGCTCAGAGTGGCCCTGCTTCAGCAGGGGGTTGGACAATATGACCTCTAGAGGACCTCAACCAACCTCAACCATTCTCTGATTCTGTGGAACGTCTGTACAGACCGGCAGAGGAGCAGGACATCTTCTGTGTAATTCACAGCTCCATCCCACACCATTCCACATTTGAATGAATGTTCCTCAGACATTCCTAGTCACTAACAATAGTATCCCCCCTGTTTCCGTGTCTATTTGCTATTCCTTTTCATGCTAATACCTTATGTTTTACTTTCCCATTTTTTTCACCTCAGAACAATGTAATACAGAAGTAGCGGCAATGCCAACAGACTGAGCACCATAAAATTTAGCTGTCTAGACTTAATTTCCAATCTATGGATTGTGCCTTTCCACTCCCAGATTCTCTAAATAGTTTTACCATAATGTGGTCAGAGTACTATGTTCACTCAGTCTCACATAGAAATGATATTACTTCTACACTCCTATTTCTTCTCTCCTCAATCCTTTTCCTGTTTACAGACCAACTGAAAAGAAGATGCAGAGGACAAACTTTTTGTAAAGCACTATCTGACTTAACTGTATTTTTCTCCTGTCTACCAAAGGAGGAATGACTGCCTCCTTCCCTTGCTAGCCTAAGAGACTAAAAGAATTTTATAAAATATTATTCTAAATTTCTAGAGAATTCACAAAGAGTCTAACGATTTTAAACACATGCTTTAGTTACGAATTGCCAACAAAGAAAATTACTTAAACAATTTAGGTTATCTTTTGTGTCTTATAGTTATATAATGACAGGGCAGAAAACAGTTATTATTTATATAAATCCTTTCCCTAAAGGGAAAGGCACCATAAGGTTTAAGATTTACATCCCCTAATCTGATACCAAAACAAGTAATAAAGATCCATGCTGGCCCCTGCACTGGGCCTGTTTATCACTACTTTGCTTTTACAGAAAGCTAAAACATTGAGCTTTCAAAGGATCAAACCCAAAGTCTCACTGGTCAGGAACATGAAGTCTAGTAAAAGACCATACTCCAGACAAATACAAGAAGGATTGTCCTCTCCCTGCACAAATTTTGTTCTCTTGCCTTCCATTCTCTCTTCCATTCTCCTGCGTTGGGTGACTGGCACAACACATTAAGGATGTTAAAACCACAGACTATTCCAGTGTCTGCCTTCAGACAAGAATTTTCAGATGTTCAGAAGCTAAAAACTACATTGGAAACTCTAAGGAATCAGGAAACAGGGATACATATGTGTGTATTACAGAAGAATTGAATCTGAAGAATGTTTTAAATTAAGAACTCTAAGAATAGAAAGAACATAGATCAACAAGCAATTTTTAGATTGAATCTGTAGCATGTATAAAACAAAGCTGCTTTTTTCATACATGCTGATAAACTACATTGGAAGTCACTGATAATCAGTAGACAAAATCCCTTTAGAGCAAAGTAATTTTCAAAGAACAACAGTTTCTGTGCATGCACAAAGTCTTCTTTCCATTAATTTCTCTGAAGGCATCCAGATGTGAAAGTAGTTTGTGTTTTTCTCTCTGAAATACTTATAAATTTAGAAAAAAACTTCCCTGTTTTCTTCTTGTGGCCTCCTATTCTTCATTCTAACGTCATCTAACTTTATCTTTGTTTCAGCATTTTATTTATTTTAGAATGTCCCCCATTAAAAAGAAAATGAAACTGAATATCTCATATTACATATTGCCTTTTTCCAAAGGTAATCAGAAAAAAAAAAAAAAAAGTGTGGATTCTACCCAACATAATAAGATACTGAAAGGTGATACCACATGGACCCAATAAGAAGTGCTAAATGAACTCTCACAATCAGATATGGCAAATATGGAGAAAAATTTACGTAACAAATTATATCACCTGTTTCCTATATACTTCTACAGTTTCATCCTTCACTGGCTATATTGTCACACTATAATTAAGCCACACAGGAAAACACTATCAATAGCCATCATTTTTTTATCCGAGTTTTTTAAAGACTACTTACTAAATCAAAATTGTTCACTCATCACCATCAGGCTGCAAAACTCAAAGTCAAGATACATATGTGAAGTGACCAGTAGACAGTGCAAGATATTTTCTGAAAAACATCAGTAAAAAAGCTACAGAAAAACTGGACACTTGTTGCTTTTCACTCAAAAGTTACCAGACTATTTCTAAAGAATAAAATATCAACAAACTTTTAAATACAGAAATGCAAAGATTATATATTCTATCATTTAAAAATATAATCAACATGCATCACTCAGCAAAGTAATAAAAACACACTTGGGCTTCTAAAGATTCTTTTTCTTTACCATGTACAGTGCAATAGTAAATAATAAAGAATCTGAATTTCGATGCAATAAAAGATACAGTCCATTTTTTGCAATCTATAGACAAGATACAGGAGCCTTTACTTGTTACAGAAATTGTACTTTTTCATCACTGGTACCACACATCAATTATGATCCCTGACTAGCATAGCAATTTGTCTGCAAACTTGAAGCTGTAAACTGCAAAAAAAGAAGAGATCAAAATCTCACAGAACCTATACAGAGAGCTAATATTTTACAGACAAAAAATACTTTGAGTGATTTGGCCTGGCATTATTAAAATGCTTTTTTAAAATTCAGAACCCTATAAATACTTTCTTCCAAAAACCCACATCAACACACTTGATCAAATTGTAACTGTGCAGTGTTATTAGTTTCACATGTATCTTGATTCCCGGTACTGTGTGTTGAAAGAATTATTTATGTTGAGTTGTACCCTAAGGTAATTCAGTTTTCATAAATTAGGATTCTACAATAATAACCATCTGAAAGACAGCAACCTGACAATCAACCTCAGGTAGGAAGAATTATTTGGATCCCACAGACAGCAAAGTAGGTCCTTAGAAGTGACAATTTCCTTTTTATTTCCCCCTCTTTTATTTTGTTTTTGTTATTAGACCCTCAACTCACAAATGCTCAACTGTCACAAATGATCAGTGTTACTGAACCACCGGCATTAATCTGTTGTTTGAAATGTATAAAGAAAGACAAATACAGGAGACATTGCAAAATGTCTTCCTCAAGTAGAACCAGATATTGAAATGATAAATAACATAACCTATGAGCACTAGTTATAATGTTCTTGGGCAAAAAAGATTTCTAAATATCAAAGACTGTTGCTTCATTGTCAGATGGTCCATAAATAAACCATGGTCATTTCATGACATTGGACCTTTTCTTCTTGCTATGCTACTGTAAATAAGTGTGTTCCCCTTGCCTGTCTGAATTCTACATGCCTATTTCCAGAAATGCCGCAGCATGTAAGTAACACTGTCACGTCCGTTTTGTCAACTACATGCTGATTATCCTTTTCTATCTGTAGTTTGGGAACATTATCAAGGTCAGAAGCAATCGCTCAGAAAACTGATCCTGAAGCTCTTATGTCTGATAATTTCTGTAAGGAATTTTCATAAATAAACTTTACAATACTACTGCTGAAAGATCCACCTTTCTTACACACTATAGAAAGAAAATTGTACCACTTACTTGGCAAGTATCTAGACAATGTGTTCATTACTTGCATGTAATCATGTCTTATTCCAAAATGACACAAGTCTAATTTACCGTTACCATATATAACTTCCACGTGTGGAATGCCCACCTCCTTCAACTCTCCTGACCGACACTTCTTCTTTTTTTTTTTTTTTTTTTTGACAAATTGGTTATGAGGCATTTACAACTGATGCACATATCGCGAAATTATTTCTGCCGAGTTTCCTCCATGACCTGCCCGTGGGACATGACATGCTCTGAGATGCATCGCTCTATCAAACTGAATCTTTCCAGGACAATGCAAATTATGACAAATTCCATCATCCTGCATTATGCGCTTCATGCTAATCTTCCTAATTCGAGAAAATCAGAAGGGCTTGCTGTTCTGCTGAAGGGCACGTTGTCTGAATGAATGATGGTGAAAGAACATTCACAATCCCCTTCATCTTCTAACCCCAGCTGTGGCCACCTCTGTCCTAAAACCACTGAACTTTCTATGTCATTCTTGTATCAGAATTAACTCAGATTCAGTCTTTTGACAAAGTATAGGGAATAAGAATGATTTTTGTGTTTGGACTTCAATGGCAGTATATCTTTAGAAAAGCATCTTTATCAGAAGTTTCATCATAGACTCTTCCTATTTCTTTTAGTCTGCTAGACTTTCACAGTAGGAGTGCAAACTCCATGAAAAGTTAAACTGCCTCCTAGACTGGATTTTGAAACAATTTCAGTTATAGGTTTCAGACAATCTCCAGTCTTAAGCACTTTTATCTTTGGGACCTTACTCTGCTGACTCAAAGCAGACCACCAACCTGCAACACATTTTTCAGAAAGTCCCAAGACAGAAAACTGCTGCATTTCTGAATTATTCGTCACTGGCTCAGAAGGTGGCAGTATTACTGCATGAAAGAAATTCACCTTCTCCTAGTATTCCATATCCACATTGCTGAAATAAACATGTTTAATTCCCAAAGAAGCATATATTTTATCCTGTGGCATAATTTACTTATAACATTAAAACTCAAACATGGAGCAATTTGTAGCAATAACTATGATTATGCCGTTAGTGGCCCAAATGTCACTGTCTAGATTAGGCTAAATGATACCTAGCACCAAAGAGCTTCTGTGATTTATTTTTTATTATCACTGGTAGAACTTGCATGCTTAAAAGGCTCCCCATTCAAATTATTCAGTCTTCTTGATGACTGAGGTAATCATAGAAAACCTTATAAAAATTATAGAAGTCTTAAATCATAGCCATTCTTAAAACATATAAATGTTTTGGGCAGGCAGATATGTTACTACAGATTTACAAGTAAAACATCACAGTAAAAACACAATGCATACTGCAGAAGTAGAACTAAAATCTATACATTCTTGACAATCTGCAAGACTGAAAATTAAAAGTTTAGAATCAGGAAAAAATGTATTGCTTTATGAAATAAAATGTATGTTTGAAAACATTCTCAAAAATATTAATAAATATATTTATGAAACTGTTTTATGAAAAAGGAAAGAACAGTAAGATTTTTAAATAGTTTTTGCCTTAATGTTCTTTACTTTAACATCTCAGCTAACAGGATCCTTTTCCTACCTATTTATATAGTCAGAACATTTCAATCAACAGGAACTCTGCCAATATTACGGATAATATTTCTTCTATACTTTTACTTCATATAAAACCAGAATTTTTATTTATGAAAAATGTAGTGTAAGCCATACATTCTAGTTGAATAAGCTTTTCAGAAGGAATAAACAAACACTCAGTAACCAAAATGCAAGCAAATTTTGCTTTGCATTTACGGTTTCTGCTTTAATGGAATCTTGCATAATTGGCCTGATGCTATACTGAGCCTTCATACATGCCTAATAAGTACATAGCACAGATCCACATTAAAGTATTACTTAGAAGAGACAGGAAGATCTTTAGCTTTATACTTCATTCCCAGTGAGACCCAAACCCTCAGAGGTAAACGACTATGTGAGCATCATTTCAGCAAAAGGCACCGGGCACACCCTGTGCATGCTGTGGCTTGTTGACATGAACCAGGGCAGGCAGACACCAATAATACATGAAGTGCGGTTCAGAGGCAATTAGGATCAGTTGTCAAGGCCAGGCCATTAATGAAAGAACATGTCAGAGAAGCTGGAGACTTCAATGGTTGAGGGCAAGAAGGCGATTCAGTGTGACAGATCGAGTCCTTCCAAAGTCCTCAGTGGTACATGCTAATACCAGCCTTAACAACCTTTTGTGGCAGTGTATAATGCGACTAACATGGACTTTGATTCAGCAAAATGACTGCTGCCACTGTTAGTCTGTCTCATTCCAACAACAGTAAAAGCACTGCTACAAATAATTACCCACTTCCTTCTCCCCCCTTGTCCATTTAATGCAGCAGTCCTTTATGCATGCCATACTGTTTCTCACTAGAAGGTCACAATGTTTATCATGCTGCTTTCTTTTCTTTCTGTCATGCCCTTTCTATTTGTTAATATAATCTGAAATTATCCTGTAAAATAGTTTTGTTCAAGTAAAAGGAACTTAACTATAAATGCAACATTACCTCATGTGACTAATAACAATACAAAAAGAGCAAACCAAACTAGACTAAAGGATTCACTAACTATTCTGTCAATTATGCAAGGAATATGCTGCAATATGAGATAAATATTCATCTTACTTATAACATCATCTACTGGATTAAATATATATGGCAACTTTAATGACCATTAAAATGAAATCCTGAAGCTTTATACATAATTTGGCACTTCGTCCTTTTTCCTGTTGTTACTGTCAGCACTACAAATTTTTATAAAAACCTACAGACTAAATTTCTAACACTCAATTACAGGATGAAAGGAAGCATAAATTTAGAAAGAAGAACCTGAAACAGCAGTTGTCTTGTAGCCATAATACTAAAGTTGGGGACATCACTGAAACAAGGCAGTGTTGTGTTTTCTTTATAGAAGATGTGATCTGTTTCACAAACAAGAGGTTTCAAATGAGTTAAGACTTCACAAACTATTTTCTTAACTACATTACCTAATTTCTTAAAGTATGATTCTGGTATTCAGTACCTCTTTCAAGACGATTTTCTTTCTAAGGCTTCAAGATTCTGTCCGCATAAGAATGTGCTATACCATGCATTTAGGTATGAGAAATTTGTGACTTCAGAAATAATAGGATTTTTAAAAAGTTACTCATATTCACCAGAATTCTCCAAATATTTCAAGGGGGAATTCATTGTTTTGTCAAAGTAAACACTGTCCTATCAATGATAAAGACGACTTCTTGAGCCCTATTTTATTCACCTTACATCAGATGATGTGGTTCTCCCCTATCACTTCTGTCATTTGGCTATGCCTGAACTGACCTTTCTAGAGGCAATACTTGTCTGTGAGTGACAGGAGAAACTATCTCCAGCAGGATGAATTTCCTTCTCTCTCTTCATTTCTCTACACTTTGCCTATTTTCTGTCTGACTCATTTTAGTTTCTCCTTTTTTGCTCTCCATTTCTTTTTTTGTCTATGTTTCTACAGCTAACCTCTTCCTAACCAACCTTTGCCAACATTCCCTTTTCAACCCATAGTTTTAACTTTTGCAGTATCTACTTATTTGATGTATTTTACATTTTTTTTTCTTTTCGACCTTCTCTCTCTTAATTTTATTCTTTGCTCTTTTCCATTTCATTCTCTCCTTCATTTTTGCACCTTTGCCAGCTCCTCTTCCAACCAAAGTTAAGAGAAAAATCCCACTTACTACAATATAAGTATGCTGTAATGCAAGTATTTAGCCCTCGATATACTAGAAGCATCTGTGTATCCAACACAAGTAGCAACTGTTGGTGTTTACATAATTAGTATTACTGGTACTTCTTTGATGGAATAATGTATAAATGATGGGACTACACTGTACTAAAATTACAGGTCCATGGTGCATTACAAGGAACACAAAGCAGAAACATAACAGAGACAGCAGTGATCTCACATATTTTATCTATATATATTGATTATTTTGGATTCTGGTAAGTATGCACAAATGAAAGTTATATATAACTCTTGACATATATACTAGGAATTAACATTAAATTAAAAGTTATGCCTGTGGGTAACCCAGTTCATTCTTAAGATTTGGATTCAGATTGGCATCAAAATTCTGTCTTAAAAATTGTGATGTCTCTACAGATATATAGATATGCTAGTGATTAAGTGATTATCCTACCATTCTTTAGTAAGAGACTTGAAATCTAAGAAAAAAAAAAAAAGCAAGCATTATCAGAGCAGCATTTAAGAAAAAATCATTACAACGTACTGCAGTATTTCATAAAGCAGAATCAAGAGATCAGGACTGGCATTTAAAGAATATTCTAATTGTCTGTACCATTTTCACCTTTTTCTTTCATGTAACTATAATTACCTTCTATCAAAATTATTTGTAAACAATTGATTCAGGCTTATTGTTCTCTTTTGCAAATATTTATAAAATATTTCCTGCACAATTAAACAATGTTTTTCATTTAGTATCTCAAGTTTTAATGATATGTTACCGGGCGGCTTGGGAATAATTATCATAAATATAGGAACGACAGACACAAATATTTAATAACATGAAATTATGAAATTTTACAGAATTTTTAGATGCATTATGTAAGTCAACCTTTAGAGGAATTATTATAAATCTTTTCACAGAAATGAATTAGGCTTTAACATAAGTACATAGGAACATTCTTTAAGCAATTTGAAGAACTGAAGTCAAACAAAATTACAATATGTACATATTAGAAACTGCAATATTTATTAATCAAGATGTTTGTCTGAACTGGAGCTATTTTAATATCCACTCATGTATGTACACACACTTCTTTTTGATACCAATTCATTTCACATGCCTGGCAAAATAAAAATGCATTCCAATGTAACAGATGCCTTATAATACAAAGCTTTTGACTTTGAGGAAAATAGCTTACTTCTAACCTAAGAACTCTCTCT
>VZRN01002947.1:478009-482657 GCA_013397935.1 Dasyornis broadbenti | reverse complement strand
AAGGAAGGAAGGAAGGAAGGAAGGAAGGAAGGAAGGAAGGAAGGAAGGAAGGAAGGGAATATAGCACAGCAGTACAAAAAAAAACCCCTAACCTTTCTTACCAAGTACAAAAAATCACAGCAAAAGAGATTTTAAAAAAAGTAAAAAATAAAATAACTTTGCTGCTTAATACGAACAAGTCATACTTCTCATCTCCAAGGACCATGAAGCAATTCACAAACAGTTTTTTAGGATATTTAGGGGAAAATTAATTCACTACTGATATAAAGCTCTAACTGCAAAGAACACAAAACAGGTCACTAACACTGCACAGTAAAAAAATAATCTTACCTAGAAGACAGTGAATATGGAACTTTCTCTAAAAATATATATCTAATTATACAACACAAACTTGATCAGAACTATGGAGCTAAAGCTCTTATTTTTAACCCTGTCTTGATTATAACTGCAAAATGCAAAAACCTCAAGAAAAACTCAGCAAAAGCAGCTTAGTGTGCTTACTGAAAAAGAGAAGTGTTTCAAGAAGCAATGCACGACAATATATAATATATAAAATGCTTTCATAACTTAACATACCAGAATCTGTATGAGAAAGCCACCACAAATTCAGAATATAAATACAATTATAATTTGAAGGTTCAACAGAAGACAAATAACCAGCAATTAATTTCAAACAAGTAATAACCACAGAGGAAAACCGTATAAACCTTTGAAAACACTTTGGTTGGCCTTGAAAACAAAGGAGAGAAAAAAAAAAAAAGGGATGTCAAAAATTATTTTGTGGTACTGAGATATCAAATGCTAGACTTTTTAAGCCTAAGAAAAGTGAGAATCTGGGCATAGGCTTTTCCATTTTAAACTGCCCTAAAATGCAACAGTCAGGTTGACTAAGAGATTTTTTCTCGTTTTTAAAATGTCCTGTCTCATTACAAAGAGCTGCTAAGAGAATGTTCTGAAACAGAATTCTCTCATAAGATTTCAAGATTGGCTTTCTTTGTCAGGTTGAGAGAGTTTGTGGTGAGAAACAGTACAAATGAACTCAGGGATAAAATGTGTTCAATGCCTGAAATATTACCTAGAGTTGAGCTGAAGGCTGTGCCTCTCCAGCAACAGAGAGCATATGATAATGCTGGCTTAAAAAAATGATATTTTTCAAGTCTTTACAGTGGTAAAAAGAAGTTTAGTCAACAGAAATAGAAAGATGAAAATTACTTGTGATCCCTTGGAATCAAAAAGAAATGGTGGGGAAAAGGGAAAGCAGCTAAAAATCTACCTTAAAGGGGAGATGATCACATCAAGACCCATGGGAAAAAAGCTCCCACTTTCAAGACAACCACCCTATTTGCTTGCACTGCCTGGGGGAGATAGATTCCATGTGGTTTACTTGCACTGAAGAAGTTCTAGAAAAGGGAACAGTCTGAAGAGCACAGTGCTTCAGTTCTCCAACTCAATAGACTATGGTTTCAGCAGCAAAAATAACAGCTAAAAGCAATGAGGTTTCATGTTTAAAGTAGAAGACAGAACACAGACCAAAAACTGGTTGGAAAAAAAAAAAAAGTCTGACACATTTTTGAGGTTCAACAGAATTTCAGTGTATAATGATATGGAGAGCACCAATTTATCACTATCAGTTCACCTTGAACTTACTTTCAGTACTACAATAAAAATACGGCTGTGCTTATCTGGAAATGTTAGTGTCTCAGTAAAAGAGAATTTCACCAGGTAAGTAAAGGTACAGAAATTACTAAATTGATGTCTTAAATCATCTGGTAAGTTTTGAATACCTTCCCAAATAACCATAAAACTGGATTACAGTAGAAAGTATCTATTTACGAACAAACAAGTGTATGGATTCTGTAGGAAACAAGTGAGGAGGAAAGAAGAGTTGGCCCATGTGAGTGTCCCGGTAGATACACAGCAATATGAGACACCTTTACAAGTGGAATTTGGGAAAACCTAAATCAGTGGAAATAGCAGCTACACAAAGAACCAATACATTGTTTCTGTACACGTGAACGAATGTCTGGGGATGAATTATCTAGGGCATGGCATGGCTCACAAACAGTTAACCTAGTGAAAATTCAAAGGGAAGGAACACGAGCACTTCAAACCTGTCACAATAATCACATAACTGAACCTCTAGAGAAAGAGACAATGTTTCAGTTACTGAGCTCAACCCTCAGGCTCTCATGCATCAAATTCACAAATGAAAACAAACCGTGATGGGGGATGGAAAGATTTGCAGTGCCAAAATGCCAAGATAATGTAGTGGACTCAAGTAAATTTGCCAGTAGTGAATATATAATCTTGAAAAAGATGTCTGAACTCCAACTAGGACCATTCCTGTAGAACATAGTGAAGCAGAACATGAAAAAGTATGAATACTGGGCATATTGATAGGAAATAATGTAGGTGACTGGTCTGAAGAAATGCAACAGCTTTTGAAGCTAAAATACAAGGTGAGTAGACCTACCAAGGTATCAAGTGTACTATCTTTATAAGAACAATGAAAACTATGGAGGAGAGGACTTTTTAGGAGAGGAGGCAAAGGGGAAAAAAGAAAAGATACTACATGGGAGAGACACTGAAACAGATAGGTTATGGCCTCTAAAGCATATAGAAGTTAAGAAAGATTATCGTGCTAACAACAGCAAGTTTTTAGTAGAGTTACTTTTCCAAAATTAGAACAGAATTACAAATTTGAGTCCTTATTGTCACCTTTTGAAGATATTATTGGGGTTTTTTTGTTAAGAATCAATACTAAGAGATTACAGAATGATTATTTTATTAGAAATGTTTACCTGGGTAATTTTTTGTTCTCTAAAGGCTTCCTGTACCATTCAATCTGGAGCATCTGGTATCTCAGTTTCACTTGCAAAGTTACCATGAAAACATTTGTGATATATTACAATCCTGGAAGTGCTGGTATAGAATACAAAGACATTTAATAGGTCTGTTGTAGGGATTATTTACTTTAGAGATGTCTTGGCAAGTTTTTCATTTCATGCTCAGGCACAGTCTTGATCCATTAAGTGTATTTGGTGTTGCACACCATTTGATTCTACTGACAAGCTCAGCAAGGCTAGAGGGCTGTTTGAACACCAGGGTGGATGGTTCTGAAGAGATTTTTTTTGAAAGATTTTTTTTTTTCCAAAGTAGCATCTTTTTTCTGTTACAGGTTATAAATGTGTAACAGTGTTCTAAAAATTCCACAGATGGATGATTGTAACAAATGATTTACTTCCTAATATTATACTTGGGTGGCTCTTTTCACAGGAGAGTTTCTGTTGATTAAAAACTCCTTTTAGATGACTGAGACGAGCATGTCACATGTTCTGCTTAGAATAAACGTTTTATATAAGGGTCTGATTGTATATTGCATCTTTTAACACTTTGGCATAGATTTTTATTTTATGGGAATAGGTGGACTCATGATTTTTCTACATATATTGAAGTCCTTAGGTAACAGGTAACTGATGATAGAATCTAGGAAAGTAGAAACATTCAAAAGATGGCTTGGCAGAAAGTTGATAATTACTGAATTTGTGGTGGAAATCAATAAAGGAGTCTAAGTTTCCAGTCAAGATAAATTTTGCATCCATGTATGTCAGATATGCCATGATATCAGTATAATTATTTAGAAACTCTTTTTCAAGGGAGCCAATTAAAAGGTTGGTTACTTGCGGGGCTATATTCGCGTTTATTGTTCTATAAAATCTGGTGCAGTTGAGACTAGTGAAACCATAGTTGTTCGAATGGGAAAATAGAGATACTTATTTCAGTTTTTCAAAGTTTTGGTCCTTTTCTTTCAAAGCTTCAAGCACGCCCCACGGTGAGGTGGCATATGGGCTATAAGGACTACTGCAGTCCTTCTACAGAGGGACTGCAGAACACTGTAAGGCCGTCCATCAATAGGCTCATTCTGTTATGGAATCTGTGGAGAAAATCTCTTGTTCTCTGTGGAAACCTTTTTTTTACATTAGCATCAGACTCCATTATACAGTCCTTGTGGTTTATGATCACACCTGTGTCTTTTGCTGTTTCTGGCTTAACCACTACTTGGACATTAAATCTAAAGCACTTCTCTCAGTGACAATTTTGATTGCGGTATTTATTGCTGGTTATTACAAAGCCAAATCTAAGATAGTCAGTATAGCAGTTGAAGGTCCAATTTGGTCTATTATAACATTTTTGAACCTATGCTTTTATGATATTGGTCATCTCCTCACATTTGCCATATGAAACAATAGCACTGGAAAGAGCTTAAAAATATCTTTTATAAGAAAGTGATGAAAAGAATTGCTCTCATTCTCTTCCTAACAATAATTATTTCTGTGTTTCTTAGGTCTGACACACTCATCCTGCGAAGGACAGAACTGATTACCTTGTTTAGGCTGCTAAGCTTGTAGAATAAAACAACCAAAAGACAATGTGAATAAGACAGCCAATGTAGAATAAGACATCTCAAATGAAACTGGGGTTAATTATTGGTATGGTTGTTTTTTTTATACAGTTGCTTCCCTCTTCATTCTTTTTATCTTAAAACAAAATTTTAAACTGATTTTTGGCATCAGCTCCCCTTAGAGAAACTAGGAAATAAATCTTCTGATTGGAACAGAAGTACGGTACATCAAGACAGTGGATGAAC
>VZRN01002947.1:400509-473009 GCA_013397935.1 Dasyornis broadbenti | reverse complement strand
ATCCCTCAGTGGTGGCAGAGAGCTTTAATTCACATTTTGTCCAATGGTACTAATTAAACACAATGTTTATTAACAGATTTTTAAATCTCCAGCTAAGAAGCACATGACACATAACAGAAATTAACTACAGAGATGCAGAGCTCAGTTTTGTCCAACTGTTTCCTGACTTGCATACTTACAGTCTCCATACAATTTAGAAATCTCCAAGTTGCCCTAACATTATATATATATATTTTTTTTTCTGGCAATGGCTAGGGAAGCAACAGCAATAACTTTTATATTGGTGTTGAGGTTTCTTACCCAAGAGTGTGCATGCCAGTGGCACTGGAGTACAATTTGCTTGCTCTCATCTACAGAAAGTACAGTGTCTCAAGTGCTCTTCCATACAGCACCATTAATGATCTCCACTTCTTGAAGAGCAATTTTATTAAGCAATTCTATTATTTTATTGACTTATTTTTTTCTATAATTATATTTCCTTTCTGTTACTCTATCAATCAATTTGTAATTTTAATATTAAGTGTAAAATGTGAATAAAAAGTAAGTTGAAAAGGACTTCTGGAGTCACCTAATTCAACTTTATTCATAGAGCAGGACTAACTTAAGACGTTAGAACAGTTTGCTGAGGGCCTTGTGCAGTCAGGTTTTGAAAAGCTGCCTGCTAGAATCCTGCTAATGCTGCCTTGTACTAAGTCAGCCTTCACTGCTGCAATGGTGAACTTCCAATTAACATTTAAAATGCTGATAATCATGGCCTCTAGTTACTTCTTTGCAGATTTACTATATAAAAAGTGAGTTCCCCTCCTACACTGCTGCATCAGACTATTCTGTCCTAGCTACAGGACTTTTCCTTCATTTTTGTTCAATTTCGTGAGGCTTCTGTTATCAGTTGCTTGTCTAGGTACCTCGGAATGGCAGCCATACCCTCCAATGCATCAAGCACTATCCAAATTACTGTAATCCACAATCCTGATAGGCATGCTATTCTCCAAGCTGCTGGCTAAAGAAGGTAAGAATATCATTCCAAGTATCAAACCCAAAGCAACATTATTTAGACTCACTGTTGACTATCATTTCTTCTTTCCTACTCACTGGAAGGTATTCTAGCCCCATATTACCAGATATGGAATAATATATAATATAATATGATATAATATGATATGATATGATATGATATGATATGATATAATATAATATAACATAATATAACATAATATAACATAATATAACATAATGTAACGTAATGTAATGTAATTGATATGATATGATATGATATGATATAATATAATATGATATAGTATGATATAATATAACATAACATAATATAATATAACATAATATAACATAATATAACATAATATAACATAATATAATATAATATAATATAATATAATATAATATAATATAATATAATATAATATANTAATGTAACGTAACGTAACGTAACGTAACGTAACGTATATAACATACTGCTGTTGAATCACAAAAGCAAAAGATGGGAAGGAAGCTATTGCATTAAGATAGTGTAAAAAAAAAGTTGAGGAAAAGATACCTCAAGGATGGTTCAAACTGGGATCTGGCAGATCTCATATGGAAAGACATGAGGTCGTGAGGCAAGCTAAAGGGTTCAGCAGGCATAATCAAGTCATAGATGCACATAGTCGGCATATGTACAAAATGCATTATGTCATATTGTATCTTCGAACAGCTCATGTCTACTTCTTACAAGGAGAAACACTGAACTTGTTTTTATAGAATGTTAATCCCAGAAGAGAAAGAATGTTAATCCAAAAAAAGAAGAATTTTGCTACAAGTAATTTGAAAATCCTAATTTCATTCTGCCACTGTTGTTTAATGTCTATCAAACTGAGGTTAGGACATTCTCATGGTAAATTCCAAATCTTTACTTTTTGTCCTCATAGCACTGTTGGCAAGATCCTGAAAGATCCCTACAGAATTGAAATGATGCTCTGCTGAGTGATTTTTGAGCCTGAAGTGTGAATTCCATAGTTTGCATGAACTACCTACATCTTTCTGCTGCCAGCTCTGCTTTTACATGCCAGGGCACATCAATCCCAACTTGCAGTATCTTGAAAATTAGTCTGTGGTCTATTCTGAACTCAGCAAAAACACTGTGCAAAAATACATGATGATTCCCCAGTGTCCACAAAACTTCATATTGGACTGAAAAGACATATGTCCAATTGTTGTCAAGGAAAAGATAAACAAACTCTACAAATATACAACATAAGGGTAATAAACATTTACTGTTTTAAGATCATTAGGCTTCTGTTCCTCAAACATAAAAGACTGATAATTATTTCATCATAATAAAATGTATATAATTTAGAATAATTTTTGTTGACTACAAAGATTAAAACCCCACTTCTTTCCTTCCTCATTTATTCTGGAAAATGTATTCCATTCCTAAAATATACTGAAGCACTTGTTTCTGCTGATAAACGTAAGATATGAATACCTGCCCATACATAGCCTAAGGAAGTTCTGAAAACTCATCTAAAGAAGATTCTAACTTTGGAAAATTCATGTTTAAGAAGATACAAAACCCATATCTTTCATGAATAAAATTTCAAATTAAAATACTTTCTTTATGCACTTATACACTCCTCTATGATAGTTTCTTATTAAAAGGTTTTATTGTTATTTTCTTTATATGTCACTTCAGAAAGAAAAAATATTTAAATATTAAAAACATTTACTAAAATGTTTACTCATTCTAGTATATTTGACATGTACTGTATCAAGCTCTGGCAAATAGAAATATGTTACCAAAAGCCAGAGATTCTTAGCAAGGCAAAACCAGAGTGTTAAATATTGATAGTCAGATGAAATACATTGTTGGTAGTAGTAAGGCAAAATCTGGCAAAGGAAAAATAAAAATATTGCTGCCACGTATACTACCAATTCCCTATACAGGTATTTGTGGAATAGAGACATAACACAGCCATAAAGGACAACAAGTGAGTGATCCTGTAGCAAAGGTAGAGCTTTTCATTACTGTTACTTTACTCCTGCGGTAGTTAGTTTTTAAAAGTAAAATACTTATTTTACACCTTAAGGGAAAATAATTTGCTTAACTAAAATGTTCTCTTCAGGGTAAAGAAAATAAAGCAAAACAAAACACACCAGTGGAACACTTTTGTTAATGTTTGCACTGCTGATCAATGTTACTGGTAACATTGTATTTGAAGAGATATGAACTTTTCCTTTGGTATGCTGACTGTCCCATACCACTAGAAGATCTGGCAGTACCTGCTTATTGACATTTGCAGCATGAGAATAGGTTACTGAAGGAAGCAATTTTCAGTTGATGCTCTTTTCTGAATTTAGTTGATGCCAGTTCCAGGATATAGAGATTAGTTGCAATGTTAGAGAAGTTTCTCCAAATAATAAAGATACAAAGCTTATTAATTTTAATCTTTGAAAGATTATGCATGATATGATACAATTATGGTCATTAAGGTGTAAGACTGAATGGAATAAAGTTTAATAATCCAACTTCCTGCTTTCTTAAGAAAAATGGATATAGAGAGATGACAAAACCCACCCTCCTGTAAGGTGGGTAGGTAGTAGATTCATACAGTAGTAAACTACCAACATTTCTTCCTGAAAATAAAACAACTTCCACACGAGCTTCTAAAGCAAAATACTATTCCTGAAACTTTTTGTAAAATAATACAAAGACAAAACAAAGTCCAATTGCATGGCCAGTATACTAGGTTTGCAGACTCAAAAAGACATCAGGAAGTTAAAGAGATGACACAGTATCTTGCTTAAATCAGTCTGCACAACACTGGACAATGTATTACACAAGAGGAGTATCGGTAAGATAGGCATATATTTTTTGCAACAGAAAAGGTTAAGACAGTTCACCAGTTGTCAGAATGGTACTAGCTGGACAAAAAATACCATATTAGGAGAAATTTTTTAATGCAAATTTTTGGTCTACTTTTCCATGATACTTTGCTGCCTGCTTTTCATACTTCTAAATATTCTGTAATATTCTGTTCAGTTTGTTATTATGTTGGAAAACAGAACAGTTCTTCAACCTTGATGTTCTTTTAAAGGGTTAAGCAGCACCACAAGCCTCAAAAAGAATTTAATTAAATAAGCATTTTAGGATTGACTCTACCTATAAAAAAGTTTGAGCTTTAACAAGGAAATTGAAATATCCTCAGCTGTTCCAAATTCTGTTTATATTCTAGGCAGATTATAAAAGTATATGTATGACATGTTTTTTTGTCTAATTATAATATACAACAGAAGTGTACTGTTCTTGAGATTCTCTGAAAAGAATAATTTAACCAATTTTATTATCACAAAATGAACTGATGAGAGTTACGTCATTTATAAGTTTTAAAAACATAAATTTAAAATACTATTTTTTTACACATTTTCTTTTGTACATTCACATGAGAGAGAAAGTGACTTCATAAGTGCATTCATTTCAGTAAAGGGACATATATTTCATATGAAGCAATAAAAATTCCCTACCTTGATGGACTGGCTGTAAGGTCCTATGCTGGCAGGTGCCCAGTGGGAAATGCTCTGTACATGCATGACCACCTTTTCATCATGTACTACATCATCTGTTGCAATGTCATACTTATGTGCAAGGCAGTCAATGCAAAACAGCACTCCATCAGGTAACAGTGTTTCCACACATACTCTGAAAACATATGATAATTATTTTTTCAAACAGAAGTTTGCTTGCACCAACTTTCAATATTTATTTTCCACTTTTTTTTTGCCTGGACACTATCTCAGGAGATTTTGCCAGGATCATATCACAAAAGTTAGGGTATCGCAATAACCTGCTAGCATTAACACTGTTGTCTCCTCAACACTGCTGGCTCATGGACAGCTTCTTGTCCACCAGAACTCCCAGATCCTTCTTTGAAGAGCTGCTTTCCAGCAGCTCAGTCTCCAGCCAGTACTGGTGTATGGGGTTGTTATTCCCCAGGTGCAGGACCCTGCATTTGCCTTTGCTGAATTTCAGAAGGTTCTTCTCTCCCCATCCCTCCAACCTGCTGAGGTCCTTCTGAAGGGCTGCAGAGCCCTCTGGGGTATTGGCCACTCCTCCCAGCTTGGTGTCACCATTGAACTTGCTGAGAAGGGCTCTGCACTTTCATCCAAGTCATTGATGAATAAATTAAACAAGACTGGGCCCAATATTGAACCGTGGAGCACACTGCTAGTGACAAGTCTCCAACCAGACCCTGTGTCACTGATTATGACATTCTGGGATCTGCCATTCAGGCAGTTCTCAGTCCACCTCACTGTCCACTCATCCAGTCAACACATCCTGAGTTTGCCTACAAGGATGCTGTGAGAGACAGTGCCAGAATTTTCTAGAAAGCAGCAGCTTATAGCTCCTTTACAACCTTCTCACAGTTTATCTGTTCTACTAGCATATTTTTCTTCTATATTTTAAGTTGCGTGACAGATACACACACATGACAGGACTCAAAGTCTACTTATGCATTAATTTATAAAGCTCACTTTTGTTTCCTCCAAGGAAGACTGAGTGCCTTGATGAACAGACGTGTGTTGCATGTGGCCAGTTAAAAAGCAGGGGGGTTGAGGGTCTATGTGGTGAAATGAACATTTCAAAGCCTGAAAAATAATTATATTTGCAGTCCATGCATAAAAAAGTCATTTAGATCTCAGCAGGAATCCAACAAAAAATTACTTGTTCTCTTTACATATCATGTAACATAGCCTTATAAAATTCTTCTCATCTTGCTTATTTCTTCCAAGAAAACTATTTTTCTCCCCACCTCTCACATGTAAATATAGCAGCTTTCCTCATTACCATCATTATAAGCATGGATGAATGGATTTTCTGCTTGGGCTGGTAAATTTTCAAGACAATCTTGCAAATTTATTGTAGATCCACACTTGAGTCAGCGCTTCCAGCATACTGCTTGTGAGAACTTCCACAACCAGGCCTCTGTACATAATGCAATGATGCAACCGTGCAAAGTGTTGTATAACTTTTCTTCAGGACAAAATGCAACATAAACAAATATGCAACATAAACGCAATGCTGTGGAAAGGGACCTTAGAACCCTGGTCAATGGCAAGTTCTATATGAGTCAGCAGTGCCCTGGTAGGCAAGAGGGGCAGCTGTGTCCTGGGGAGCATTAGGCACAGCATCACCAGCCAGGCAAGGGAGGGATTGTCCCACTCTGCTCTGCACTGGAGTGGCCTCACCAGAAGTGCTGGGGGCAGTTCTGAGAGCCTCAGTATAAGAAAGATATAAAGTGTTAGAGAGCATCCAAAGGAGGGAAACAAAGATGGTGAAGGGCCTTGAGGAGCAGCTGTGTGAAGGGCAGCTGTATTAGGAGCAGCTGAGGTCACTTGATCTCTTCAGCCTGGAGAAGAGGAGACTGAGGGGAGACCCCATTGCAGTTACAACTTCCTCATAAGGGGAAGAGGAGGCACAGCACTGATCTCTTCTCTGTGGAGTCCAGTGATAGGACCTCAGGAAGTGGCCTGAAGTTGTGTCAGAGGAGGTTTAGGTTGGATGTTCGGAAAAGGTTCTTTAGCAAGAGAGTGGCTGGGTACTGGAACAGGCTCCCCAGGGAAGTGATCACAGCACCAGCCTGACAGAGTTCAAGAAGTATCTGGAAAATGCTCTGAAGCACATGGTGCGACTCTTGAGGTGTACTGTGCAGGGCCAGGAGTTGGACTTTGACAATTCCTGTGGGTCCCTTCCTACTCAGGATATTCTATGATGCTATGAAAACTGCTCCATAAAAATAATAGTAAAAAGCTGTTTTCCTGCAACTTTCTAATCTTTCTACCTTGTTATTTTACTGATGGAAGGCCATGTAGCTGGCTATGCAAATGTGGAGGCCAAAAACATGCAGGCATAAGAAATAAAAGATAAACTGGGAGAAGTCGAGTATTATAAAGAGAACTTAACCCATGTAGGAGTGGAGAATAATTTTGTGTAGTTTACAGCTGGCATTAGATCCCTCCTCTGAAGGCACACACAGCCAACACTCCCATTTCTCTGTGATTAATAATCCTGGCCTACAGGCAGCATCTCAAAGAAGCTTCTCCCTGCTTTCTTTGGGTCTGACACCCAGGCAGTGTTGTGGAATGTCAGCCTATGATGATTATCTTAACAATGTCTTTGAACTATTTGTCTTGCTATACTTAAAATTCACGTCTCTATTACACTTCATATTCTGCACTAAGAGTATAAAATATCGTATTTTTTCATTAGAAAATTGCTGAACAGTTGGTTTTAAAAAATGAAGATGACAAGAGGTATGACGGCACAGTTGACCCTGCTTTCAGCACAGGATTGGACTAGATGACCTCCAGAGGTCCCTTACAACCTGTATTAACCTTTGATTCAAGTGAAATTTTTCAAGGTATAACAGTTCTGCATTCTCAGCATACTATCTCAGAAGCATAAGAAATTACTGTAAAAAATTACAAATTACTGTAAAAAGAAATAAGCCATTTTGACAAAGGCAATAAAAAATACAAATGAAAAATTAGTTTTAACACACAACTTTTTAAAAAAAAGGAAAAATGTCACAGGCTAGGTGTTTTATATTCGATTTCCAATGGAAAACAAATCCACCACACCCAAATAACACAGGATTTGCATACTGCACACTTAAACCACCAAGCACGTTTATCATGTCAGACATAGACTTGGATGCAACACAGAAGATTCTGTACAACAGATAATGAAAAAACTATGCTTTGTGGATCTATCAATAAAAGTGCTACTATCAGTGTAACTTTTTTCATACTTGAATTCTTACTGAACATGGAAGTGCAGCTAAGCTAAGCATAGTTAATGGATATTAACTGTGATTATCTGATGGAAACACAAGACATCAAGAACAACCACGTTGGATTGAGCCAAAGATCCATTTAGTCCAGTATGTGTCTTCAATCAGTGCCAAGTGCATATAACCAGGGGAAGAAAATAAACAGCCTAAATATATATTGATGCTGTTTTGAAATAACTGCCAGTATCTCATGTGAATCTCAAGCAACTGCTCAGATAACAATTTTGCTCTTGTATTTAACAAAATAAATAGAACAAAGTGAGTAACATTTGTCAGAAAGACCTAGAAGGTTCCTGATCTCATCGCTTTTAGGAAGACCTAATATTGGTAGTAAGGCTTCAGTAATGCTTTTGACACTTACTCCTGTAACACACTCATACAGAACCTGTTGATGTATGGGCTGGACGAGTAGAGAGTGAGGTGCATTGAAAACTGGCAGAACTGCCAGGCCCAGTGGGTGGGATCAGTTAGTGGCACAAAGCCTCATGGGTGAACAACCAGGAGCCTAAACTGGGTCCACTCCTGTTCAACATCTTCATTCATAATCTGCATGATAGGGCAGAGTGTACCCTTGGCAAGTTGCCATCCACATGGATATTGACAGGCTGAAGAAACAGGCACACAGGAACTTCATGAAGTTCAGCAAGGAGAAACTGCAAGTCCTACCCCTGGGGGAGGAACAAAACCAAGATCCAGTACATTCTGTGGGCCCACTGGCTCAAAAGCAGCTTTACAGAGAAGGACTGGAGGTTCTTGATGGACACCAACTTGAACATGAGCCAACAACACGCCCTTGTGGCAGAGGGTTAATGATGTCCTGGGTTGCATTCAGAGAAGCACTGCCAACAGGTCAAGGGATGGAAACAAAAAAGAAAACGAAATAAAATCCCAGCAATACAAATAGTTGTCAGTTCAATTAAGTCACAAAGAACTAAGACTCACAAACAATATATTATCCTTCTCTAAGTCCAGATGAAGGGGCATTTGTAAACCTGATGGTACATATTAAAGCAAGATTTTCCAACCCTAGTGTTTTTGACGTGAGCAGCTGTGATGTTAATACTCCAAAAGGCAGCAAAAGTCTACTTCAAAGTCTGTGAGACATAAACATTTAGTAAAATGCTTCACAACTATGGCAACAATAATACAGTCTATTACAGTGCATCATAAATATACTATAGCAGTAGTCTAATCCTACCTTGCTGGTGGACACAAATCAAATTCTGTCACATACACTGAGTTTATAATACTGAAATCTTTCATGCTCTTCATATATAGATGAACCAAAATAATATCCTTCAGTTTCAATCCCTCTGAAGTCAAATTAGCTGCAGGATAAAAAAAAAAATATATAGCTGTTAAAGAAAGAATATTTTAAAAGAGTGCAGAAAGACAGCATAGGCATCCTGGTTTTGTTCAGCAAAACTGGCAATAACCTAACCATTGTCTAAATATGACTGAAGATTTTGCAATATACTACCTTTCCCCATTTAATACCTGTCTTTTTCATTATATTCTTTCTCATGTTAGTTGTCCAAATATACAGATACAGACTACAAAGTAAATTTTATACACTCTGAACAGTGGTGAATTCTTGCCCCATGAAAACACATCTTGCATGTAGATATGTTAGAGTCTGAATTACTTGTACCCATAGGTTTGATTACCTTGGTGGGGCTTGGGGTGGGGTGTTCATTCTATGACAGCTAGTAATCTACAAAGGACTTTGAATCACAAAAATACAGAACTGGAAGGGACAATAAGAGATCCTTTAGTATATCACTGTCTTCAAGGAAAAGATCAAATATTTATATGCTATTCCAGACAGATGCTTGTCTAACCTGTTTTTAGAAACTCTCACTGCAATAATAATCTCTGCATAAACAAAGAGTTATAAATGGCAGGACAGACAATAGGAAACAGAAGTGGCCACAGGAGAAATGAAGGAAAGATGAGCACAGAGGAAAGCTAAAGCAGACAGCTAAAGAAGAGACATTGAGAAGTCAAGATCATCTGAATGTGTATGCACAGAACATTCCAGTCATAGCACTCAGAGAGACTGTAGTACTCTTATGTAGTAATCACATAACAAGATACGTGATCTGCTCTGCAGTGTGGCTCTTTGGTAGCTCATGAGCAATAGAAACTAAATGAAGACAAAATCTTCTCTGAATACAGAAATATATTACAAAAGTGCACTCTGTGACCTAATTTAAATAAGCCATGTAAAGCTCTTCTGTGTAATTTTTGGGGATGTTGCCCTTTAATGTTACATTGTGTATCTGTATATACTTATATATTTGTTTTCCAGTTGAGAAATACAAGAGTATACAGACAGTCTCTGAAGATTGTTGCTTTAGTGAGAAACATAATTTTCATGCAAAACTTTTAGTGCTTTTAAAGATAGTTCAGGATTTTGCACACTTTCATAAAGATTAGTTTGACCACACCAATACTGAATTTTGTTTTAAATGTCTCAGCTTTACTTAGTCATATTGCCAATAACAATGGCAATCTGAAGAAGGGAATTCTCACAGAAAAGAAAGTGTGCACAAGTGATATAAGAGGTTATACAGCAATTGACATAGAACTCCTAAGAAATCACAATACATGTCCAGAAATACCAGCTGATAAATTAGCACACAATGGCAATTCTGTATGGAAATAGAAATGTATTTGAATGCTACCTGATAGTAATCACTAGGTCAATACCAACTGTTATATCATCAGTTAAGGAGGAAACAAGGACAATTTTCAAATTTCCAGCCAGCATTTTAGTCAAGAAGAAAGGCCTGTAATTAAAAGTACTGCAGCATTATAGGAAATACCAGAGGGGGGAAAACCCTCCACCAGCTGATACAAACCTCTGCACACACAAACATCCCCATTCTAAATTTAAAATATATGAGCCAACAAACTAACTCTAATTTGTGGACACAGAGTAAGACGAAGGCAGGTATTTGGGCAAAATTTGTAATTTCTACCATAAAAGAAATTTCCTAAGTAAAAGTACTATCCCTTTTTCCTCTGCATGAATTAGAGGAACGGTGGGAAATAACTTCTCCCCAGCTTATAATAAAAATAAAATTAACTCCCAAAGCACTCTTGCAACTACAACGGCATACATGATGAACTGTTTAGCAATCCACCACTTGGGTTCTTCACAACAACTTCTGTTTTTCAGGAAGAGGACTCTTCCATAGCGTATATACTGGATATACAGGGAAACTTTTAAGCCTTTCTGGTAAATTTCATGCCATTCATGGTTTCTAATCATCTATAAAATATGATTAGGTGAAACTCACCCTTAAGCAGAACTACCCCAAAAGGTTACATTGACTGAAGTACAGCATTTTGATTGTTTTTGGTTGGTTGGCTTTTGGTTCACTGGGGTTTTTTGTTCACTTTTTATTAAAGGGTTATCCAGAATCTTTAGCTGAGAGCCACAAAAGACAGTATTCAAACCGTCTACAGGAAGTAGCATTTAAGAACTTTAGACTAAGTTTTCACATAATAAAAATCCACTTATTTTCCTTCAACCTTATGAAATTTTGCCATGGTACAACTACACCAGAGCTGCTTTATATTATATAAAGCACAGCAATCTTTGTCATCTTCCAATCGTATCTAAAAAAAAGTTTAACAAGAGATTTTAAGAAAATAAATGTAATACCAGCAATATACTGCATTTCCCCCTATTCTTGGCTTCACAGAATTCCATCCATTTTTCAGAACATTTCATAGCACCTAGTAATAAATTTCCATTTCCAAATCCTTTTGTCAGCACCCCTTCACTTTAGAGGTCATTAAATCAGTTAACCCAGCAAAGAGGTTAAAAGTACTGTGCTTATTCCATTCTCACCACAAGGAAGCTAACTGCCATATAGATTCTAAATATGTGTTCAGAAAAAGCCTTGTGCACATTTACAGATTAAGTTCTCAGATATAAATTGTTTCTTTTGTCATGACAGAACCATAATTCATTCTGTTTCCACACCCACTTCCAAAAAGAGAATAACTAAAAGAAACGTGAGAACTGACATTTTCTGCAAAGGATCAGAAAATTACTTTTCTTTTCCTTACCATGATACAGAGAATGTAAGTTATCTTCTGAAAACAGTAGGCTATTGCCCTGGTCAGACACAACCTTTTCTGGCAGATGCTAAGGCAAAATTACACAATGTTTGCACAAGCAGACTTCCATTGAAATACAATGAGAAAAAAAACCCCAAAAAACCACTGCACAATCCTCTTGCTTCACTTTATAGATTATGTGCAGATTTACACTAAAAACTATTCCCTTTTTTAGTAAAAGTCTGATCATCTCCACCTTGCTGATTTCCAAACAATCAAAAACTAGCTTAATCACCTTCTACCAAGTATAACTTTGCTTCTGAAAAAGATTCTAGGGTTTCTTTATCATCCTATATTTGATCATGAATACTCAGCTCCACATGCAAAAAAATTAGACATGATAGGACTTCATGCAAGTTCATAAACAAGAATATAAGCTTGGCCATTTAGATATTAAAAATTGTTTCCATTTTTGTGAATGAAAAGAAGCCTGTACAAACATACTTTACTTAAACTTTAGAAAGACAAAATACAAAACAAATACGTGAACATTTTATTTATATGTCAGAATCTTGTAAGGAACCTGGATCTCATGATTCCCAAGGCAGCAATTTTGCCTTTACGTTAGGAATATAAATGAGATTTACTGCTACTGACTTAATCCTAGATGCCAAAATGTACAACAGCTTTCTAGAAAACTTAATTTAAACTATGAAAGCTACAAAAGTGTTTTTGCAAGTAGACAGCATCTATAGCACACATACATACTCACACACACACAGAGCATATATTTCAAGAATGCTATAAAGTGAGCAAGTACTGTGGAAATAATGTTGTTACAGTGATATGAACACTACTCTGGCTTTCAAGGGTCTTTAAAGCCAGTCAAATTATGATGTGTTAAATATTAAAGCTGGCAGTCTTGATATCAAAGATTCCAATCAAATGCAAAATGAGATGGCAAACCAACAACCACAATATTTAAAGTTATTAAACCACATGAAAATACAGATTCTTCCTTAATACCATATTAAAAACACTATAAATGACAGCAGATAATGTATGAACTGAATAAAGCACCTCTGAGAGAAGAAAATGCTTCCCGTGCTGCATCTTGAGCATTTTTATCCTTTGATGGAAGGAAGTGGGCAGTGATACCTGAAAACCACTGGTAACCACTCAGGGATTTTCCTGAATTTTCAAACATCTTAGCTATGGGAAATGAAGAACAGAACTATGATTATAATATTGAAAGATTTCAGATTAACCAAGGATACATTTAAAATTATTTAAGGAAGCAGAACTTCTATAGAAAAGAAAACCACAAATTGTAAAAACATCTTCAAAAATATTTATAAACTGATATAAAAGTGTTCTGGTAGCAAAGCTCCCAAATGCTACTTGACAAATCCTTCTCCAACTCTGCCTTCCCAAAAAATGCATGCAAGTAGTATATTAGCTGAGAATTTCGGTACTTTCTTGCCTCCTTTCCATTTTTGCTGACCTTTTGCAATTTCTCGACTTGTTTGATTACAGACCTGGCACAAGATGTGATACTGAAAAGTTAAAATTTTCAAAAGTATCCAGGTGACATAGAAACAGATTTTCAAACTTGTATGCCAAATTTTAATGGAAGTTAGGTGTTTAACCTGGTTCTGATAATCTTTGCAAATGCATAACATGTTTAGACATTTTTAAAGCCCAATGGATGCTTATCCATATTAAAGAAATACCAAATACCTAAACACTATTCAATACCCAAACACTGTTAGCTGTGAAACTTAGTTTTCAGGAAGTTTACCCATCTTTGTATGTAGCGTAACAGAAATGTTGTGGTACTTCCAGGAGAGGGAGAGGGAAAGGAAGAGGGAAAGAAAATATGTGTTATGTTCCTGTAAACTAACTTGAAATGCTTAGCTGCTACAGATCTATTGATTATTATCAGAAAAACACATTCCAGTAGGATTTCTTTTTTCATACTAATTACTACAGGTCGAGCACATTTTTTTCAGGAGTGTTTGTATAGTAATTAACATATTCCACCTGGCATGAAATAGTCTTTTTTTCTAACTTTTTAAAAAGCTGTGCAAAACTCACTGAAATCCAAAGAGTTATGTTTCATAGTCTTCCAGACGACCGGAGTATTCTTCTGTGGCTCATACTCTTCTGGGTATGATGGAGGGAAAATATCATCATCAGTGCAGCTTATTTCACAAGAACAGCTACTGACCACAAAAGTACCCGAAGATTCTTCCTGCTTGAGACAAACATTATAAAATAAAGGAGTTAACAGTGCGCCAAGCAGTATGAAATCAGCACATTTTATCATTCAAATACATGTTTAAATTACAAAAAATACTATAGCTCAACAGGTACATATCTAAGAACAATTAATGAAACAGCATTTGGATTTCCCATTAGATTGTGAAACTAGCAGAACATAACGTACTCCTGTTGACATATCAAATGGAAGAAAAAAGCAGACTTAGTTAGTAACTGAGGACAGCAGATGTAAAAAGTGATGAGACCCAAGAAAAAAGACAGAAAGAATACTGTTATGAAGACCTAGTATCCTACAATTATATGCAGGCCAACCACATTTTCAAAAAAAAAATTGTATAAACTAAGTTAACAAAAGAACAAAAGCACAAAAGTAGTAATTTTTAAATTAGTGATATAATTAACATTAAATACTTAAAACAGACCAAAAGACTAATTAGAAAGTTTTAAAACTTTTGGGAACCATGAATGAAGGCAGTCAATGTAAAAAGGTAAAAAAAAAAAATCTCTGTTATCTCACAAAGACTATCCTTTCCATCAAACGCTTTGGTAAGAGTCGAAGTAACAGAAAAATGCATTTCCCAAGATCATTGGGAAATGTAATTACATTGAAGTAATTTCTTGACAAGGAAGGAGAATCATTCTTCCCAAATGCTTTCTTAGGACCAGGAAGAGAAAACTACCCAGTGTACCTTTTAAAGCAAAATACACAGGCAGAATGCTTACTGACCAGTCTTCAACAATTCTGTGCTCATTACATTTTCAGCACGTCACAAAATTACAGCATTTTTTGGTGGGTTTTTTTTTTTGTTTGTTTGTTTGTTTGCTTTTTAATTTTAAAGCAATCAGAACCCTTACTCTCTTCCATCTGATTTTCCAGTCAGCCTAATCTGCAGAGCATGCTGCCTTTGGGATCACTAGCCTGGGTAATAGCACTTGTCTTTATCTAAAAGCAATATGAATTATGACAGAATTTACCTAGAAACCTTAATCAAACACCACTGCAGGCTGTAATGTCAGATTCTATCAATTAAATTTCTTCCCAAAGATCTCAAATTTTATATAGTGTCTGAACTATGCATTTTATTGCAGGCTTCTTAAATACTAAATTCAAAAAAATTATAATAAAGCCAAATAAAGGAAGACAAAAAGTTGACAAAATATGAAACCTTTGGCAATCCTTAAATATGGATTGAAAACTGCTGAATATTCTTTTTAGCTGATAAATTTGTCTTCCATGCAAAATGTCATTTAAAAAAGAATATTAACATTATATAGTGAAGTAATTTTTATTGTATTTAATTTTTAAGTACTTTTTTCTTTCCCTTGGAAAATGAAACATATCTTATTGCAACTTTAAAGTATTCTCCTCATATTAACCACAAAAAAAAGCCAGAAAAACAAAGGCAGGAAACTATAGTATGCATCAGAAATCTGTGATGATAACTCAACTCTTATGTCAATATTTGACTGCACTGAAGTGAAAAAGGATCCAGTAAAGTTAAAACAGTACATTTCGAAATTTTAAGGAAAGGCTAAATTACAAAAAGATCATTACGTGTGAGAGGAAACTCAGTTCTGCTGACTCTAAAAGAGCTCACAGGTAGTTTTATAAGCACTGGCAAAACTGTCTATTCTTGAAGAGGGGCTGATGTTCTTTCACTGGACTTCATTGTATTCATTCCTACAAGAACTACATGAAAGTCAAGGCAATAATCTACTTTACATGAATCAATTGTGCATCAGAGGTTAAAAGAAGTCAAGTAAATGTAACATAATAGCCCAGACAAAACTGCAATTTAGCATAAACATGACATGTATTCCAACATTACAATAGACAAGCATCCAGCAGCATCTGTACCATTGCCCACTCATTGAATTACACCTTTGACTACTGCTATCAGTGGGTGCATTTTGCCATTACCCAGAGGGATGCCTGACAGCCCCTAAGCCTTCAGGTATGACCTAAAAAATAGAAAAGCAGGAAGACAAATCTGTAACTGAAAAAAATCTTAAGATGGTTTAACCTACAAGAACCAAGAAAATTTTTTATCCACAAGAAAGCACTTCACGGAAATATACAGACTGTACAGTGGCATCAAGCGCTAGAAGCGCTACCACTTGCTTCTTGCAAACTGTTGTTTTACTAAATTAATTACTTTCACTGGGTAATTGGTAACATCCACCATGAAACAATCAATTTGCATTGTAGCACAGGCATTCAGGGGAGTACTAATGTAACACATGCAGAGTTTGCACCTCTTGGTCCTACCCCCCGAGTAAGCATGCACAGACATGGTGGTGTGAATGATGCTATTACACTGCTGCTTTGGGTTTTGTTTTAAATCACCTGGATTTTAACTTCACTATGGTAGAAAACTCCATCAGTAGGAAAAAAACAAAACGTTAAATGGAAGGGAAAAAGTTGCAGCTTGCCAGTTTTTTACTCTCTTTTATTAAGCTTTATATAATCATCTTTGAAGTCATCTAAAGCTACAGATATCTTCTGAGGCTGCTGTTAAAGACCTGTAACTTCTCTCCATTCCATAACCTGAAGGACCAAATTTATATGCTCTGCAAGTGAACATGAAAAGAGCCCCTATTCTGTTTTTATATCAGTTAAAATTCTTTCACCTATGTTTCTAAACATGATTTCTGCAAGATGTGCTTCATAAAAAAATTCATGGCTATGCAGTAAGCCTCACAGACTCTATCACAACTCGTTTGGTATAACATAGAGAACTCCCCCGTAGCTTTGTAATTTGTCAATGTTACCAGTAATATCCCAAACTGATACCACATGAAGTGTCATATCATCTCCAGTCACATCCCTTTTTCCTAAATAACTCCATATTTTATAAATAATTAAGCTTATATCAATATTTCTTCACAGAGATAACTAGAAATATACATCTGTGTTTCCACACATACATAAAAACCTTATCAGTTGCAAAATTTTTGGAAATTATTGTGAAATATCAGAAATTTTATGTCTCTTTTAAGATGCAAAGTCTGTAAAAATAATTAGAGATGTCTGTTGATTTCAATGCCTATGATACATCACAATGACTTATTCGAGGCTGACTCCCACAAGGTTCCAAAAACATTGGTAATCAATCACTTTCTGCAGCAGCACAGGTGCAGGCTACAGCAGAAGTATTAGGTGTGGAACCTGGCATTGGAAGAACAACAGGCTCAATGCCAGCCTAAGTAGATCTGCCAGACTGTGTTTAGCTGCTATATTCAAATCTCATACAAATGTTGGTCTTCCATTCCTCTCAACAGAGAAAGTAATCTCAGAAGCTAAAACTTATAGACTGCCACAAACAGAGTAACTTTCCCTGAATAACATTCTTATCACTTTAAAAAGAAAAAATCAAGCCTGCTGTAATGACATTTTAATTAAATCTTACAGAACCTATTTTATCACATAACATTTTCATGTTACTTCACAGAAGCAATATATTTTCCCATTTGTTACACAGTTTCTCCCACACCCACTGTACATTGTGATACCAACGTAATTTTGGATCAGAGCCTGCATGCATGCATACACTTAACTATATTCACATAACTCATGTCATTGATGCAAGTGCGCTCAGAATGAAGTTAAGTAAATGCACGAGTGTTCCAAGTTCCAAATTCTCCTGTTGAAAAAGCCTTGGAGCTAGGACTTTGACTGATATAGCTGAAATTCCGTGCAGTGGTCTTTTATGAAAACAACAGATTGCCTTTTAAAAAAGCTTACATTCTCTGCTACAGAAACTGGTATAAAAACCTATCACAACACAATTCTAAAACTGATAACTCTCCCACTGAGCAGCAATGAGAGTACAGAGGAGCAGAGAGCTCAGAAGACAAAAGATTATGATAATCTCTTTATTCTTTGTGATGTACCTTGATAACAGAACTCCTTGAAATAAATATAATGAGAGAGATCACATACATCTTGCATTATTTTGAGTACAATATACAGACTCATAGGAAAGAAAGTCCTATACTCCAAAATATTTTCAAATCTATCTTCATTTTGAAAAGAGAACTAAAAATTATCTTTCCTCAGAGAACTGGACTGAATCATACAGAGTAGGAAAGAAAATCCCTTTTTTACTATCTTAGTCTTTGAAATAAATCATTGCACTAAAAAGTTTTGTGGTATTTGTTATCAAGTTTTGAAAACAAAACTACAAGGGTTATCTTTATTCTTAAAATGGGGAAAGGAAATTAAAAGTTGCCTAGAAGTATTGTTCAATGATGACAAAGTATTCAAAAAACACTACCCACAATGCCACCAACAAAACACATTTTGCAATTTGAAATTCCTTCCTACTTCCCCTGACATCACTAACAAAGTCTAATTCTACAGCTAAAGTCGTAAACGTAGATTAACTAAAATAATGAATGAGAAACTGGACAGAAATAGGCTACAATGTTAAATCATATATAACCTACAGTATCATGCACCTTTATTACACATGGCACACAAATATCTCCCAAAAACCTGTTCTAAATTTAGAAGTGTACGAGTTAGAGAACTCTGCAAGTGCTTCTAAAATTATCTCCAAAATGACCTGTAAAAAAAGATCTTGTGCCATTTAACAGGGTCAAACTGCTTGCACTTGTGAAATGTGTTCCAGCCACAAGGTCAAGGTCTTTTTCAAACAGGAAAACACAGTATCAGTTTATGATAGCTAATATATGCAATGGTCTATTACAAGAAAAAGCAGCAGCAGGCATAATTCCTGTATCTCTTATAGGCAAACAAGTTCCTTTCTTCTGCAAAGTGTAGGAAGAAAACTACATGACTCCCTCTAATTCTGGACTGTTCATAACTTATGGAGTTGTAGCTTCACAGTTTGTACTGTTCATATGTGTGTGCTCCTACTCACTGGAACTCTGAAACAAGGTATTCATTATTAAATGTGGGAAAGACCAAATGTGAAATCATGACCAATAGGTAGTATGTTCACTAATGTCATCAGAAGTATGTTCCTATCAGCAAAAACTCCACCAGCTTTAATTTCTGTTTCTGATCTTTAAAAACCAACACAATAGAATAACAGAGTATAGCAGAAGATACACGTTTTTCCCAAGTTCATTGTGCTGAAAAAGTAAAAAAGTTTCACAGTTGTAATTTTCCTAACTGAAAATACTCAGAATTTAGTTTTTATTGAGTACAAACGTCAATACACCTAATTCAAAGATTCTAGAATATGCTTCAGAAGCTGTCTCCCATAAAAAAAGAGAATTCTACATTTTAAATGTATGAAGTGACTATCTTATTGGCAAAAAAAAAAATTGATGAAAATAAGTATCTGTATTATAGTCGTGACCTTATTTTTTTACCCTGAAGTAAAAGAAGCATTCCCTAATTTTGAGCATTAGTGTTTTATTACCATTATTATTTATTCTTAATGTTTCTTGTAAAATGCCTACAAAAATTGTTTCCCAAATTTTTTAATAGCTTGAATAATAAAATATAATATTTATTTATCTCTTTAGACTTTTCTGCATCACTGTTTATGAAAGAAAAGTGGGTGTGTTAAAAAAAGCTTCAATTATCATGCAGAAAACATCTTGAAGTTGCACAGAAATATATTAAACCAGAACAGTGAGTACAATGTTATGTTCCCCTAAGCACAAGGGCTCATTTTGCTGCCAGAAACAATCTAAACCAAATTTATAGTAAGGCTTTGTAGTCAAACTTGAAGAGATTTAGCTAAAAAAAATGCATTATAGAGGAGGAAAGACAGAAGAGACTAAAGTGCACTAGCTATAATTGCAAAATGATTTTAAAAGTAAATTCAAAGAATGTAAAATTAACACCTGTGGCAAATAACATAGATAAAATTCATATACAAACCATTTAAAAATATGTTGATCTCACAGCAGAAACGATAACAAAACTGATGTCATAATACTAATGAGAATTAAACTTCATTGTGAGTTTATTAATATTTTCTACAAAGTGCTTACAAAAGAGGCTACTTTTACACATTGTTCATAATGGTGTATTTTTTTTCCCCAATTTTCAGTAAACCCTTGAAAGCCTCACACTAAAATTAGTTCTTCGGAAGCAGTTTTTTCCTGCAGTACTTTATTATTATAGGATTGGCTTTTAAGTGTTGAATTACTAACTGATATTCAAAATTTTTCTGCAGGCTTATAAGCACAAAATAGTGAGCAAAAGTACAATACTACAGGCATATCAATCTTGAAGGCATGCCTTTATCATTATGCAGTTAAATGATGCTAACAGTGATGGTCTGAAAAACTGACTGGTTCTGCATATTTATAAGTTCTCAAAAACTTAGCTTATTTTACCATGACATAAAATAATCTATAGCCAAAAGATATTAATGCTTTTCCTTATGAGACAACCACTGCAAAATTTAGACTATTTTCCTTTTAACTATATAATACATTAATTTGTATACCAAAATTCAGGGCAAGCTGCTGTAAACCTTACTCCTTGCAAAGTGTGACAGGTTTGTCTACAATGGATTGGAAATATGATTTACTACAACATTGCCTGAAACTGTGAGGCTTTAACCAAATCTAAAACTTCTACATAAGAAGGGGAAAAGAGCTACTGAACAGATAAAAATAAAATCTTGATTCTTATATCAAATGTTATGCATTTTAATATGATTTTTCCCTGATTTATGTAAAGCTTTGTGGTTTTCATTTTCCCTAGCCTGTCACATTGTAGTGATGCATGGTACATTTTAGCGTCAAGTTTGCCATGAGCAATAAAGTCAGTGCCCCTAAAGAAATATCAATATATTATCACTCTTCCCCACCATGCCACATTCCCAAATTTTCCTTTATTCAGCCTATTTGGTTTTGCTTTACATAGTTAGTCGATATCCTTTTCACAGTCTCCCACAAAAAATATTTAATGTTTTATTTTTGAAAGAAACCGAAACCCAGAAATTGACAGGGTGAAATACAATTTACAATCCAAGGCAAGAAGAGGCCATCATGGAAGAAAAACATTGAGGTATTTTATCTGTTTGAAACAATAAAATTAAAAAAAAAGGGAGGGGGAAGAGGGGAAGGCATGATCTATTGCAAGACATGCAGGAAATGCTGCTTAAGAGACATGAAATGAGAAAATCCAATATAATAACGCTCTGTAACAATCTCTGCAGTTCTATCATCAAAGTGCAGAAAGACATAGGAAGAGCTATAAAAAGATGACTGCAACAATAGAAGAAAGATAATGAAGCACTCTCTTCAACAAAATACTAATATTTTTAGAGGCTCAGGAAGAAAAAAATCATTCTAACTGCAAAAAAATAAAATGAAAAACAGAAAAGTGATGACAAATGCAAAGAAAAGTATTTTCTGTTTTGGCCTTAGTTCTGCTTACATGAAAGTCTGCAACATTTAAACCACTAGGGTTCTTTTTCCTATTTTTGTCTTTCTATAGAACCATAAGCTAATATAATTAATCCCAATGAACTAATAATGATTCCTTTCTAAGTTTTGACCAAGATAATCTCCACATGAAGTCATTCATTAGATGTATCTTTCATAAGGAAAAAAACCAAAACCGGGTACACTCAAAATTCAAGCACTTATAGATTAGCAAGTTTTTCAATCATCTACTTTCCATCAGATTCATCAAAAAGAGATGCCACCTCCCAGAAAATCAATACTGTTCATCCATTTTTCTAATACAGCTGTGTTCTACAGTGCAGCTTTCTACACAGGTTACACATGTGCTTGACTGAACCACACTGGCTGAGCACCTTGACGTTTCAAGATTGAAAATGCCACACAAATATACCACCTGCATTCATTCACTTGACATGAGGAAGCATGTATTTGTGTTTGGTCTTTGCTAATGGTAAGTTCTGAAATTCAACTAAATATGTACATTGTTATTTGAACGTAACACCCACACGAGAATATGTAGGTTCATTCCAAATTGTGACAAAACAACATGAAACTAGAAGGCATGCATATGGCTTTAAATGAAAACAACATTTGTAGCCTACTTGCCTTATTCTCCAGGTGTAATTTTAAAAAACGAAGGTAGGCCACAGGTGCAAATGCATCAGCTGAATGAACGACCACCTTGGCTGAATCTCTGAAATACAAAATTTGTATCATCGAATAGTATAGTACATCATTTTACATAGAGACAACACTTAGTCACTGTATAACACAAACTCACAGGTAACTCATTAAAAATCTATTAATTTCTTATCAATGTTTTCATATAAATTAAGAAAAAGTAGCTTGTTATATAAAATCAAATTATTGAATAATATGTTACCTTCAAGAATTTTCAATTTTCAAAAGGAATGAACTATACTTCCCGTGTGAGCTGGCACAGGAGGATGCAGCAACAACCATAAACGCACAGATGAAATGCAAAGAGTAAGCTTGTTCTTGTTACCTCACCACCTGAGACCCCCAAAGCAGTGTTCAGGCAGGGCCACAAAAGAAGGGACACAGGCACTGCAGAGACTTGGTCCATGCTAGAGCATCACCAAAACTGCTGCTCTTGTCCGTATCCCAGGGATTTGCACAGGCACAATATCCCACTGTACTTTGATCTTTCCCAGAGCCGCGCAGGAATCTCAGGCACGTCTGATAGGGCCCCTAAGTCTATCACAGGCCTGTTATTTAAACACAGATGCTCTACTCATCCAACACACAAGGCCAAAACCAATTACTATGATACATGGGTTTTTTGATACCCCAGCTACAAGTCACTTGAGTGTGTTTACAGTCCTCCTTGCTAGTCTTCTACTATTTCCCCACACTTCCAGAACAATATTAAAAGGATTAGTTAGCAGTAGTTTTATGAGAGCATAAACTACATTATGTTTTAGATCCCAGAGGTTAATATGTAAAGCAATCTTTTAATATCATCAACAGGAGATTTTTTAAAAGTCCACTGTTTTGATTAACACGCCAGGGATTAGTCTTTGAAGTATTAACATACAGCATTGCACACTGAGAAACTGATTCAACCATCTTGCATCTGATGGTGAAGACTACTAGACACAATTTTTTAACGCCAAATGTGTTGGTAACGATGTTCAACTTCCTGTGTACTGATTCAAATTAGTTAATTTTAGTTTTCATTTTTACAGACACAATCTGTCACACTTTGATTCACAAGAGGCAGTATCTGTTATATCCATCTGCACGATTTTACTACTTAAGAATAAGGTATCTCTAAGAAACAAACATCAGAAGGTGAGAAACTCAAAGAAAACATAAGAGAAATTCAGATGCAGTACAAGCAAATCTGCAAGTTGTTGAAAGTAAGGCTAAGGACACACATGATTTTCCTGAAATCACAATGCCCTTGGTACCTTCATGGTGTTCAAAGAGATGATACAGATATATCTCTAGTAATACCACATAAAACCTATGCAAACTCAAACCAGTTGAAGCTTTGGTCAGACCCTAGTTCCTTAACAAAAGTGTAAAATTAACAGAAATATCCATTCTATAAAATGTGCTTGGTATTTAAAAATAACAAAACATCACACAGTAACGATAAATATCTTTAACATAAGAAGATCCATTTCCCTTTAAGCAAAATTTTGAAGTATTTTGATAAATATGCCTCAGTTTCATTCTTGAGAGTAATTATCAAGATTCTTTATGATTAAAATATTGTTTGTATTTAAGATATAAGATACCTTATACATAGTTCCTTAAGATTAAAATAATTCTTTTCAAATGACCATGGTGTCTTCTAATTTTAACAGAAATAGGTAGAAAATAACAAATCTTTAGGAAGAGGAATAAATAATTAAAAATAATAAAAACCAGACACCAGAACTCCAACAGTACCTTCTACCAGGGTATGCTCAGTGTCTGAGTTTTTCAATAAACATTTCACGCTTGTTGTTCAAGTCTTATACGGGGGAAATATAGAACTTTTTAGTGACAGATTAACTACTTAAAATTAAAAGAAAAGCTTATATCAGGAAGAAAAAACCCCAAAAATTTAGAGTTATTAAGTGTGTCTGTTTAATTGAAAGAATACCCAGTAAATGTAAAAAAAAAGTATTTAACTCCAAAATAAAAGAAGCAGTCCTTCTTGTATTCTATATGTTCCAATTCACCAGAACAGCAGAGCAGATGCTAAGCTGATACCTATGTTAATGTTCAATAACTTTAGAGCTTTAGAGTACTTATTTGCTGCCCAAGAAGTATTGCAAAGAAATCGTAAGTATTCTCACTATGAAGCACGGTCCTATGACATACAGCTAACAAGTGGGTATTTGATGGAACCACAGTAGACATGTAGTTTAAGATGCTAATATTTTTAAGCTGATGGTTAACAATAGGTTGATTATGCAATGCTGAAAATAGCATTACAATACATATAAAAATATATTTTCTTAAGTAGTTAATTTTCTGTCAGCCTCTCCAAACATACATTGTTATGTATTTTCAGTCTTGTTCAATAATAAATGCACAAAATAGGTGGAGAGCACAACAGTTCTGTTTGTGTCCAATGAGTCACCAACTGAAAAACACTAATCAAGTCCTGAACTTGACAAGTCATACCCAGCTTAGGAAATAGTAAAAAAAACCCCAACCATCTCAAAACACAGGGAAAGCAGAGATTAAAATGAAAAACAGTGAGAGACCCCAATAAATTATATAAGGCCATTTCACACTGAAAGCCTGAATTTTGAGTAGGAGCTTGACTATATAAGATGATTCATGTTTGATTGTGATGGAAACACAAGAATTTTGTTAAGGAAATTTTCAGAAGAAAAAATGAAGAATATTTGAAAAACTGTCCTAATCAGCTATTTGTTTTGAAATCAAAATCACCTGATCTCTCAAGACTTCTTGGAGATCTAGAAAATATCCAATCATTTAAAAACACTCTGTAACACTTTCACAAGACAAATATGTCAAGTTAGAACAAGTCTGAGAATACAATCAATGCTTCTCAGTATATGACTACTTCTTCATGCTTACAGAAATTAGAATTTTATAATTTTGCTTTTAACTCCAAACCTAGAATTACAAGCCTAAACACAGAGCTAATAATATGGTATATAAAGGAAAATTGTATTTGTCAGATATTTCAAATGTGACAATTTGCTCCCCAAAAGATCAAACTATTCTGTTTTCCATAAACAAATTGGCCTTTATCACAAGAGTAGATATTAGATGGTATTAATATAGATGAGAAATAGACCTTTAAAATTTCAAAAAACATTGAGTAATTGCACTTTAAATATCAGCATAAGAAGGATAGGAAATGCTTGGTACCTTTCAAACACTGAGAGTAAGAAAGCTGACAACTGGATTACAATAGTCTACCTGGCAAAACCAGATAAAACCATTCTGACTCTTGTTTGAATATTTTGGTTGTAAGACTTTGCTTTCACTGCTAGATATTGTTTATTTTCAAATATATGTTTCACTCAATCTGCCATACTTCCTCTGTAAGGCACATTTTTAAATGATGACAGAGAACAATGGCAAGAATTCAACTTAACATTCAAAAGCAAAATTTGCCATGCAGTCTTATATTAAAGAGATTCCCATTTCTCTATATTAAGTAATATACAAGGTTGTATTTTATCTTTTCCTGAGCCAGCATATTTCTTTATTTTGCAAGGATATACCGTAGAAACGTATTTCACCAAATAACGGGGCAAAAATCAGTGACCAGTGAAAACACTACCTGCAAGCAGTGTTACAAATGAAAGGAATATTAGATTTTCTCCTATTGTTTTAGGTTTATGTGGTGAGATTTTGGTGGCAGGGGGTAATGTTCAGAGGTGGTCTTTATGACAAGAGACCAACAGATGCTGAGCACATCAGCAACATTGGTGGTGTCCCTGTGATAACATATTTTAAAAATATGCTGCAACAGGAGTGAGAAAAACATGGTAGAAACAGTCCTGCAGACACCAAGGTTAGTGAGGGAGTGAGAAGAGGTGCTTCGAATGCCGGAACAGATTCCATATAGCCTACGGAAAAGACCATGGTGAAGCAGGTTGTTCCCCTGCAGGCCAGGAAGGACCACATCAGAGCAGATATACACACTGCAGTCTATGCAGAAGCCCACACAGAAGCAGTTTTTCTGACAGGACTGAGCCCCATCAGAGGCCAATGAGGAGCAGACTGTTCCTGAAGGACTGTACCCCCATGGAAAGCACATGCACTGGAGCAGCTCTTGAAGAATTTGCCTGATGGGAAGGACGCACACTATAACAGCTCATGAAGGACCCATGGAAAAGACCCAGGCTGGAGCAGGGGAAAAGTGTGAAGGGAAGGCGACAGCAAAGAACAGTGATGAACTTCCCCAAAGAACAGTGTTATGAACTGAACACAGTTTCATTCTCCATCCCCTTGCACTGCTCATTGGGGAGGATGTAGAAAAGTCAGGAACGAGGAAGTGAAGTTAAGCCTGGGAAGAACAAGGTGTGGAAAGGTGTATTTACTGCCCACTATTCTACCGGTTTTTTGTTTTTTTTTTTAATTGTCAATAAATTATATTAATTTTCCCCAAGTTGAATCTGATTTGCCCATGACAGTAATTGTTAAGCCATCGCACTGTTCTCTTCTTGACCTACAACAAACCTTCTCATCTTATTTTCTCTCCCTTTCTTCTTAAGGAGGCAGTGAGAGCAGCTTGGTGGGAACCTGAGAGCCAGCCAAGGTTAATCCATCACACCTAGTCTGAAGGCAAAAGTATTCTTCAATATCTTCCTCAGAAACTTTTAACTCGAGAGATGTGTTGGAATTGTCCAGGAATTTAGGGATCTTGAAAATCCTGACAAGTTTTAACCTCTAAGTTGTAATCCTTACAACTCCACTTAAGCTTTAAAAATTGTATCAGGACATAATCCTACTTTAGGAATGGTACTCCCAAATTCAGTGCCCCCCTGAGACTCTCTAAAACCACACACTGCTCTCTTTCACTGTCCCCCTACCCCTGTTTTCCCCACCCTGCTGTGCTGGGATGGAGTTGAGAATTGGAGGCACAAAAGGCCAAGATCACAGGTTGAGATCAGAATAACTTACCGGTAACAGCAATGAGATAAGAAAATGAACACTAACAGCACAATATTAATAACAAAAGAATACAAGAGTGAGTGATTCACATTCAAAAATGCTCACCAAGGACCCTGCTACAATGAACAATACAGGATGGCTCCCCCTCTGCCACAGTTTTTCAACTGGAAGGAACACTCTTCTCTCAGACAGAGAGAGAGGGTCCCTTTACCCCAACCCTGGCAATGAGTGAGGTGGTATCAAATAACTTTAGGGTCCTTGGCCATGCTGGCTCCCAGCTATTGCAAAAAATTAAACCTGGCCTAGCCAGAACCAGGAGAGATGTGTAGCTGAACCATGGATATGTAAACATTTGGAAACTCTACTAGCAGAGTTAAGATGATTACAAAGGTTATTTAGATTCAGTGTATATGAAAAGCAAGAATAAAAACTAGAAAAAAATCCATATCTTATTTAAAGACAAAGAAATGACAAAATATTTTTCTTGAAAAGTTCATACAGTAATAGATTTCATATGGATGACCCCTCAAAGAGCATGCCTTTATGACATGAATAATGTAACAGAGAGATAAGCAGGGCTAATCAAGCCAGACACACACAATGCCAGTGCAGCTATTTAGTTTCCATTACAGAAATGCATATTTCAAACTAGTTATACTGTTTTGTAGTTTTAGCTATACTGTAAAACTAGAATAACTGTTTAAAAGTCCACTGTGCCATATATTTCTTATTAAATACCCGCTGATTTAAATATTTGTCTTTTATATTATTTTTTGTGCTTTTAACTTTTATTATTATCTGAAGTATCAACAAGAGAAATAAAGCCAAATCAGCCAGATCACTTCTGTTTCAGATTTTCCTAGTCACTTGAACTGTCTTTATACGACTTATAGCCAGGTATACATTTAGAATATATTATTATATATTCCTACTTAAATTGCTCTTTGGTTGATCCCAAACCCAATGGCATAATCAACCAGTATCTCAGTGGACATCTGCCAGATTAGATGCCAACGCTTTAACCACTTTGTCTATTGATATCCTCCTCGCAAATGCCATGCAATGAAATAGAGCTAAGAGTTCTTGGTTCTCTATTCCTTACAGAGACAGACCCCAATCTTACAGAAAAGTGAAACAAATAGACCTGCACCATGAAAGCCTTAATCTTATGTATGTGCTCCATAATCTTGACCTGCACTAGGATGACTGGGAATCAATCACCAATACAAGATTACTGGTCTGTTTACTTGCTTCAGAAAAGGAACAGCAGTCAAAATATCTCAACTGAAGCAAGCAGGCTTAGCTACTTCACAGGCTAATAAGAAACAACAAGACACAAATATTTTCCATATCTCACTACACAGATTTTAGCAATTAATGTCAAAGGAATAAACTATTCAGTGTAACTCAGATGGATTCATGCAAAGGTTGTATTCAAAACATCCTCTAGTAATTGAAGAAAAGTGTTTATCATTATCATTCTAAGCTAGTAAACTTAACACACACACACACACATACACACATATACACAGTTAATGGAACCCACAGCCTACTGATGGGGCAGTTTATCAAATTTAGCTGTAATGAAAGTTAAATATTACAGGCAATTCACACTTCATGAAAGGATAAAAGTGTCAGTATATAGGTACCAGTTTTACTGCAGGCCATAATCAGTAAGTAAACGAAAGTGCAAATGTCTAAAAAGTTTATAGCCTTCTATGAACGCCTCATCGTGTCAGGTATTGATTTAGGTTTTCAGAGGACTTTGCCAGTGTTGAACAACGTGTCTGTGAACTTAAAGAATGTTTTACCTCTGTCAATGCCATGTTTTACCTCTTTCCACCTCTAGTTGTTTCAAACTAACTTTTAATATGTTCCCATTGCTTTAACATAAGGAAATAGAAGAAACTATTCCTTACACAACTATTTTCTTCTTAAACAGAGGGCAGTCCAGAGTGAATGTTTCATATTCTCCTCCTTCTCCGCAAACATGGACTCCATATTTCTCAGAAAGCTAACACAAAAGGGAAATTGAAACATGTAAGTATTACATTAATGAAGTCTACTATACATATTTTGCTGAAAATGTCAAAAACAGTACAGTACACACTGGTTGCTGGCTGGGGTTAAAACATGACATGTACCTTCTAAAAGACTACCCATTACAAGGCTGAAAAAAATCCAAACATCATACAGTCAGTTCTTGATTTCTTTGTATGCCTATAACAGTGATCTAAAAATTACTGATGTGTTATATTTGAAGTAGAACTGGCACTGTAATATTCAGATAAACAAATTGACTGCTAGTTCTTCTTTCTCAGTGGCCATGAAAGGTTGTTCAGATTCCCATATTTGTCTAACTTTCTTTAGCATATATAATTCACCTGTAGGAGAAACTTTTACTGTGAATCAACACAAAAAGTAGCACTTCACATAGAAGTATACAATAAACGCATTTTTTGACAACAGATTGGGAAACTATATTCTACGTTTTGGTAACTATTCTTTCAAAAAAATCTAACAATACCAATGAGTTTTCTAAGGCAAAAGCAAAAAGCTAAAGCAAGATCTAAAGGGGAAGAAACGTTGCTTTCTTTTTAAATTGTACTTAACATACTTTCTAAATCAACATATATTTATGAATATTTCTGAAGCTCTGGATATCTCACTAGAACACATAACTAGATAAACCAAAACATTCAAAATACAAGACATGACTATCTTAATTAATCTCTGCTTTATAAATAAGCAGCTGTGGAGCATGAACCAAAGTTCTTTTGCTGGAGTAAGGAATGCACAACTCCTCAATAGCTCAATGTACTACTGTTTTAATACAGTGTACTGATAGACAGTAATCAAGCACCAGATCTGAGCATGGGGACACCCTCTCTTTGTCTGCAGAAGAAATTCATGTCCTCAGCAAAAGACTATATCACCTTCTAAAGGGTCACTTCAGTAGCTGATTCAAGCCAAGCTCTGTCCAGGTTTCTAAACATTAAGCAAGCACTTATATTCTGCTTTAAGTGACTTATAAGAATTTGAACTGCAGTGCTCAACTCCATTGCAAACACCAATGTTACTTTTGGGAATATTTATTTAACCCCTTTATGCTTTTCCATACAGGAACAGAAGCCCACCCATGATGCTTCTGCAGTCAAAGTAGAAATACAGTTCTCCAGAACACAGGAGAGGGTTAGAAAAAGGTCTGCCTGGACACTAGAAGATAATTCCAAATCTGCTGTTTGTTTCTTTTTAAGCAAACATAAAACTGGGTTATTTATACATTGTTGATTCCATTTTTAATATGGTTATCAGAATATATGTGTAGCAGTCTATTTCATATATTCAAATGATACTGTATTTTTATTGATCATGCCAGCAAACCTAGTTTGCTTTCTACATTTTCTAGCTGAAACTTTTATCTTTCAAAGTTTTTTATTTTAAAACTACAAAGAGGGTTTAGAACTTCAGTTACTTAAACCAAAGGCCTGAATCTTCTTCAGCCATTATTTTGCAGAAAAGGAAAATGCTCTGAGAAAACAACACCTCAGTAACACCTCCATGTGAATATTTAGTTGTCTGGTGCTGTAAAATCTAAATGTCTTTTGGAACATATATTAAACATTTTTTCAGTATCTTGTTTTGAGAGTTATTTTTAATTTTTCCTTTCACATTTTCTTTAAAAGAAAAGGAGCAAAAGAAAAGCTTTAATCAAGTGCTCATTAAAAAATTACACTCTTGACATAAAAGAGAACTCCATCTGTCAACAATGGCAACAAGGTTTCTATAGGACAAATACATCAGGAATAATTAATGTTGATGCAACAAGAATGGACAACCTACAAAACAGTTAGTCAAAACCTTTTATTCTTACTCTATTTGGAAAAAACCCAAAAAACTAAAGAAAATAATTAAAAAATGAGAGAAAACTAGGAGAGATCTTTCTAACTGTAACCTTTCCACAGTGAATACATGGAGGGACTGTTTACAAGTCACTTTCAAAATTGGTAGCTCTGCTTGTAAACAGTGTCTAGAATAATTATTGGCAATTAACATTGAATACTCAGTTGATGTAAGACTATTTCCTATCTTTGTTGTGAGAAATTCTCATTTTCAATGTCACTGGCTTCAACATCATTCTTGACACCAATTATACAAGATGCTAAAGGATTTTCAGTTCTCACAAATGTCAACAGGAACAAAACACATTCAGCAGCTCACAGAACAGATCCTTAACATTCACTTAAAAAAGTCAGCAATATTGTTAAAATGTCATCAATATAATGAGAATTTTGCCTTTTCATCATTTAGAATGTTAATATCTTCTCCTCTTCAGCCATGTAAATAACTTACAAAATGGAGTTAATCTCCAGATATAATTGCTATGTAACTCCACTATCTTTCAGTAGCAAATGAGATTTTTAAAGTTCTGGTTAGTTCTTTTTCTTTGGCAAGTTTACCATGCCCATAAGTATTAAGAATTAAAAAAAAAAAAAACAACTACTTATGAAGCCAGGCTGACTGGTAACTACTCAGATTAACACTGAAAAGTATTTTTAGAGATCACTTTGTGGAAATTTAGACAGCCTACACTGATGAAAGCTACATCAAGACCCTCTTAATAGACATGCAACCATTGTGGGTATCTAACAGGCGCAAGGACAAGGAATTGTGGTAAACTGGCATTGTCACAGAAAATGCATGAAAATGTAATTTTAGAACTGTTAAACTTAGCTTGATGTTTGATGCTTCTACATCAAACTCAAAGAAGACTCAAGTACAAACTCTGGTCCTTTTTCCCCAGCTGTGTAATTTTTCTTTAAATATATCTACTAGCTCTGCCAAGCATTATCCTGTTTTGAGGACACATAACCCTTTACACAGAATTAAATACATCCTCAGGAATAAACCTCTTATTCCATTTTTTAAAGGCCCTACTGTATGCTGTCTGATTGCGTAAATGGTAGGACACCTGAAAATAGGAATCTTTGGGGAAATTTTGTATTACCTATGATTTTGTGACTCTCATTCCTTGCTTTGAAAATCTCTAAGTTACAAATTTTAGCTTTATCATATTAATATACAAGTTAGTATTCCTGCAATATTGAGGTTTCATACCTTTAGCTTGTTTTAAAGATGCTGACACCATTTGTGAACCATGTCAAGACATGCCAAGAAATAATGTTTTTCATAGCATAAGTGCTAAGCAGAGGCTTATATTCTGTGTACAAAACTAAGCTTTAGGTTGACACTTAATTTACAAAAGTAAATAATTTTTTATTAAGTTAATTTTACTGAATTTATGCCTGTGTTACTTTTTAACAGCAAGTTTAACTATATGAATATCCTTTAAGTAATACTCACCTCCAAAAGAATAGGCTCCATTTCACCTAAAGTTTTTCCTAGATGCTTATCTGGATCTAAACCTGCAAAAAACCCAGAAAGTGTTAAAATATTTCTTATGAAGTACTCTTAAGACATGAAGAAAGGTCTCTCCTTTTTTTTTTTTTTTTCTTTTTCAAATATAGCATGTCTCCCTTAGATACTCCACAGCATCTAAAATAACTACTATTTAAAAGAAAATACACTTAGTCACAATTTTCCCTAATGATCTTTGGGCAAGCAGTTTCCATGTTTATGGAAAAATAAAGTCAGTTACCATTTCACTACATGTCAAGTGGAAAAGCTATTGTTTCCCTTAGAAATTTCACTAACCATTGAAATAAACACACAGGTCCATGGTAATAAAGAAACTACAGAGATATTGCCTCTTTGAGTCAGAAGTTACCTTTACAGATACCTACTAAAATAAAATAAAAGTTAATTTTTTTAATAGTTCCTGCAGCTGGAAGGGACACAAACTGTTTTCCATAACGAAAACTTTTGCCACATCACATTCTGTGTGTGTGTTATGCACATAAAAAATGGAAGATTAAAAAGGATGGAGATATAAAGAAATCTCAGACTTACAGAATGTATTCAATATTGCATCTTTTGATTCATCACAAAATATCCTGTGTGATGATACATTTTGATTTATTTTTCTTTGTAAATAAGTAAGCCCTATTAACATTTGCTAGCTACTGTAACTTGCTCCTTTGTATTCCTGTTTCAACTTCTTGACTTTTTGAGTTTGGCCAGGTCATGACAGTTAATGGTCACTTCTCAGGGATAAATCAAGAAATTGCCAGAAATCAGTAGTGGGATAATATAATACAGGAAAAACTGTTTCAAGAGCTGACATCTTTAACCAACTAAATATCCTAGTTGGATTTGATACTAAGTGGTCAAAAGGTCTTACCATATGAAGCAAATCAGAAAAACCAAAATGATAACTCCTGAAAGTCAAGGAACACTGAGAAACTTTCAGTGATCCCATTTTTCACTAGTCTTAATTATTGTGTCTTGGGCTTCTTTTTGCATTGATACAATACTTTCCTATTTTTCCCTACTCTACTGCTTTATACAATAATAGGTATCATTAAAGAGCTGCCACCAAAATTACTCCATTCAGAAGCAATTTCTGAAGTATGTACCGTGCAAAGCACTTTAGATCACTGATGATGAAAGCTGTTATATAAATGTACAGTACATTATATAAAGCCATTGCTGAGTTAAAATAGCTGATATGTCTCTTAATTTTTACAATCGTGATCTTGATATATTTAAATTCCTGTGAAACTAAAACAAGTTAGAGTGAGTAAGATTTCAAAACACTAAGAAAGTTTTAAAATATTTCATTAAAGCACATTAAAAATTCCCTTACTGACTAGGGGAATGCTTTTAAAATTGCTTAATAATTAAAGTTTAAAAAGACTGAGGTTTTTTTACCTCCCTCTACTCCTTTTTTGTATTGGTTTATTGGTTTTTATTAACAGACTAAAAATGTGTGTGTTATATATATGATAATGATAATTTATTATTGTGGAAATAATTTTGAAATATATTAATTAAATTTCAATAGTTCCAAAGGTTCTGGTGATGTCTTCCAACTTACATCAGCTTAGCATTCTGTCCTTGTTTTAATGAGAGAGGTATTAGGGCAAATAAGCAATTTCTCTTGAAGTAAATGAATGAGTACGGTATTACAGCACCATGTCACAAAATTACATTAATTTTATTTCTTTAATATAATTACTTTTCTAAGATAAGCAACCCCTCTCTCCTTGATAAAATCAGATTTATTTCCTCTAAATTTAAACCAACGGATACATTACAACATATGAGAAGGGAAAAAGTTATCAGAACCAGACACACGAACATATTATTTCTTTCACAAGGTTTTCTTTGATAATATGGACATATCATCTATTCTGTCCTGTAACAAACACAATCCAATCATTCAAAAGAAACTATGATACAAATAATTTATGAAATACAATTAAATTTCCTATGTATACACTATGGATAAACTCTAGTAATAACCCACACCTATATGAAAATCTGTGAAAGCACAACGTACCCTTCCTGTTTCTCAGCAGAATTCTATTTTTGGACAGCCTGCATTTCTTTTGAAAAGTATGATTTCTTTTATTTTCCAAAAGGTTTGTATTGTGAGAGACTGTCTGGTAAAGGCATCAAGAACCAATGTAACTTGCAATTTGCAGAACCAATAATTCACATTTCAAATCTCTAGTGGTATGCATGCATAGAAGAAGCTGTGTGTCTATTGCTACAATTGGTATAATAAAGTATTTGGAACCATACTTACAAATCAGTTATCATAAATCTGTATTTCTATTTGGTACATTTTTCTTTATTGATTCAGATTCTTAAAATTGTTTAGACTAAAGAAAAGAACAATGTATTGCAAATTCTTAGTACCACATCCTCCAAATTCTTCCTTAATGGAACTATATGTGAAGAAAGCTGAATGGATGGATAAACCAACAACAAGGTCCAGGGCCTGGATGACTGTATGTAGAATTAAAAAATTAATTAGGAAAGGATTATAATTTACAGCACTGACATCTATTTTATTTAACTTGCATGTATCAATGGGAAGCAATTAGAATTCAATTAAAATATTCACTTTTATTACTTCACTGACTGACCTTGAAGTTAATGCCTGTTTTATTTAATTGCATCATCTACGAATAAATGTTAACCCTAGAATGTTATGGCCCATTATTTTCAATGCATTTTTAACTCCCCAACTGAACTACATTAATCAATCTATTATGTGCTGCCAAGAGACCAAGTGGGGCCTTATTTCTTTGAGACAGAACAGGACAGGATGACAGAAATATCTCAAAGATTTGATAATGCTGTTTGTAACAGTGCTCAGTAAAAAAAAAAAAATTGTGCTTTCACCTCCACTTTTGTTGTCTAGTTTTACTGTAAAATCAGTAAGTGATACCACAAATGGTATAATCACTTCAAAGTAATTTCTACTTCATCTGTAATTCCTGATAAAGCCACTGACAGGAGCAGAACTCCTTCCTACAGATATCCACAATGGTTGCAGAATGCTCTTATGCACAGCCACACAAATGTTGTAGAGAACTGAAGCAATGTCAAAAGATTGGGGTAGAAATTCATGGCTTTGTTCTATAGTGAAAAAAAGAACATTACTAAAAGGTATTTCACAACTGTTGAGTTATGCAAAGGAACCATATTTTAAATGGTTCACTTTGTACATACGTGCTAGTGTAGCAGAAGTCCTCACCTGCAGGGCGACTACCTGATATTACTCGCATTTATCAAGACCATTAGAAAACCAAGTTACATTTTCATGGCATTACAGTCAGCTAATAAAATTCACATCCTAAAGCCTTATCTGACTAACAAGAACATGTTTTATACATGTTCAGAATTTTAAAATCATGTGGATTTTTAAGAAAGTCTTTTAAAATAAAAAAATTCTATTTCCACTTCTTAATAAAATTTAAAATAAATAAAAATAAATCATAATTACATAATTACTGTTTTAAGAAATGGTGGTACATAAAGGCCTTCTGAAAGCTACACTGGAACAAACTCTAACCCATAATATATGAATACATTGTAAAAGAATCACTACCACACACACACATCCATAAAGTATGAGTTAACCATTACCTGTTGATAATATAGGGAAAAAAACTTTATCCTTTCCTGATTAATCAAAAAGCAAATCTTATTATTCACTGACTTCTTCCATAAAATAAGGTTAAAAACAGAGGTATTATCATAATCTTCTTGAAATATCATATTCATAGAATTAGGATTGATTTTGGAGAAAAAAAATAGAACCTATTTTAATGTTACAGCAACATGAAGTTCCCTTTTTTCCTGACTTCTTGAGAAGTAATGTTGAGAAGATTAGTAACTGCCATCACTATGAATGTCAGGGACTAAGACTTAACTTCTGATGATGTAGGGCCACATAATGTGTAATAAAGTTTCTGGAAAGATCCTAATCGGCTACTCTTGAAGTGTAGAATTGTTTAGAATTTTGAATACAAAAAAAGGTAATTAAATACTTTAGTTTTCTGGAACTAAAACTAGTCTCTGTCTTCTCAACCTCTTTATCATAAAGAAAGCAGGGCTAACAATTAGATTATAGGACACGTAAGGTAAAGAAATAAGTATAGAAAGCTAAAGAGTATAAAGGATAAAGGCAACCACCCATCTTAGAACTGGAATAGAGAAAACAGGGCTATTTTTGAAGGTGAATTCCTCTATTTTAAATGTGTCTTTTCTTTTTTTTTTTCATTTCTAAGCAAACAATACAAATCACTGCTTTCAGAAGGAAGATCAAGCACTATTCTTTACAGGGCACAGAATAAAGGAGAACGCTTTTAATAACACAGGAAAAGCCTGTACACAATAGCATTACCTCATAACTTAGGCTTACCCTGTAAGAGTGCAGGTATGTCTCATAACCTTCACCTTCACTTGCAACCATGTGCACACCATGCCACACAGATATTCGTGAACTGTAAATCTATACCTTAAGTTGCCTTGAGGTAAATTATTCCTGTTGTCATATTTAGCTTTCATTTCTATGAAGAGCTGGGAAGCGAACTTTTTGTCTGGCAGCATAACTTGACAGGTTCATTCTTAACTTCCTCAAAACTTTCACACATGAAAGGCTGTGCTAACAATGGTGAACGGGATGGATTCCTTGAATTTCCTTGCCCAAAACATTAAAAAATTGTTAAAAATGCTTAATTTTTGTATAAAAGTAATGAAAAGTGCAATAAATACTGGGTATTCCTGCACCTCTGAAAGACTTGAGAAGAATATAGTTCTAATTTACTGTATAAAGGAGCAAAATTCATGTGACTTGACTATGTATCTACTTCTTTTTTTTCCCTTGCTTTTTTTTTTTTTGTATGTGATAATTTATCCAGTGTGGGAATTGTATGGGGATGGAACCTATAGATATAGTAACTCTTTTCAAGCTAAGTGATAAAGCTATATGACATTAATCCCAAAGTGGTTCCAGCATGTATTTCCAGTGCAGTTTAATTAGGATCTCAGTTTATGTTTCTTCTTGAACATTCTTCAAGTATGTTCTAAACTAGGTTAGTCTGATGTCATGAAATTTTAGAATTCTAAGAGGTAAAAGGATCTAAAAGTCATCACAGAAGTAATGTTACTTTATCTTAATCTCTTGTGATTTTTTTAAACATCAAAGATGTTTGTGTTCTAGTTAAATCTAGGATTCAAAGCAATTTAGCTCTCTCATTTCAAGAACAGAAACCTCAACAAATCTTTGAAGAAATTTTGTATTGTTTTATCAGATAACAAGGCAATATTTTCAAGCAGATTCTTTTACAAAATCACAGAATCATAGAATGGGTTAGGTTGGAAGAGACCACGGTGGGTCATCTGGTCCAACCTCCCTGCTCACGCAGGGTCATCCTAGAGCACGTGGCACAGGTTTGTGTCCAGACAGTTCTTGAATATCTCCAGTGATGAAGATTCCACAACCTCTCTGGGCAACCTGTTCCAGTGTTCAGTCACCTGCACAGTAAAACATTCTTCCTCATATTCAGGTGGAACTTCCTGTGCATCAGTTTCTGTCCATTGCCTCTGGCCCTATTGCTTGGCACCACCGAGCAGAGCCTGGATCCATCCTCTTTGCACCCCCACTTCAGACACTTATATACATTAGTAGTCATCTCAGTCATCTCTTCTCCAGGCTGAACAGGCCCAGCTCCCTCAGCCTTTCCTTTTAAGAGAGATGCTCCACTTCCTTAATTATCTTTGTCACCCTCCACTGGATCTGCTCCAAGAGCTCCCTGTCTCTCTGGTACTGAGGAGCCCAGAATTAGACAGAGTACTCCAGCTCAGGTCTCACCAGGGCTGAGTAGAGGGGCAGGATCACCTCCCTTGACCTGCTGGCCATGGTCTTCCCAATGCATCCCAGGACACCATTGACCTTCCTGTCCACTAGAGCACACTGCTGGCTCTGGTATTTCATGCTTTGAACAGTTCTACTGCTAATAAGCTTTGTAGAAAATAATTGAAATTTCATTCAGTGGAAGAGAAAGAGGCATGGTACAAGTCATAAAATTTGTCTCATTTTCATTAAATCCATCCCCACGCAGACAAGTTATAAACATTTAAAAAGTTAAAATCCCCAAATGGATCAACAGAGGCTTCTGACAGGGAAGATGAATAGATATCTGTAAAAGCCCAGAACAGAAATAAGGGATCAGAATACGACAAGCAGTCCAGCAAAACTTCAACTCAGAGTGATCTGGAAAGCAAGCATCTATGGTTCTAACTACACAGATATGCCTTTAAAGGTTTGAGTTTATGCCGTTCAAGCACGTAAGTCTGTAAAATAAATGGGCATCTCGAACTTAAATCCTATCAAACATTAAAGAGCAGCAAGTAATATTCTAGTACTAAAAATATACCACTTGTATCTCATGATTTCCATCTTGTTAAGATTATTTCTGCTTTTGACATCACTTACTAAGCTCTTTTTGTTCTACTATTTTTCAGCTCCAAGTTCTCTGACTATTCTTCTGCCTTTTTCACTGTAACCGACACTTCCTTTCCTGTTTTACTTTAAATGCCGAATAGCGCACTCTTAGCCTGCTGCTTCCATTTAAATTTTCCTTTAGATGATGTGATCTTCCCAAACTGCAAAGTGATCCTTCCACTCTTAAGCCATCTCTCTCCTACTTTGTCGGTCTGTGACATCTCCTTAAGAAACACTGCATTCAATAATGTCAACTTTCAATTACTTTTCTGTTTTCAGGCACATTCCCTTACTCTTCCTTCTAACTCCTGTCATCTGTTATGACAACAACATCCTTCCCATTTTCCAGTGTATAGGCTCAAGAGTTAGCAAAGAGGGAATCATATTTCTCTCTAACTTGTTTCTAAATCGACTTATGCAAAATCTCATTTCTTCTTTTTCTGTAACACACTTTATTTTCCAACATTTCTTTATACATTATATATGCACTAAAATCTCTTTCCAAACCCTCATCTTACACTGGTAACAAAGTATCTGCCATTCATATACAAGCATCACAGCAAATAACATTCCAAATGCAAAGATTATTTTCTCATCTTATTTTCCTAAACTTTCAACTATAAATCAAACTTCTTCTCAACTTGGAGTCCATTCCTAATTCTCTTTTCTCTTTCTCATCTCTTTTGCACCACTTCTTAAATCCCAAGTTTTTTTCTTTTTTTAATTTCCAGTCTTGCATACAATTTCCATTTATCTATGTTGATCTTTTCCCATGTGAATCTTTTCCATAATGAAAAAAATGGCCTGAGATAAAATGGCTTCTATGTTTTTGTAAATGTTCCCAAGTCTTTTCATACAATGTCTGGTGAACAAACAGGTGTGGTATCTTTATTTAAAACCATTAATAACAGGAATTATGTAGATAAAAGAGATAGTAGACAAACATATTAGGGAACAAGCCTAGGACAAAAGTGTCAAATGCCCTTAAACTCTAAAGGGCCAACTAAGTTTCAGAAGATTTATTTGAAAATTCAGTGACAACACCATATGCTAGCTAGAAAACAAAATTTAGAAGGGAAAAAAGATTAATAAGCATATCTTTCCTAAAGTACATAATAGGTAATTTATCAAATATATAATCTGAAAAACATTAAAACTAAAATTAATTAGAAGTGATCATATGTGTATATAAGATAATACTGTAGCATTGTGCAGGGATAATTTTACTAATAAAAGTTTAAGGTGACATTTTAGAATACATTATCCCTAAAAGAATAGACAAGCATTAAAATTTGACAGGACTTGAAAAATATTATCAGTAATTTTATGTTTTACTTCAAATTATGATGAACAGAGTAAGTGTTCAAAAAACAAGTTAAGTGTTTAAAAAACAAGTAGATGTGGTGCTTTGCAATGATTTAGTGGGCATAGTGCCATCCAGCTGAAGGTGGGACTTGATGATCTTGGAGTTCTTTTCCAACCTTAACGGTTCTATGATTCGAAGTGTTTTTCATCTTAATGAAACAGAATGTTATCAAGAGCAAATGTTGTGAAGACTGTCCTAGATTCTACTACAGCTCTAGTGTCTGGTAGCTGCCTAAGGAAGAAAGCAATGAAACAATCACCTGTAAATAAGCTGAATTAGCTAAGAATAATGTCAGTGTTTAATTTACCCAGCAATAGGTAAATAAACAATCCTTACTATAAAATATGTAGGAAAGCAACTGGGACCTCATATTGGTTTCTTAAAAAAATGTTACTCAATTCCTTCTGTTATGTTTGTGAATGGTCTGAGAATTTTAAAAAAAGTATTTAGAGGAAGCAAGTATCTTCCCCTGCGATGATATAACAAGCTCCTTTAATTTCATCAAAATTACTCTAAAATTGCTCAGTACTAAAAACTAGAGACACATGTTCAAAGAACACTGTTCCTCTATTATACAGATGATGTGTTCAGACAAAACACACAACCACCAATATTACTCCAGGATATGATCTGACATTGTGGCGAATTCAATTTAGGAGTAAGCTTTTTATTGAAAGACAGAGTTTTGTGCTCCACGCAGCCACGATTTCTACAGAACAAGTTCCCTGCACTCACAAAATAGCAGATCCTGCTGGATCACCTATATGTAGCCACAAAAACACCAGAGTTTTTACAGGGGCAGAAGCAAGCAGAGACTTGTGGTTTGGAAGAGTCAGCTGGGAGGGGGAAGGAAAGATCGACCTTTTGGCAGCAACTTACTATTAAAGCAGGTTATCTGTACACTAAATTACACCCTCAGGAGCTTAACCAGGAACTGTGTGCTACCAGGTCTTTTTTAATGTAGTACTTTACAAGTAAATCTTACCACTGTGAAAATTAACTGGAATATGGCTATCAATTTCAGTCAGTCAAGACTTCACATCTGTACACTAGAGGCATACAAATCAACAGTAACACAGACACCTAGGTGGTTAGGTTTAAATAACAGATTCATTAAACTAAGAAGTAATATTCTCTCTTTTTCAATTAAAAACTCATCTACAAAAACATACACATCTCTAAACTATCAGGATAGTGGACTCCATGAATAGTAGGAGCATACCAATTTTCTAGATCATGTGAAGCAAGTGTCAGTATCTTCTCATGCCAAAGGACACTCAAGTTAAATATACAGACAGCTCATTTTAGTGAAGGAATTTAGGATTTCCTGACAGACAGGAGATGGCAATGGCTCCATAAGGACTCATTACTCCATTGGGAAACAGCCTGGGTAAGTAACTAAGGCCCATACCACCTCAAAATTTAGGCTTCCACAGACTGTGATTTCAACTCTACCCATGGCTGGGAATGTAGAATGTCTATAAGCACTCATATCAGCTGGACCTACAAGATAAAGAATGTAGTCGTGGCATAAAAGAGCTCCACTTCATATGTAAGCTGATCAGCCCCAGTTCTGAGTTTCAGCTCTTATTATTGTTCAACAGTTGAACAGTGCTATGGTATCATTTCTTTCCTGTTGTCCAAAGGGAAGCTAGAAGTTAGAAACATAATTTAATCATTTAATCAGAACTTTTCTTTTTCAACTTAGTATTTCTATTATCTGATCTCATAATTACAATGTGTATTTTCTCAGCTATTTAATTAAAGAATAAATGATTAATTTACTGTAACCAAACTGGGGAGAAGCTGCATTGTATTAAAAAAATAATGCATATTAATCTCATAAAAGATAGAAATTTGACCTTATATTCTGATTTTGGTTGAAACATTGAAGAAGCAATTCCACATACACCCCCATTCTTAAGGTAACAGTGTGCACTTAGAAAACTTACTCAATATAAATGCTACTTTTGAAACTTCAAGAAAAAATAGAATCACTGAGGACAAATTACTTTAACTGCATGACATAAAATCAACTTCAAGTATATCCTCATATATATGAGAAATGAAGTTTGTCAGATCTTAAAAAGTATAGCAGCGCTTAAGTTTTAGTGTTAATACTTAACAAGATTTAGGTATAGTTAACTATGTAAGTAAACTAAAACTAAATAAACTTGAACATCAAGTTTTACTAAGGATCACACTATAAGGATCTCAGATTCCTTCCAAATGTAACCCTCTTCTTTCCCTCACTTCCACATGTGTATTACACCTTGTACTGCAGTGGAAGAGAATTGCTTTAGAATGAGGTACAGATAAGACCAATATACAAAGTTATCAAGACTTGAAGTTCAATCTGTTATATGTATACTCTGCAAGTTAATTAGTATTTTAATCTGTAAAATGTATCTGGAGAGGAAGGAGGTAAAACATGCATCTTCTTATTGTGTTATATTACACAATTGTTCTATTACATAGCTCTACATTAAAATCTGTCACACGAGCAATAGATATTACTGGAATTTCAGGCACACACATGTTAAAAACAATCAATAACTGCTTCAGTTTTAGCTATTACTGAGTAATCTCATTCCGAATTTCTGGGATTTCCACTGAAGAGGAATATATTTCAAAGATAAAAGTATCATGTATCATAAAGGCATCTTTAGCAGCAAGAAAATGGCACCAAAGGTAAATATGCAAAAGTAGCTTTTATACATATATATATATATATATATATATAGTGCTCAGGTTGGCTGCTAGATCATGGAATACTTTTCTTTCATCATTAAAGCCTATGAAATACATTCTAAAGGAAAGAAAGCTGATCTACTTATAGATCAACAGAAGGCATGTGAAAAAGGTTGCTAACAATACTTTTTTTTGCATATAAGTGAGAGCAATTGGCATCCCATCTGGAAAACTACACTACCCTGAGATAGAAAACTCCTGCCACTGGCAAATTTTGTGATATTAATTTGTAATGGTCGATTTAAGGAAATGTACTAAACCAATGCTCATTTACTTGCATAATTGTGTGTTTACTACATAAAATGACAGCCTTTTACCTGGTCAATACTGGCACTGAGTTAATGGAAAACAGGACAAGGCAGGTGTACAAGTATGCCAGCACTGATGGATGTCAAGCTCAAGTTACAGATTTGCTTCTTGCATTAACAACTATACAATGTATCACCTAATGCATTACTCTTCAGACTCTTAAATCTGTTATTTTAAATATTTTCATTGCAGTTTACTTTGATTATTAATCTAGGAGGCAAAAAGTTAAACTGTATCTTATCTTCTTTGCCACTTGATATGTTAAACAGCCTTCATACCCTAAATCCACTTTAATAAGGCATGCAATTATTAAAGCATTACAGAATGGCCCCAGAGCACAAGAGCTCCATTAAATTTGCTTACATCTAATTACGTCTGCCTGAGGCAGGTGAGAAATTGACACTGATAAGATCTTTCTTTTACCTGTAGCCAAAAAAATAAAAAGGAAAAATAACTTAGAGTGATTTTCTATCTAATTGCTATCTACAAGAATTTATGGTATTCGCTCTTCCAATGAATAGCCCACAAAGCACTCTTTGTGCACTAACTAGTGCATTTTAAGTTTTTTTAAGACTGCAGAATACAAAAGACAAGCTTATCTTGCTTCAGGCGTGACAGGTCATCAATGATGTCTACTTGGGAAACAGTTTTATCTGTTATTTAGATCATATATCTTCTTTTAAAAAAATTCTGATGTGAAAAAACACGCTAGATATTCTTTGTGGACTTTATTTTTTTCTTCATGTCAGTATAAGCAATGAAAGCATTCTATTTTATGGAAATATAGCACAATTATATAAATGTACTTTACATGGCCTGAAAACTATTATTTTTAAAATAGTAATTTTTGTTCCAATTTAAAACTGAGTGTTTTGTAGTAGAAAACATGGCATTCAACTCCTATGTATTTGTAACTGACCTCCCTAAATTCAGGAAAATGCTATTAAATTACATTGCTAGTTACCTGTAAATGAATGAGGGCATGTGGTACTTCTAATCATTCTAATCCTTCTCTCAGCCCTAGCAGATGCTACAGAACAATAGAGCGAGATCAGCATAGTGACAATTTGAAAACCAGTTACAAACTATACCAGACAAAAAGGAATAAATAAATAAAATTTTTAAAAATGATTAATTTTTAAAAGTAATGGAATCCATCTAGTCTAAAGGGATTACAATTCAATTAATGGTTAATAAGTAAGGAGAAATTACTTTGTTATACAGCATTCTTTGAGAGAAGGAGAGATTAGGTATTTGATGGGAAAGTTGTCCAGATAAACCAGCCATCGGACTTCTAAAGAAAGATTATGCAACTCTATTTTTCAAACAGAGATCTTTAACCGTTGATGTCACTTGTATGATACAAACCACTTTTTGCTACAGTGGACCACAAATTTATGGTCAACCCCAAAATAAAAGGTCACTTTATGCTTAAAAATTTATTTGCTGCTCTGAAATAAAAAACTTCATAGAGGCCTGAAATGAATATAATGTATTACTAACATGTTTCTCATGTGCTCCTTAGGCATTTAGAGCACATCATTCCATAAACTTTCTTATAAAACTTCATTTGACTTTATCTTTACATTCAAGCAATAAACAACTAGGTTAACTTTCGTATTGATTTGTATCACTATAAACATCATTTTATATAGCTGACAATGAGAAGACGTTGATTTTCTGCTATGCTAAACAACAACATTTTAAATATCAAAAAATTTTAGAGGAAATGATGAATTATTTCTGTTTGCTCTTATGATTTACTAACTCCAAGACTGCTGTTACACAAAATATTTTGGCCTCATAAGTATATCTTGTTTGATATTAACTTGTTGTATTTCTATTAAAACTTTCACGGTTGCTTTATAATATTGTCTAGTCATCAGCCTGCATCATCTATAAATGACAATACTGTGAACTACTGAATTATGCATGCATCTTTACTGCAAATCAAAACCAAACTAGAACAAAAAAATTATGAGAGGAATTTAATGACTATGTTAGAAAGAACTGCTTTCCAGCTTTTCCACATCTCCTTTAAGAAAGAACTGCATCCTGTTAAATTAATTACTCAGACATGATGATTGCTATTGAGTCATTTTTCAAATTTTCTCAATACCAACATTTCACATCCTAAAACACAGAACAAAAATTCTGGTTTTCTCTCTTATGTTGTGGATTTGTCCCTGGTAAGTTTCAGTAGTCAATATTGCTCAGAATCTGAATACATACCAAAAGCTGCCACTTTTATGATTATGGCTTGAATGTTAGATGATATCATTTCTTTAAGCAATATTTCCTGGTTCCAGTGCCAGAGGTAAGCTAAAGGCTGAAGATTAAGCCTTCTGCACCTTAAAAACAAACAAAAAATTGGATACAACAACATGAATCAACAGCATGATTCATGTAAAATTAATACAAATTTATTTCCTACCTTGAAATAATTTTTCTAAGTTCAATTTCAATACTTTACTATTCCTATATTTCATTATAAACATTGTCTAATTTATATATATATATTTTTTTAAAAAAAAAGAAATAAACTTGTTCTGACTATAATTCATCTATATAATATGCAACTTACTGAGGTAAACAGATCTGCAGGGGAACATAAGTCATAAGAAAACACATTCCTTAACCTTTTAGGACACAAAGCAATTAACACCTTAGGAAGTCATCACTTTTGTGAACACGGCTAAGGCCAGAGTTACTGCTCTGTGATAAATGTGGCACATGTCACTAGTACAATATGCTGAATTTGTTGCTGTGATTTGGATGAACACTCAAGGAAAAGAATCATTCAGGAAAATATATACAGCTTGTGACACAAATTAACAACTTGTTACTGTAAAGTTAATAATTTGTTTTGATACATATCATACATAGACAGTGCTTGATACACAGCATTTGATTGTTTATCACATTAGAGGATCACTAATTTGCATTATTGGCAGGTAACGTTTCTGCAAATTGTCAAGAACCATTGGTGATTAAACATGTAAGGTCTAGTTCTGAAAAACTTAAAATTTAACTATGGGACTAGTTCAGAGTACTTAAGATTTACATTTATTTGTCAATTATCATGTTTTTCCTAATGCATGGTCTCTCTCACATATATGGGCATTCCTCCATATGTTAGATAGACCCACTAGTATGAGTGTCAAGACTTTATAGTTAAATATATGTTTACTGTTGACATGTAAATACATAGCTAGCACCCATATAATCGGACTGGTTTTCTTTTTACTTTCATGTATGTTAACAGAGCAATAATTTTTTTAATTAACAGAAACATTTAGCAACTCTGAATGTAAAGGAGCTCACTTAGGTGCCTAACTTCAGCTAAAAACTTAGCTAAATCCAAGTAACCAGGATGGTTCATGTAAAACAACTTCATTGCAAGGGCTAAATCTACAGACTAAGGTAAAATATTTTACCATTGAGCAAGCTTGGAAATAATGAGGTCTGTTTGAAATACAGTGATTGTCCATCAATCTTTTAGCTGTGGTAAATATGTAAAACTCACAATCAACAAAAGTGATCTTTTTTATCTACTATCATGAGATGCAATTATTAAAATGTTTTAAGTATAAGTGAAAAGAAAAAGAAAGGAGTTATTTCTGACTGTAATTTATCTATGTAAACTAAAGAAAACAAACATGGTCTGTAACTTGCTGACGTGAGCTGAGTTGGCATAGCATTAATTTCAGCATGCTTACAATTCATAAAGGATTCCAGGTATTTGCTTTCATCATCAACAAATAATTAATGAACTCATGAAACTGTAATTAATTTTTAACACAAAGTGGTTTTGCATTTCATCAAACATATATAGTGAAAATCTTTTTCAGAGACAGATCAAATACTGGCCTATATAACAGACACAATTTCCATTACATAACCCTCTTTTTAAATTAAGATTCTTAAAAGAATCACAATCTATATAGATTTTAGAGTGTGCACAATAGAAATGACAAATGGAATCTCCTGATTAATGATAACAAATTTTAGATTTTAAGGAATTAAGGGAAGATATGCACATAAGGATTCTCTTGTATTTAATTCCTGATAATAGGTCACAGGATGTTCCTCTATATTAAAACTCTGGCGAAAAATAGAGGGACTTGACCACAACACTGTAGTTATTAGAACTCAGTGAGATTTCTGTTGAAATCAAAAAACTGAACACATTCAACTGTTTTTACATCAAAACTCTGAGTATTTTCAATAGATGAAGAGAGATCTGAAGAGCAATCAAAAACTCTGGTATAGTCTCTACTAATATTTTTACTAATGAACACATGGTTTCGGGGGGAAAAAAGGAAGAAAAAGAAAAAAAAATACCTACATTAATGAATAGAATGCATTTGGTATCACAGAACATGAGAAATCAGGCAATTGTCTCTGCCTTAAATTTGAGTTAGAAAACAGAGGAGTACTTTCCAGAATGTGTATACTGAAAAATACTAATATTTTCTTACACATCTTCGACTCGAACTCTCTGGTAGTCAGAAAGAATGGCTCCCACGGATACACCCTCCACTCCTTCTTTGTCCTGAAAAAAGACATGGAATATAAATGACAGCATTATATAATGGTTTAAGCTGTGGAGATTCAGTATCTCTTCTTGCAGAAATAACCAAGAATAATTTTTTTTCCCCTGTGTCCAGTACACAGGATAGGCTGGGATGCAAATCTTGCACAGAAGAGAGCAGCTTAGCTGAATTACTATGTAGTTATTACTCTACCACAGTCTACTTGACTCAAGTACCATTCTAGAGAAGAAATAACCAAGGTAACTGAAGAGTATCCGGTGTAACAGATGATTCTAAAGTTTTCCAGACATCCTGAACATGCCTTCCAGCTTTTCACTATAAGTGAGGTGTTAGCTATCCCATCTGCAAATAATGATCAGCAACATACATCATACAATTAATACAAATACAATTGTTAGTATTTGCCATGGTACACAGCACAAGAGAGTGTGAAATTACTTTTTTTATCCTAACACCAGAACAAGAAAACTTATAGGAAACTTACTTAACACCACCTTTTAAAAATTCTGCAATAAAGAAGGTTTTTCAAGACACATTTTCTCTGTTTCATTTAAATTATCTAAGCCAACAAACAGCACTTTATTTTTTTCTTGTAAACCCACTGAGAATGTAACACTTGGAAATGCACACAGTTCCAGTATTTCATGAGCTCTTGCATTTTTAAGTTGCTTGAGTCCCAATCAACATGTTGAACTTTCTTTTTCTAAACTTTGCTCCATCTAGACTTCAGTAAAAGTTGTTTTCCTCTTTTAACAAAGGTTGATCATAACTACACAGCATGACTTTCTGGACCTGTTCACAATCCTGTGAAGTCTGCAGCAAGATTTTACCACAAAATTTTCAATTATATACCTGTGATGATGCATCCTGCCCCTACCTTTCTCCTTTGGTCTGCTCTGTGACCTTGGGAGCTCCTGCTAAGCCTTGACCAAGCAAGCTGAGCAGTGAAGCACCCCTTGACTGTATCAGCTGGATGGTGAAGCATCCCTGACTGTACCAGGACTTCTTGCCTGGTGAAAGTTGGAAAAATTCTGACTGTAACATGCACATCAGCTGCTCAGCCAAGATGATGAACAAAGGATAAGCAGCTATCCTCGTCAGTCTAGGTAAAGCATTTACCTGAATCATAGCCCAAGTGAAATGGCACCATTATTATGAATTTCAAAATCAATTCCGTCTTTGCCTGATGTGCTGCTGACTTTAAAATTCAGTTCCTGTTTCTTATCCATAAAATTATGTAGAAGGTGTTTTATTCAAAATTATAATATAGTGAAAAATGTTCTGGTTTATGCCTGTCTGGGATATTCTTCCCTCAATTTATTATCTTATCCTTTACATTAATTCTCATCTCATATTTTCCCAAGAAAATTCCTAAGTTATTCACACCCATCTACATTTCAGATGTAAGAGTCACTGTATTTATCAAAATTCTTACCTGTAGTAATCTAAAATATATATCGCTATCCAAATTATGTACTTCCCCATGTCATTAATGGATATATCCATTAATATGAAGCTTAATGCCAAATCAAAGAGTGTTCAGGTTAATGCTTCTCACATATCCAGAAGTAATAGTACTGAAAAAAATTAGTTTTATCTGTCACTTGTTCATTATCCAATGATGGATCCAATAATTATTATCATTATTATTATCCATACAATATTATTTCTGCTTCCCTTTGAGCTTTATCAGCAATGTTTTAAAGCCCTTTGTAGAATATATATATATATCACAGATTTGTCAAGTAACACACCCCATCTACAATTACATTACTTAAAAAGTTAATACAGTTGTGTAAGCAGAGTTTTCTTTAAACAAATTTGATAAACTGATTCATGAAGCTTTCTTGAATCTTCAAGTATACCTAAAATGTTTTCTCCATACTCCTTTGTTTTATGCAATTTTGATATGCAGTCTATTTGTACTGGTAAAATTGCACTTAAGTTGCATTCTTCAAAGTTCTTTTTAAAAAGGTTAGAAAGTTGTGTAACAGTCTTGGTAAACATGACAGATAAATACTGGTTGTTTTTATTTTAATGTAAAAATAATAATCCTAGCAATTCCATCAAAATATCCTCTGTCACAATGTGCAGACATCAATCAACATGTCCAAAGATATTACCTATATTTTTGTTTATGATATCAATTCATTGCAGTTCTAAGTTACCAGAGGCAAACTATGCCATCAACTAAGTTCAGTAAATAATGTTTTTGAAGCATCTGATACAGAAAAACCAGAAGGGTATACAACTGTTGTCTCACAAGTAGATTAATCTCCATTGCTACATAAACACATATATCATATACAGTTTTCCACATTCTTTTATCACAGAATTATTGAATGGTTGAGTTAAAGCCCCATACAAACTGGCCTTGAACATTTCCAATGACGGAGCATCCACAACTTCTCTGAGCAACATGTTTTATAACACACATATTTCTCTTACCTCATCAAAACAAATAAAATGTTATCATCACAATATTCATTATAATGCATTGCAGATCTCTAGTTACCACAATAGTTTTCATTATATTCCATTACATATATTTCTACTATGCATAGTCTTCTTTCTCTAAGAATGGGAAATAAATAGCTACATCATAGATATAAGAGAGTAACTATACCAAAAACTTAGGAAAAAAAAAGTTATCCTCATAATAAATATGCAGTGAAATCTGTAGGACTTTCATTTGATATCCCAAATAGACAGATTTACAGAATCTCCTGTTCATCCAAGAAGATGGCAACTGACTTGCCCAATACTTTTTTAACAAGCTCACATATTTTTTTTATTCATTCTGTTCTTCAAGTTCTGACAAAATATACGCATCAGCAAAGATACTTGCTAAGAAAACTCCCTCAAATTAAAAGTAAATGGAAGTAGAGACTTAAGAGTTCTGTTCTTATACAAACACAACTCTTATATAGTAAAACGAACTGTTGCACAGACTGCTTGTTTGGGATTTTAAAAATTCTAGTCATGAGTCCTAGGAAATTTCAAAACCATCCTATGATAATGGAATTTAAAAAGCCATAGAATGTCATAGAACTTCCACTAAATGACCATTGAAACAATAGCCCAAACCTGAAACTTAATGCATCAAGAAGATTAGTCATAGGTATTGTTTTGAGGTTATTTGTTTTTCTTTTTTTTTACCATACAAATCTATAACCCATTGGATGTGCATGATTATGAATGCATGTATATATAGATACACATGCAAACACATAAGTACGTACCCATGTATACAATATATCTTGATATTAGCAATGCAAAAACAAGGCTGGTATTGGCTGCTTGCTTACAACTTACATTAAATCTGATTTCAATAATAACATGGAAGATTTTCTGCACTTATTCTAGTTTATTTCCCTAGATACTACATAAGTTTTAATTGTCTTTTGAAATGGCAGTACATTATGTCATTTTGGAGTTGTGGTTAGCACTCACGTTTAAAAAATTCTCACAGGTAGTTATTTATCACCGTCTCTTTTCATTTAGTTCTGATGGTAAAGAGCAAATTTAAACTTTCATCACTGTCCAGACAACAGCTTCCACTAGGAGAAACATCAATATACTTAATACATGCTGTGAAATGGGAGAACTAGTTAATATACTTACATACCGTGAAATAGAATAAATTCAATCCCTTCATTTTGTCAAGTTCAACAAATCAAGGCTGGAGTGGCAAAAATCCAAGAAATAAGAACATTTGAAAGGAAGAAGGATGGAGTATGAGGTAGAACAGAAAAATAACATGGTCTAATAACCTTCATAAACTCCTCAAAGTTTACATAAAGCCTTGCCCCACAGTGTATTCAGCTCTGCACTTGAAGTATGCAGCGAGTACTAACTGAAAGCTACTTCTTCACTGGACTTATTCTTTGGTCTTGAAAGAGTTATTGGAGAACTTACAAACAGACAGCATTTTGTTTGACTAAGAGTTGATCATGGTTAGCAGAGAATCCATCCCAGAATCAATAGTGCCTTCACTTTTAATGTGGAATCTGATCAGACTTGGTACTGTTACAAGCATGTTCACAAAACTGCGCCTAGCAAGGGTAAACTGAACTGACATCTGCAGGCTAAATATCAGGGATCTGCACTGAACTCAAAAAGAGAATTTGGGAAGATTCAGAAGGAAAGATGTTACATGCTGTATCATAGAAACAGTAACAGATAACAGAAAAATATCTGAGGAAAATTAATATGGAAGGATGTTTCTTTCTTGAGTTGAGTGGATTTTTTTTAATTACTATTTAGAAAAGCATTATGTAAAGTTAATTTAAGCGATTATTCACCAATGTTAAACTTTACTAATATATTTTTAGTGCAATAGGCTACTCTAAAATAAAAATAAGTTGCTTCTCTGGAATATTTGGATAATACAGAAAGCACTTATACTCAGTACAATATGCTCTGTCCCAAAGTATTACAACACAAAATACACAATGTACACATAAAACCAGATGCTAAACACAAATGTATACAGATACTAACAAAGTTTTAATTTCCATATGACATTTTAAAACTTATTTTTCCCCTTCAGAGTTACCAAAAGTACTCATTTCAAAAGGCAGGTAGAAAAATAAACTTTTTAAAAGGAACTAAATAACACATTTTTAGTACTTTTTAAAATGTACCTAAGAAAATTATTAGCTATGTTTTAACAGTAAGTGAAATTACACCACTATTGTATGTCTTATTATAAAGTTAATTTATTCCTGTTCACAGGACAAGAACAATAATCTTCATGAACAATTGTGTTAGAACAGCTAATTGATCTTTGCATCTGTAACTGTACTAAAATGCACAATATATGTTTAGGGTGTCCTAGTTTTAAAGGTATTTATTATTTTGAACAGTTTAATGAACAACAAAATTCAAAATTGCTGCTCTTTGTGTATCATAAATTAGTGTTAGCTGAATTTTCTACCAGGAAATAGTACAAAAAATTTAACTGTTTTGTGAAAGCTCCAAAACATCACTGCTGTTTTTATATCCATGTACAATTCTAACATACAGCTTCACAGCTAAAGTAAAAGATAAACAGAGAGGTAAGATTAATTCATACTAGCACACTGTTATTTTAATTTTGCTTTTTCCAATTAATGATAGTAACAGTAATCTGAGGAAATTACTACATATGCATTGTAGCATACAATACTGGTAGAAGTATTCTACTAGTAAGTAAAAAATTTATTGCAGTAGTATTAGTACAGAGATTTTCTGTAATTTTATATTTTAATGTCTTTACCTGACCCTTTCAGAGTTCAGCAAAAAGAAAATTAGTGCTAATGTTTTCAATTTAATTAGTACATTACATGCACTGTAACTATTAGTGGGAAATGTTATATTAATGAATGTAAAAGTTAGCTGTAAATTACCTCAGAGTTATTATCAATTTCCCAAGTTACTGCTCCTTAAGATAACCCTCTCCCTATGGTCCTTCCGGTAATTTTTCTTTGCCTGATAAACATGATGATTAAACAGCACACAGTGCAAACCTTTGATACTTTTTAAATTAAATCCATGCCCAGCCTAAGGGCTGTGTCTGATTTCAACTAAATGTGTCAGTTAATCAGATAAAAAATTATCAGCAACTCAAAGAAACAGCAGCCTTAGGCTTCATCAGTGCCAGAGAAAGCTGAACAAAATAAGACATACAGACAATATCACATTATGACTAAAGGTTACTGCTAAGCGTATCACTGCATGGAACTATTCACCACCTTAATAATGTCTATCCTAAATGAAATACTGCATACAAAAGCCAAAATAATAACAAAGAAAAAGGAAGTGCTAGACCTATGCCTATATATGCCTATTCATGTGTATTGTAAGACAAGTTGAGCACTGCTATTAAGAAAAATGCAGAACAGCCCTAAAAATTTTCTGTGTAAAACAGACCTCTGTAAGAAAATTAAGCATAAATAGCTGAAAAACGGTTAAACTAGATTTAATTTTTAACATGTGCTTCACAGCTTTGCCACAATAGAGCTCATCTTTTATGGTCAAGATATAAAATACATTGTCTCTAAATGAAATTGTCTTTCTAATTAACATCCTCCTTAAAGCTTGTATGAATAAATGAAAACTATTATCCATACTTCAATTAATGTTTAAGGTTATTTGTGTCTAAATAATGATTACAATACAGTTGCAAAACTTCGAATTAAAGCACAACATATTTGTAGGTGTGTGACTAACAATATATACCTTAGTAACAGGACTTTTAGGCTTCTACAACTATTTGAGTGGAAAATTCTTAAATATGAGCTTTGCCTTATAATTTGTGAAGCATTCTAAGATCACTGATTATAGTGATTTCAAACAGAGTATGTGATTTTTTCTAAGCTTTGATATATCTGTCAGATGCACCTGCAAGTAATCAAAGACAGTATGGAAATATTCCTGAGACATAAGGATATAATAACTCTATGTCAAATTGAAAACCCACTATTTGGTAAGGCTCGGCAGACTAGTTATGAATCACATAGATCATCTTCGTGATTGCAGATCACTACACATCATCTGGGACTTTCCTGTCTTCCACACAGGGACCTCAAAGCACGTATAACTCATCATACCATCATTCCTCAGGAAGAAGTAGTTCCAAAAAGAGGTGGGAATTAATATAATGTGGATTTACATGAAATCCCTGTGTGAACACTCTCATTATGAATTTCAGAAGTCTTCAGTGGCCTTATCTTAACTGGCTTTAGAAGTAAATTATCAAATAATAGTATCTATACAAGACAATAATACTATGTAACTAATCCACTTTAAGAGCTTATTAGATAGATTTTCACAAATAACCCTCATAGGATATAGGCACCATACCACCTACCTTTAAGCAAAACTGACGGCGTAACTTCAAGAGTTTTTCAAATGCAAGTACTAAAACACTGCGCGTGCACACACACACACACATACACAGAGTCTATTAATTCAGTGTAGGGACGCCTTCAGTATCCGATTGCAATCTCACAATAAACACATTTAATTAGTATATGGTCCTATTGCTACCTGGAAGTGCCAAACGTTCAGGGAGATGGTGCAGGCATACGTTTGCACATAAACACATACACATAGCACAGCAAAGGAAAAAGAGAGCAAAACAGACAGAAATACCACTCTCAAAGTCTAATATCAAGCAGAAGTGTACTGAAATACTGCAGTTCAAAAGGCTAGAATTATATTCTAAACAGGAGAAACAGAAAACCAGGAAAAAACTTCTACCATAGCCATATATCACACCATAAATGCAGGTTTTCCTGATATACTCGTTTGCCATTTAGCTGCACTTACAAAGTGAACAATTAGTCTTAGAAATCAGAAATCATTAATTAAAGAACTAATGTTTTATCTTATACATTAACTATTTTTATAGAATACAATGAAGTTGCTATATCATTTTAGATACCCTACTATTTCACACGACTATTTTTCTAAACTGTTTAATTTAGATTGATTGATTCATTTTTCCAATTAAAAAATGTCATACTGAAACCAGCACACTTGGTAAAATTTAATGTAATTAGATATATTCATCAAAAAACATAGAGTACTAAGATAAAAATCAACAGACATCCACTATTGTAAAGGCTACCTATAAACTTTTCTACAGAACTGTTTTTGTTTTCTTTATACCTATTAACTGAGTAACTGTTATCTGAGGCCTACATTCAATCCACAGAGGCTACAAAGTCTTTGACAATGAAGCAAAAGTCTCTTGCTTAACAAAATATATATATTTTTTTAAATTTCATTTTGTGCAGAGAATGGGTTTCAAATAAATGTCTGCTTCACCTTTGGGACCTCCAACTTTTAAATATTCAAATAATTACAGAGCAAACTTGCCTGCAGACACTTCTTTTAGGAAATCTTATTTACAAAATTACCTCAACAAAGACTGATTACTTAATTTAATAGTCAGCTCCAGATTGAATAAATGACATGACATCATAACAACAAGATGCCAGCAAACAACTACAAAACAGTCAAGTAACCATGCATGTTTCTGTTCTGATGCTAGACTGGATATTTTAAGCGTTGGCGATTTTAAGTGTAACTATTTTGCAATCAAGAGCAGTTATATTTATATAGAATTAGTAGTCAAACACTGTGATCAGAGTTAAAAGCTAGAGTTTTAGGATACCAACATACACTTCTTCAGAATGGAAAAAAGTAAAGAGAAGTATTTGTGTTATGGAGGCAGGTACTGGCCCATATTATTATGTGTCAGATCAATGTCTTGCTGAAGACAAACCACCTAGTAAATAAAGAAAAACTCTAAGTTTCTATGTTTCTAATTAAGAGAAGTTTCATGATTTAGATAATGAAACTCAGTTCACTTGCGTCATACTCTGTCTGACCTCGGACAGGCAGAATTTCATTTCTGGATTTCTTTTTTGAAATAGTATCTTTAACAACCTGTAAGATCCAAAAGCCAGCCTTGATAAATTAAGTTCTTGAACACAGACACAAGGTCTTTTTCCCTTGCTTTGACCACATAGCCTCCATGAGGATCAACTTCTAAGTGCTAATGGCAAGGTACCTCTCCACAATAAAGACCAACAAGACACGGATCCTGTACAGCATCTACAAAACAAACTCAGAACAGACTCTACTGCTCTGGTTATCTGAGGTATACACCATGGTTTGGGTAATTCAAGTCATTAACAGACTTCCACTAAGGGACGCTTCTCTAGGAAACTGTCATACAAAAGTTGTCTAGTCTCATTTATTTCTATATGAGTATTGTCAAAGCAATGTTATTTAATCGAGTATTTCAGAACACATGCTGGCAAATACTGAAGCATGCAAGCGACTTGGTTCTTGTCGGTAATTCTGTGAGCAAACAGTCCTTTTTGAGAAAGCAAAACTGTAGGCATGATGTGATACCTACTTTTCCTTTTTTAGTTCTTTTACCACATGAGCACAAGACTCAGAACTACGGAAGAAAAACATGTCTTAAAAGAAAATGAGCTATTTTGTCCATTAGAAACAAATCTTGTTTTTCTCCCTTACATTTTCTTGTAAAAAAAATTTTAAAAAATTATTTTTATTTTTCTGAAATTAACTCTTAGATGTCACAATGTGACAGTAAGGTTGTTGCCTGCTTATTTTTACATATTCTGAATCATGTAAGAATTTCAGGTTAATTAAGTCAATTTCATTGACACTAACAAGTCTGATAAGTAGGTATATTTACACACACTTAGATAATTCCTTCTCCCATATACTACATCTTTCAAAACTGCATTTCATAGTTATTAAATCTATGTAATGTACACGGATACAAACACTTTCACATACACATGCTTTCTCACATTGCCAGTGAACACTACCTACTTTAAAAGGAAAAACACTTTCAATAGGGCAATTTTCTTATAGTCTTCTTATGACTTCAACTCCAAAGATCTGTACGAACTTTTACTTTTTAGAGAATATCTTTTCACGGTACTGAACATTCAGAATTTCCAGTATTTGTAGAAAAGAGTTCCTTAAAGTATTTATAAATCGTACTCTCCACCAAAATTTAACTGTCAAGCAGCTTTTCAGCATCTAGCCTTAAAGAAATAATACCTGGAGCATACTGTAGTGGAGCAAAATATCACATTCTATAAGAGAAAATAAATTTTCACTTAACGTTGATGGAGTTATAAAATTATTCAATGCAATATTTGAACAAGTCATGCAAACACAGTCAAAAGTGTTCTTTACCACTTGCCTGAAATATTGATCACATTCAGTAATCTGAAGTACTTGATAAAAAAAAGGTAACATGACAGACATGAAAAACAAAGTTTTAACCTCATAGTTCCTTGATGAAAAAGAAGATATTACATCAGTAAGTGTAGATTTTTAACTTAGACTCTTACGAACAGCTAATTCACATCCACATCTATGCTGAGCCACATCTACCAATAACATGAACATAATTTATAACTAATTTATAATGTGAAGATGCAAAATACTTGCAATCATTCCTGAATTGTCACAAAAACTATAATGCTGAAGTACATGTAGAGTAATTAACTGATTAATAAATCCAAAATTTTTATCTGCTGGCAGACAAATTAAAAACCCTGTTGCTTTCACTGTCTTCACAGTTTTTTTAGTTTAAAATGGTATCTTCTCTCAAAGTGCCAAAGTAATTTTTTAATATAGAACAAGTATTATAGCAAAAATTATTATAGTGGCATGAGTTATTGGAATATGAAATTACCTGATAATGAATGTATAAGAAGAAAGGCATGCTTGAGGCAGTAAGATTTACTGTATTTCATTTGGTATTACTCTAATGGGAAATTGTAGGCCACTATGGAGAAACAAAAGTCAGCTGGCAAGAAAGGTGGACAATTTTCACCTGAAAAAATTCTAGGAAGTATGTGTTTATACATTTAATAATATAACACATTATATTCAAAGCTAAAGATAACTTTCCTCTAAAGGTGATTTGACAAATTTCACCTTTCTTGCTTCTTAAAGACACTGGAGAAACATAAACCTTTAATTGTATTTGCACAGTGCAACTGAGTAAGGCTGCTGTACTGTACTATGATACTAATAGCACAACTTCACCAACTTTAGTAACATCATTCTTCACCCACTGACATGCAAGAGCTTTAAAGGCAAGATTTACATTACACTGATCCATTGCTGTCACTATGAAACCACCCTATTCTGTAAGCATGCAAGTATTCAATCTTTTCTGCATGAAGCAATGTCACTTGTTCTGCTATATGTGCACATTTGTTGGCAAATTGTGTCCCTCTAAAAATTTCTTCAGAATTTCATATACACACTTTCAAACTACTAAATCATTATGCTGCTAGTACTTCTATGAGCAGATAATCTTGGCATGGACTCTGAGAACACAAAAACTAACACAAGATCTCTAATAAATACTGCAAATTTCAATTTTTCCCAATGACGTTTTAGAAAAACTCTCAGAAATACTTTTATTACCTGCACTGCCAATAATCAGCTCTTTTGATCTTATAATTACTCCTCCTTACATAAAAGTAGAACACAGGACGTTCTAAAACATTATGCTGGAGGAAAACAGTCTATTGAAAACACAAGTCCAAAAGAAAGCCTCTTTCTTTTTGTACTTGGAACAGAAACCTCATGAAATCGCCTTTAATCTTCAATAACATTTTTGTTACTTCTCCAAAAGTAAACAGGGTTAGGAAATTATGTAAAACTTAGAAATCTCAACAATGTAACAACAATGTAGATGTTTGTTTCATCAAATTAAGTTAGCATGGTAAGCTTCTGTATCTTTCTTTTGCCTAAATAACATTGATCCTAGAAATCACATGAAAAAGAAACAGTGAAGAAAACTGAATTAAATGAAGGCATACTCATGATTTTGAAATTCTTCTATAGCCTAGACAAACTTAAAGCAATCTTGATAAAATATTCTTTAAAAACCAAATCCCTCACTTTTTACAATGGTATTCATTTTCTTCTAATTTTTGGAACAGCAATCCTGTTCAAATTTAAGTATTGACACAATAATTACTTTTTCAAAACTACAGTGTCTACACTGCACTTCCCATAATAAAAATTCATTGAGGATTTAAACTTCTTGAGCAAAATAAAGGGAATTCTGCACATATTTAGCATTATTTTATGCTTCTTATCGATGATATCATTTTCTCTTATTAATGAAAATATTACAACTTTCAATAACATTTTACCCAGATTGCAGAGAAGCACAAAATGCCACACTACAATTTTCAGGTTTGATTCTTTTATTAAGGTACCTTTGTTTCAATTATTTTTCCATCACCATATTTGAGAAAAAAAGAAGGTCACCTAAAATTACTAAAATAGTAGCAATGATTCCAAGTCTTAAGAGAAACATTCTAAAACAATATCAAATTATGCTGACAAATTTAAGAAAGTCTACTTGAAGAATCAAATCTTTCTCTTCATTGAGCTGCTTAGCAGGAAGAATCAAGGGTTCTTCCCAGTATTTTCTTGTCACAATAAAAATAAGTCTTTTTTTTATATGATTTCAGTTCAATATATATATGCTGAATGATTGTATTTTGCACTCCATCTTTTGAGTTGCAGCCACATAAAGTCATTTTTCTATAAAAGTTGTCTATGGCTACCTTTGCTCAGATATGGTAGTTTGGCAGAACAATAGCTTAATAATATATTCTTAAGGATAACACTCTCCCCCTTAAAATAAAAACATTTCTACATTATATATTTAGAGGTTATTAATTAGAATAAATTAATTAAGGTAAGGAACTAAAAATACTCTCTGAAAAAAAAAAATGCAATATTACCCCTTTGTAAAACCATGTTAGATGCATTGCAAGATTGTTAAACTCAGTACAGTAGGTCCACAGTGCCTCTAAATTCCCATTTTACAGCTCATGCTCATAGAATACAGCAATAAACAAGTCTTTACAGAGTAGAAGGTGACTGGATTTCAGGTCCCTGAGGAGTGAACAACTTATGAAACAATTCTCTGGTACCAGTCCATAAAGTCTCAAAAGCTCCGAGTCTAGTCCAAACTTCAACACACCCTCTTAATTGCACTGCATTAACGGTTTTCACTTTATTTTAATGAAAGAAAACTAAAATTGCCATCTGTCATAGTTGACAGTACCTGGTAGAGTAGTAAGTACTCCGATGTAAGCATCAATACCAGGAAAGCATTCTACCTTTTTAATATCAGACAATTCTTCCAGGTCTTCGGACAAAATGCAGCACTCTGAACATAAAAAAAATCTGTGTCTCCAGCAGTGCTTGAACTGATGCATGTCCATTACTGGAGGCGTGGAATTCTTCAGCAACAGCACATGCCTGACACTTCATGAGATGAACTGAGAAATTTAGTTTTCTAAGAGTGGTCCAAGCGACTAATGATGTAAACAGATTCTTACTCTACAAAAAGCTTCATCGGGTGGCTTCTCTCTAAACCTTTATTCAGTTCTTATTCCAAGTCTTCTCTCCTCCTACAATAGAGTGTATGTGATCTATAAAATAAGGCAGTCATTTTAATTAAAAGATATGGGGCTATTTCCTACTAACAGATCCTCATTTTCTTTCCAGAATATTGCTTTTTAATTTCTAAATCACTTGTGTATCATTGTAACTAACAAGTATTCTGGGAATACAGCCCTGCCTAGATGTCCTAGATCAAAGTAATCTGTTGATAGCAACAATTTTTTCTCAAAACAGAAGCAGACCAAAGAATCTGAAAAATCCTAAACATAGCAAAGAATCAGCAATTTCAGCCTATCTACAAGATAGAGCTCAGTCAGATGAAGAATGCAATCATTTTACTACTAGGAGAATGCAAATGCAATTCAAAAAGTTAAAATGTTCTGGACCACTATGCAATGCAGTCTAGACTGACTTTCCTGCTGGAGCCCTGGAACAGGGAAGGAACAGGGCAAGACAGACAAGATGCAAGATGGCCAAGATGCAAGACTCTAGAGTGCACCATATTGCCTGTCAGATCACACTGCTGTGGATAAGCAGGAGCAGCACTGAAAAGGCTGTATAACCTCACCAGAATTTATAGGGAGGAAAAAAAAGCCTACCTGATTAAAACAAAAATTAAGTGAATCAGAATTATCAGTGCTGGAGTTCAATTAGTACTAAAGGATTAGTACTAAAGTCCTTATTTATTCTTAAATGTATCAAAAAATGAATTTAATACATGGAATATAAATATTTAAGCTATATTATAGCTGTCTATCACAGGAGACAAATATCACACAGCAGAATACCAGATTAAAGGAAAATGTTTCTAGAACTTCTGTGATACAGGTATAACTGTTGTATTACACAAAGAATGAAAAATTAAATCTCTGGCAAGTCTTAGACATATGTAAAATAAATGGGCCATTTGTTAAAACAAAATTCTCATGTGTGATTCAAAATTATCACCCATTTCTGTCCTATCATTAGAAACTAGTTTTGCAGTTATGGAACACCCTGCTATGAATACAAAGACACCTTTTCTTAAGTGCATCTTTTTGAAAGATACACCTGTATAGAGCAGTACTTATAAATTCAAATTTAAAATATTATTTTATTTCCATTTTCCGTGTCTTGGAATGTCTTCCCCTTTTTTTCCTCTTTTAAACTCTACAGAAGTGCTCCAAATATTTATCCCCTCTAAATTTAGTATTTTGAATTTTGTTAATACTTCATTATTAACAAAGAACATGCAGATGGCCTTGGGTTTTCAGATTTCCTTGATTTTGAGGTAATTTTTTAGCAGCAAGATAGAAAAGATACTCCTTAATATTTTTAGTACCAGAACAACACATTTCGAATGAAGATAAAATCACTACATCATGAATGCTAATATCACTCTGTGAAAAATAGTATCATATGACTAGAAAAGACCATCCCTTTAGGGAGAAATATTGTGTTAAAGTGGATTATTCTTTTAGTAGTGTAATGGAAAGGCATTCTACCTAGTCCCAGAAGAAAAATCAAAATATGTATTTAAATGGAAATATTATGCAATGGATAGGACAAACTAAACCCCTCAGAACTGCAAAGAGCTACATATATATATACACAATGTAAACACAGGAAACCACATATATGAAATTTTATTTATACACTTTTTATTTAATTCTATACATACATATTTATGCATACAATTTTAAATTTTAAAAGATAAGTTTGTTGCTCTACGCTTATCTTGCAAATATCTAGATTTAATCACATCACATATTCTGGTTTTGGTCACAATTCCAAATAATATATACAACTCAGCTCTATGCAAGAAGTTGTGAGTATTCTTTTTTAATTTTCTGCACATTTTGTGCCAGACCATATTCTAAACAGCTTTTACAAAGTGATAATGTTTCACTGACAGTGTTTTGTGTACTTCACATAAAATTAAATCTCAGACAAACCTTGAGAAAAAGAAAGCAGAAAGCTAAGCAATACAGCATGTTGCTCTTTTTGACCCACAAACGATTATCAGTTATTTTAGAAGTTATGACAGTTTTCTCAAGTCCTTAAGGAGTCTGACACCATTGGTATAGCTTTTAACACTGCATTTATGTTTATATCACAATACAATAAAACAGCAGGAATAGTGTTCAAATTACTTGGGTATTGGATGCTTTATTGAAAATAACAGTATTACCATAACATTAAAAAAATTAGACTTTGAATGTGCTAAGTAATCACTGCTATCCATGCTGCATGTGAATTATGGGATGAAATTTGGAAGGCATCACCAACTGCAACAACTACTAGGTCTGTCTCTCTAATGGAGGACTCTATGCATGAACAGTAAACCCTATTTAAATTGAATAACCAATAGTATGTCAATACATGAAAAACTGTTGTGAAATCAGTGCTATGCAAATTATTTATTGTTACAACACAGATGACTTCATCATTAGAGCTAATATTTACTGTACTTTATCAGGTACAAATAAAAAGCAGAATGTAAACAACACAACCCCTCATCTCTCCATCCTTCCCTGCAGATTGCTACATAAAACACAGTACCAATGGCACAGTACTTAATTTATCCAATTGTGTTATTAATTTTATCATTTTTTCAAAATATTTACAGCTACATTTTCTTATACTCTGCCTTCATTTACTCTTTGGTTAATCAAGCTTGATTCAACATCACTCCGATTTTTAAAAGATGGGAAAAGAGAGCTCATTTTTAAAAGTTTCTTGATATTTTATAGTACTTATTGCTAGAAATGCAAGGCTAAATTGCATTAATCCTTTCAGACAAATTTGCAACATTCAAACTTGGGCAAACTTATTCACCATTTCCTAACCAAGAACTTCCATTATTTTCAATGGCAAAGAATAGCTTAGCAAGATTGGTAACCAGTGATACGAGTTTGGAGAAGCACTGCTACCACCACCCCAGTCCCTCACACCAGAGGAACCCTATTTAATGAGACGCCTTGTAAATGTTTCAAAAAGAGAAATTTGAGCTGGTTTTGTATTCAGTATCATGGGCAATCACACTGTTAATCCAAGCTTGGCAGGTAAAACAGTAATAATACAAATCCATTTTCCACTGAAAGTGGATTCTTATCCGTAGATACTTCTAACTATTCTGTCTAAGAGACTTTTTGCAAGTGCCCTATTAGAAAGATTAAATGGGTGCTTAGGAAAATTCATTGAAGATAGCACATACTGCAATTAAGACCAATGCATAAAGAAACAAGCCCCAAAAGGCAATTACTAAAACTAGACATAGTTAGATTTGGTAGTTTATACTGTAATCACTGAACACACTCTGAAAAAAAAAAAATAGAACCAGGTTTTAATCCATTGTAAGAGTTCAGGAAACTAAAGCAAAGGGCCTACTGCTTTTAAATTATGTTCACTTCTAAGTTTACCCAGAATATCTATTTCAAAACAAACATTCCAGCTCCTAATGACTTGCCTTCTTGAAGTATACATGCCTGGCATAATGACAGCTGAGAAACACTTTGCAACTTCTGCTGAGACTTGAAACTCAGTCTGAATTCTACTTGAAGGCAAACCTATATAAATTGCAACGTAGGCAAACACTAACTGATGTGACTGAAGGTTGCTTCTTTTTCATTTTTTGGTTTTTTCCTTTAATCTCTGAGGCAGCCTTCTCTTGCATAGAAATAAAAAAGTACTTGAGTATTTCAAGAAAACCAAGCTTCAACAATGTAGATGCAGAGATACCCCTGCCTTTTTTCATAGTATGACCTGCATTTTCAATAGCTTTCAATAATATGTAATTTTATTTCTAATAAATATAACTTATAATACAGTATAAAGAATTGACTTTAAAATTTCTTGCAATCATGGAAAAGGCACACAACAAAAGCACTCAGTGAAACTCCTACATTGTTTACTGCTTATGTTACAAATTTTTAGATATTTCCAGTCAAAAAAGGACCATTCTGCAATTTAATCAACTCTAATGATACAGGCCACAAAACACCACTTGGTAATTTCCACATTTGTGTCTAATACCTAAAAACAAGTCTGTAAAACAGTTGCAAACACTAGATATCATCCTCCTCTGTATTCATTCTTAATGGCATTATCTGTCCATTAAAATGCAGAATTTAAGGTATCAAATTCTCATCATAAAGACTTTCTATTCTGAGCAGTTTACTAAAGATATAATCAGAAATAGCCAATGTTCTCTACAAATTCAGGCATATTCACAGAAACTACAGACAACCTGGGAAAAAAATCAAGCCTCACAAGCCTCTAAAAACTAGTGAGTTTATTTTTTTTAAGAGGGTACCTCAGCACAGAAGTTATTTGGGCATTTGGAAAGGACTTACCATTGTCTCCTGTCTTCATTATGTGGATTTACTCAAAAAAAGCCAACTCCTCTACAAACTGACATGGAAGTTAAAGGCCCCCTGTAATGCCTGGTAGAAGAGCATCCTAAGCTCTGCTTTAAATACAGTGGCACGCATGGCCAGGAATTAACACCCCAGCCTCTCTGAGAATCATTGGCACTGCTCTTTCTGTGAGAGCAGGGAACAGAGCAGTTAGTCTCTTCTAGCTGTCTTGATGCACACAGGAAGGAATCCCCTTTTCCTTTTGATTACCAGTAGACACATTCTTAGCTTAATGTACAGTCTATGCCTGATCCATTGTCTTTCCAGTATAATAATTAATGCACACTCTACTATAAATTATTACATTATCAGAGATGTCCTCAGGTTATATAACAGTAATACAAACTGTTATTGGTAAGAAATTTGAAAAAGACTTGTGATGTAAACACTTAAGGACAAATGTAAGTAGAATTTTAAAATGTGCAATTCATGACTGCACTTTTGCCACCCACCTCCTGCAGGCTACATCAGCTATCAACACTACTTTAAAACATTTCCTTAAAACACAGACAAAAAGATGAGAAAACACAGTAACTTCACTTATAAGCAACCTTGGTTTGTTTCATATTAGGGGCAAGAACACAAATAAAGCTAATAGGCAGAAGAAGGTGTTATTATCATTTTATGATTCTATGATTATCATCATTACTTGGTGATAGTAACATAGTAGCACTTCAAGGCTAAAATGCACCTGAGATTTTCCAACACAATAGGTTTTCATTAGAAGTGCCAGTGCATTAAAGCCTAAGTGTTTTATAAGAAGCAATTGGTTTTGGCCAGTTTCCAGTTAATACAGGAGTTTTCTTCCCAGGTTGCTGTCAGTTAACAGGCTCCACCATAGTCTGGATTTGTATAGTCCACAGCCCTTAACACAGTTCCCCAGGCAAACCTGGAACTTGGGAACAGACTTTCCCTATCTGTTTGATCCAAAACTGACAATGTGGTTGTACCATGTCCAGCCTGAAGACAGGATCCAGAAAAAGTAGCACAAAACACCCAAAGCCATTTTCTTAGAAGAATCATCTGCTCAAGTTCAGGAAGACAGAAAAAAATATCAATTTTTCTGCTTTCATTTTTCTCACAGGAAATTTCAGTATCTAATTTTCCTCCATTCTCACCAAAAATCTTTGGAAATAATTTTCCTACATAATGGAGATTCTGCATTTCAGTTAGTTAACTGCAAACCAGTTTCACAACAAAGCACTGGTATGACACTTTCTACAAAAATGCTTGCCCAAAACCTGAAAACTTCATTAAGGTTTCACACTCAAAATTGACATTTGACATGATCTACTCTCACACAAGTTTTCTAGGTAAATCTGATCCAACTTTACCATTTTATACAGGGTTGATGCTTCTGAAACAATACTACTTATACCAGAAACAAGACCAGTATGAACCAGGTACTAAGACATCACATTCGTGTAAAGTCTAACTTAGCCTAAATCCAGGTAAAGCTGTAAGTGGAAAGCCTTCAGGAAATGCCAATAAATGGAAGCAACACTGCCCCAATCTGGGTTGACAAGACCACACTTTAGGGGATATTACTACAAGGTAGAGAGAATTTGTGTGGCAGAAAGAAAGGGCAGCTTGAGGATCCTCCTTGAGGAAGAAATGTAAAAGAAGGATTTTTAGAAGGAGATTGGAAGTAACAGAAAGGAAAGGCAGATGATAATGTGCCAAAGACGTGGTAAAAGAGAAAACCAGAAATATCAACTCAGAAATAGCAAAACCAAAAGAGGAATATGTAGCAAAGTAAAACTTTCAGAGGATTTTTCTTTAAAGGAGTAACAAATAAATTCCAGAAAAAACACCTTCTAATAAATCTTAACACAAAAAAAATTTCCAAAATTCCCCAAACCCTTAATTTTATCATAAAATCTGCTTCATCTTGCTTCATTTTAATAGCTTGCATAAATCGGAAATGTATTTTTAATCTTCTGAAGTTCTGACATCTCATATTGTCAACAGGGCTGTGGCACCAGGTTGCTCTCAGAGTGGCAGCCATTACGACCCCTTAAAATCCAAAAGCAAATGTGTGTCTAAATTTGGGGAGAGGAGTATTTATTACTGTTTCTTCCAGCTGGGTAAAAGTGAGGCTTTCCTTCATCCAGGAAGACATGTCCTCAGTCACCATGAGAGTGACAGAAAGGGTACCTGGAACATGAAGACACAGTGAAGAAGAGAGACAGGTTGGCAGTTTCACAATGTTTTAGAGAAAAGAAATAATAAAAAAAAAAATACGGCTTTTTCAGGTGATACCAGAAGACTAAACACAGGCAAACATCTCACAATGGAGAGAGAAGTAAGGAGAGGCATTCCAAAGTAGAAATAGGGAAAAGTATGAAAAAAATAATATCAGGCAAAAGTGTAGACCAGAAAACACGGAGAAAAAAAATCAGGAACCCTGCCAAGAGAGAAAACTGTCCACTAAATTGATCTTGAATCTATTCCAAAGGCAAAGAAGAATGGATGATGTAGGGTTGTTACTGAGCAAGAAGGAAGAGACTTATGCTAATCTTTTACCCCTCCTCTTCCAAATTCCAATAGCCTCCAAAGTATGCCTGACCTTTTTAAACTCCAACATTTATCACAGATCTTCTATTCCCATCCCAGCCACATATAAATACTGAAAAAAAAAATACACCCAAGAAAATGCAAAAATTTTAAAGTTATATATTTAATCACTGTTCCTCTGGTATGCTCTTTTTTACTTTTTTTTTTTAAGAGACATTTTAAAAATTACAAAACATTAGTTCAGTGTTATGGTACAATCCCAACAGTATTTTGAGGGGAATTATTACTGTATGTGCAGTTTTAATTGGACATGGATAGCAAGAAAGATTGAAACACTTATGCAGAGCATCAAAGATCCCTTTGGTACCTTCTCTGCCTAAAGCTATCTGCATTTTCTTTGCAATTCAGATTCTACATCTTTAAATGTGTGTACCAAAACAAACTGAATATTAAGTTTTCTGGCATTGTCAGTATGTAGCTGCATCACAGAGAAGAGAATGCCTGTCTTCCTTTATCATTCCTCTTCACTCATTCCTCAACTGCAGGCTGATTGTTATGGCATTCTCTAAGACTAAAAACAACCTGATTATTTAAATTTAGAAGACAGTATTGCTTGAATCAGAATTTCCCAAATTTGCCAAAACTAAAAAAAGCATCTCCGGAATGCATTATTGTTGAAAGGTGTATGCACTAATTTTATCTTGTGGGTTCTCAGACATATGCACCTTCTCTAACTGAGGTGCTACAATTATTTACAATGAGGTTGTTTTTTTTTAATACAGGAATTGAAGTTTCAGAGGACCGAGGTGTCTAAAACTGCAAACAGTACTTATCATGACATGTGCCCTTGGTATAAGTGACTATGGATTGCAGTGAAAAGATAAGAGGAAAAGGAAAACAGCTTTTTAATACGAGCAGAAGTAATTTTGTTAATCGAAGAATCTACCAGCCAAGTCACAGTCTCTGAGTCTAGACCCACTCAAACTGAGTAACACAAAAAGACAGTTTAAAGAGAAAAACCAAAAAAACAGGGACAAGGACATCAGAAATGGTAGAATTTCAGATGCATTCATCAAGGTTTCAGTCCCCTTCCAGTTCACAGAGCAGACATTTGCACAATGGGCTGCCCACTACTGAGCTTTCTTACTGATTTCAATGTAAGTGTGGTCTTCCCACAAATACTTTAGTCTCATTTAGCAGAAGCAAAATATTTATATTAGGCTTTCATCCTGAATTGTTATGAACAAATGTCAGTTTTTAAAATGTGAAGTGTTCATGGTATCAATATTTTAAACCAGTGCCTCCTGTTCACACTGCACAGTATCACACCGTTTCACTGTATGTATGCTTGTATGTTTAGGAGGAAGAGGTCAAGGATCCTAACCTTATTTCAATTAAGTATTAAAATAACATTAGACTTATAAGTGTGGCCTCAGTCAAGAGTTCTTAAGAAGACACAACAAATTAAGTTCAATGTACTTCACATGTTTTAAATGTACATACAAACAACAGAGCAATATCCTGTCAAACAGACTAACCACTGACGCATAATCAAAGTGACCAAAGAGAAGGATGAATTTTACACTTCCTTGGAATAAGAAGTTAGGCATTAGAGATGATCCTTCCCTCATAAAGATACATTCGCACAACTAAGGAAGTGAGAATTTGTATTCTAATTCAGTGGGGACAAAACATTTTCTGTGCAGAGAAGAAACAAAAAGCTTGAGGAGAAAACTAAATCTGGATGGATTCTCTGAGGTTTCAGTTTGAAGGGGAAACTGTAAATGATAATACTTTCCACCCAAAAGGAATCAAGACAAAACCTAATCATCAGCTTTGAGAAAAACTTCTATGTAAGAAGGTCTCAGTTCTTCAACAGAAGTTTCTAAGTATCCTTTAAAAAAAATGCAGCCAAAAGCGTAATATATGTATAAAATCTGAAAACATGACTGCTACCTATTCAGAAAACTCCAGTTTAGATGAATGAGAGAATGAGTAGTAGGATGAGAAGAAACTTCCCTATGCAATCTCAGCATAAATCACTTAAATACTATTTACTCATTTCTTCAGTTAAGGTATTTTACAAACAAGTTGTATTGTGCTATCCTCTTAGCACATCACTTAGTTCACAGAGTACTAAATGGAGCAACCAAAAATTTTTAACAGACTTTCGCAGTGAATGAAAGGAAACTTCCCAGAAACTAGGAGTTGAACAATGCTTGCCACAAATCACCATGCCAGACCACTGGCTGAAAACAAGCCTGGAAGCAAGGAAGCTCCTGCTTTTGAACTTCTTATATAGTTAAGTATTTTGTTGTTATTTTTAACATGATATATTGCTTTGATCAAATACAAAAGTCTAATACCTGGAAGACTTATGTTTCTGCAAATTTGACTCATGCTTAAGCCTGAAGTAGGTTAACTGCTAATATAGAAAAGATAAATAAGAGTAGGCTACTCTAATAGTCTGCTAACAAACAGTACACGACACTACCTACAGCACTGTCTCATGCATGCTTTCAGACTGGAGAGCGCATCTTTCAAAGTACTGAACTATATTACTTCGCATTTCTATCGTAGCAATGGCCAAGAAAGGAGTAGTTCCTATTCTATACTGCACTACACCCATAGTACATAATATGACAAACTTCTCTTCAGTTTGTATTTCTCAGGAATATTCTGGCAGCCAAAATTCTGAAAGCCTAGCAAAATAATTACTGAGAACATGAATATTCCAAGGCTGGAATGACACGGATATAACCACATTGGGAACAACTGATAACAAAACAGCACTGAGAATATCCACCATCTGATGGAGCAGCAACTGAGGTGAAAGAAGAAAGGAAGAGACTGAACAACACTTCCCAATGAAACATCCGATCATCTTAGGAATACAAAAATTTAGCCCATGAAACTGTTTCCTATCTATGAAATAGCACCAGGCTGCCAATTAGATGTGGCACTCCCTTATTTTATGTTGGAGAAGTTGTCGCATAGGTTTCCAGCTTTCTCATCTGCCTGATCCAAAGTGTGTATGTGTGCACATTTGTTATAGATCTTTTTATCTTCATTTCAGAAATGGAAAAAAATTACCATTCCAGAAGGAAGTAAAAAATTATGAAACATCACACACCCATGTGACCTTCTACTTTAATTTCCTCCCAGTGGGTTTCAACATATAATCTTTAATATAATATAATTAAAATCTGATTTTCCAGCTTATTTGAAGTAGAAGATATACAAAGGAGAGCATGAAATTATGTGTTTGCCACTTTCAGATTCTCACCTGCCTGTATTTGCCACTAATACAATAAATTTAATGTTACATACTCGCACAGTTTTCTGGAGCAACTGCCTTTTCAGAGAATATCAAGAGAGACCATATCGCACGAAATTGGATGCTCTGGAAAAACAGCATGGGTCATCAAGCTCTCAAAACAATTAAAATAGATGTGGGGAGAAGTAGAATTTTTTTCTATTTTTATCAATTGATTTCAAATAAGCCCTCTCCTCTCTTTGTGCAGTTACAAAAACTGTATCACTAAAATTCAAAGAAATATTTTCAAGCACTTATTATATAAATGTTTTATCACTTTTTCTTGGAGGATGCAACTGCACATTTTCAAGCTCACAAGATAAGCATTCAGGAAAATACACAAAGTATTGACAATTGGAAAATTTTATACTATAAAAATTAATTGCTGAAGTCCTTCTGCTACACAGATGTTAGTTAACGCAGTAGCATCTTTCCATTTTGAGAAACACCGTGCTTGATGTCAAGATATTAAAACCATCTCAGGTCTAATAGCACAGATTTAGTATTAAAAAGAAGATCTAAGTCTCATGGTAAATCTTCCTTTGAAAGCATTTATTGATCTTTCCTTCACAGCACTGTTCACCATTTCTGTAAAGCAATACGTTTGAGAATGGTGATGTAAGCAATGAATAAGTCACAATGACAAGTGGGTAATAAATAATGACTGACAGAGTTTCAAAGAACACAGGACCAGTCTCCAAAGGATACAGATAATCCTGAAGGTAGCCAAAAGGGTTATTGTAGCACAAAACCACCCAAATTACTGGAAATCTGTAGAGGTCTAAAGAGAGTTAAGGCATGTGAAAGGAAAAAAAAAGTACTGAACAAACTGTAGCAGAATGAAACATGACTATATGAACAAGAAAGTTTAATAAATTAATCCCAGTAATTATAAACCAACAGTATCTAGCTCTGTAAAATCACAAACGTTACAATTTAAACTCAAATTCTACAAAATATTATATATCTATGTAGATTAATCCTGATACATTGGCCAAGAAACACAGAATTTGAAAAAAAGCCAAGACAACAAAGCCAGTTAATTTAATGTACCTCTTGGATGACACATTCTGTCATAAACTGTGCCTTCATGAGATACAATCATATCATTGTTCTAGATACCAAAAGTACAGTACAAAAAAAAAAAAAAAGAAAAACAAAAA